>JAEQBH010000582.1:600000-1174749 GCA_016808115.1 Tetrastigma voinierianum
AACAAATTTTCTTATTTTATTCATGAGATTGTGCAAAAGTTGAGAATAACAGGCTGGAAGTGAGGAAGAGATGGATAAATCAATGGAAAGATCTATTTTTTTTCTTTTTGGGAGAGGAGCAAAGATGTTAGAGGATCCAGATCAAGGGTAGCCAAATCTAGGGGTTGAATTCAGGGAAACTTCATTTCGCCTCTCTTTCTTCTTCTTGTCATTCTCCCTCTCTATCTCGTTTCAAGGATCAATTCATTGGTGAGACCAACCTTTTGTTCAGATCATCTTGTCTTTTCCCCAATGTGTCTGTTGTGTTCCATTTCAGTCATGACTTCTAAAAATTTGGAAAGATTATTGCTGATCAAATCCAAAATTTTGAAGCCGACTTTCTTCTCCTCGAAGGCATCTTGTCATGAAGCTCTGAGATCTCTTTCCTCTTCCATCCTCTTCTCGTCCTCGAACATTGACATGTAGAGGAATTTGAATCCCTGATCTCGCTCCTAGTTTTGGCTTCCTCGATCCGAGTCCTTCCTTTATGAGTAAGGGAGTTAAGAATCACGATCATATTGATTATTGTAAATGACCTACGTGCTCAGCTGCAACTTCTTCATTAGATCGTGGATCTCTTTCCTCCATTTCTTGAATTTTTCCCTCTCGATGCTTCAGGATCTCCTTCATCCTAGCTTCCTTCCTGCTTCATTTCTTCTTCCCATTGTCGATCTCTTCTTTTCAATTTAATTCATACACTTCTCCTCGACTTTTGTCGATGTTCCATTCCTTCTCTTTCTTCCATACTCTTCGGAATGGAACTGAGCATCTCATTATTTGATTATTCCTCGCTCCCTAGATTTTTCACTGTGTTCTCTCGAAATCTCGTTCTCGATAGGGGGAGGAGCCGCCAAAGTGGGGTCGTAGAAATTTATAGGGCTTTATCATCTTGTTCTTCTCATCTCTCTAAACATAAAGGTGTTCCTTCTCGATGTGCTTCGATCTCTTTATACGCAACCGTATGGGCAAGTCCTCTGTCTTGCATTCTCATTTTCTTCTCAATATGCTTCTATTATAACCCCTTTTCTTTTTTGGATTCCTAGGCTCCTTTGCTTACTCCCACAAAGGTTAGTGGTGAAACCTTTGGGGCACTCTTCTTCTTTTTCCCAAGTTCTCTACACCAGCCTCAAACATAGCCTTGTGATAGTTGTCAGCGAGGGATCAAACCTCTTTTATTCCCTTCATGCATCTCATTATTGAGTTTCAAATGACTGCCCAAAGATACGAGGCTCCCCTTCGAAGATGGCATAGAGAATGATCATTTGTTCCCGTATTTGCGTACATGCTCGGGCTCGAACCATACCAGAGGCCGTGAAATAAAACCATACCTGCCTCTTCTCACAAATCTCCCGTTTATGGTCTGCTCTCCCCTTCCGAATTTATTTCCCACTCTTACTGCCTTCAACTTTCTTGCAATCTTCTCACTCTGCTAAGGTTGTCTACTATCTTCTCAGATTCGATCCAGTTTCTACCCTTCCATTTCGTATTAATTTCATTGATGGTTTTCGCCCATACTAAGACCCAAACTCCTCGACATAAACAGAGTTATCCTTTCTCCTCTCCCCACCAAAGTTGGAGTAGAATTCTCGAACCATCACGCTATGATCCAGACTTTGATGCTTGTAGAAGTTTCCCCAACCTCTTTGTTCTATTAGTTCGAAAGGATATAGGCTCGTCAAACCTCTTTCTCCGACAAACCCTTACCAAGATAGTATAATTTCTTCCGGGGATGAGAAAGTTTCTTCCGATACGACCCGTTTTCCTCCTCCTTCTTGTCGCTTGTCTTTTTTCCCTTTTTCTCTCGTTTGAACCGGTTGAACTTCCGGGGCTGTACCGACGGTGCTCTCCTCATGGTTCCTCACGAACCCTTCTGCCGAAAGTATACTCTCTTCCATGATTTCGCCGCATTTGGGACGTGGCTGAAGGTTCGCCATTCGAAATCGACGGTTTTAGGAAGAATTTTTGGATCTAGGGTTTGCAAGAATTGAAAAAAACAGAGAGTAGGCGAAGATGAAGAGTTGTATTTGCTTCAAGGAAGGAGATGGTAGCGAGGAGCTTCAACAATCGGTAATTCAATCATTATCAGGACTTTATTATTTCGATTTATTTTTGCGCTTGTCGCGACTTAAATTTCAGGCCGCATCAGGTGTCAAGCCATTAAATTTAGGGCAAATTCTAAAAGTTGCCCACTGGCACACTTTTCTCTTTATGTCGCTACTTAATGTTGTTTGTCACATATTAAGTAAGTTTGTGGGGACAATTTACTCATCAAAGCTGCGACATCTAACATTTTACTCCCTTTGGTCAACAAGCAATTTCATGACATATGAGTTGTCGCGACCTCAATTTTTGTCGCGACATAACTTTTGGTCGCGACTGCTGTTCCCTTGTTCTTCCTTTCAGCATTTCTTACTTCGGGTTATGATCAATTTTGTCGCGACATAAAATCCTGTCACTAATTTAGTCTGCACTTGCCCTAAATTTGGTGATCAGACAACTTTTCATTCTTTATCAATTTGCAAATTCTCAGCATCAGTTAAATCATTCCCACACAGCAATTCAAACATGTATTCTATTCAATTTTCTCAAAATTTATGTAGGGAGAAGAGTACCTTTTCAAGTCATCTTTCCCGTGAAGTGGCCGGAGCCGTCCGAGTTTTGTTCCTTCTCACCCGAGCGCTATCTGACTCAAGATCGGCATATTGTAACAATTTCAAAAAGGATTAAATTGATCAAATACTAACTCTAGCACCCTAACAAATCATGACTAGAACTAAAAAATTCAAAAGTGTAATTAAAAAAATTTCAAAGTCTATATAAAGAAGCAAAATCTATATGGGCTCGCTCCTACGAGCCGCTCCGTTTGAGTCCTTAGCTGACTAGCTGTTTTAAGCATTCTCTCTCAATCTCACCAGCTGAGTTCTCCTTTTCTTTCTCCCTACTCAGATAGTGCCGCCTTTGACCATTAACCTTGAATTCTTCCCAAAGATCGTCCCGAGTGTTATCGTCACAAGTTGCAGTACTTTGACACCAATCAGATATGGTCTACTCCATTTTGATTTCAACTTCCCCGGAAATAATCTTAATCTCGGGAGTTAACAGCGTAACTTGATCCCCGCTTGAACTCTTTCCTCGTAACTTTGATCATGCCATTTCTTTGTCTTGTCCTTGTGGCTATTCTAGCATTATCATAGGCTTCGTTTCTCGGCCTCTAGTTCATTCAATCGGGAGCAATCTCTCTCTCTTTTGCAATCTTGAAATCGGTTCACTTCGATGGCCCACATAGCTTTGTATTCCAAAGCCAAGAGGGGAGGTGACATGGTTTGCCAAAGACCACTCAGATGGGGACATCCTAATGGGAGTTTTGAATGCAAATTCCGTAAGCCCAAAGTGCATTATCGAAGCTCAAAGCACCACCTTCCCGCTGAATCTCACAGCCTTTCCCAGATCCTTTTAATCTCCTGTATTGAAATTTCGCTAGTCCATTAGCCCCTGGGTGATACGCTAGGCTCATTATATGTTTGATCCCATACTCGCCATGAGCTGTAAATATTTTGTTTGCAAAGTGGCTCTTTCAACGATGTATAGTCCCGGTGTTCGAATATGCTCAAAATGTTCTTTCAAGAAACTCACAACCGTGTTAGCTATTCCTTGGACAGCTTACAGCTTCCACCCATTTGGAAACATAATCCACCGTCAGCAATATATACAAGTTTCCAAATGATGGTGGGAAGGGTCCCATAAAATCTATCCCCTTATACATCAAAAATTTGCACCACCATGCCTCAGAGGGGCATTTACTGGCCGCTGATATTTCCAATCTTTTGGGCATCTATCACATAATTTGACCCATCTTATACGCTCCAAGATAGCGGGCCAATAAAACTCCGATTGGAGTATCTCAGGAGTCGCTCTTTTTCTCCGGAAAAATGTCCCCATATGGTGATGAATGGCATTCATTCACAATCTTGTATCGTCACTCTCCGATACACATCTTCTTATAATCACAAGTCGCACCTCTTTAAATAGCAAGTGGGTCATCCTGCATGTAGTACCCGTCGGCCCCGAGCTTCTTTCCCCTGCTGGTAGCCGACTCGAGGAATTACTCCACAAGCCAAGTAATTCACGAGCACAAGATACCATGGAGTCGAATGACAATTGAAACAATTGCTCATCCGGGAAGTTCCTCTGCCAGTCCCGCCTCCTCTTCTCGCTTGTTTCTTTCTACCTAGACAAGTGATCGCCTATCACATTGTCACAACCCTTCTTATCTTTAATTACTAGATCAAACTCTGTAGTAATAACACCCAATCTTATCGGCCTTGGCTTCAGCTTCCTTCGACACGATATTTGATCGTCGCATGGTCATGTGAACATAATATGGGATCCCAAAATGTATGGCCTGACTTTCATAAGCAAAACTATGGCTAGCACTCTTCGCAGTCAATAGTTTCTGGGCTTCATTGAAGGTTCTCGCAAGCATAGTATATGGCCTCAATATCTTTTCTTTCTTTGCCTGCACATAGCCCCATTGCGAAATCACGAGCATCACACATTATTTCGAACTCTCGATCCCATTATGGTGCAAATGCATGATCTGCTTGAAACTAACTGATCTTGATTTCTTCAAAGGTTGCCTCTATGTGAGTCATCAAAACTAAACTTTGTGTCTTTCTCTAGTAACTGCGATAATGGTCTCGCATTTTGAGAAGTTCGATGAATCTCCGTAGAATCCAAAGATGCCCCAAGAAACCCTCTTATCCCTTTTGATCGTTAGGTGATGCAAAGAGTCTTGATAATCGAAAACCTTCGATCGTCCAATTTCTAGTCCCGTAGCGTAAATTACATCAAGAACAATACCTTCTTATTACCATGAAATGGCACTTTTCCCGCTTTTGTTAGCCGTTTGTCCTTGCACTGGGGCTAATCGCTTCCGTGTTTTTTAGACAATGCTCAAAACTGATTCATATACCGCGGAATATCCACAAAATCTCCATGACCTCCTCAACCAAACTGGTGAACATGGACATCATACACCTCTGAAAAGTAGCAGGGGCATTGCACAACCCAAATGGCATCCTTCTAAAGGCAAAAATGCCATAAGGGCATGTGAATGTGGTTTTCTCCTGGTCCTCAAGTGCAATAGCAATCTGATTATAGCCGGAATACCCATCCAGGAAACAAAAATGAGGGTGTCCTGCTAACTTGTCCAACATTTGATCAATGAAAGGCAATGGGAAATGATCTTTCCTGGTTGCTGTGTTCAGCTTCCGGTAATCGATACATACTCTCCATCCTGTCACCGTTCTTGTTGGAATTAACTCATTTTTTTTCATACATTTCTGATCACTGAACTCCACCTTCTTTGAACCACATGGACTGGCTAACCTAAGGACTGGCCCGAGATTGCATATATAAAACCAAAGATTCAACCATTCGAGCACTTCCTTTCTCGACTACTTTTCATGACTGGTTCACTTTCGATGTTCAACAGATGGTTTGCATTTTCCTTCAGCAGTATTTTGTGCATGCATATTGACGGAATGATACCCTTTAATTCATCTATGGACCAAGCAATCGATTCCTAATAATTCTTTAAAATTTTCAGCAGCTTCTGTTCTTCAGCATCACTGAGTCTAGCAGAAATAATCACTGGCTTACTCTTTGGTAGCTCCAAGTAAGCATACTTCATGACTCTGCAACTTTTAAAACTAACCCTTCGCAGACCGGTCTCTGATGAAATTCTTTTTCATTAATATTCCATTGTCCATGTTGTTTTGTTTAAGACTCACATGCTTGTCATGGGAGTGTTAATCGATGTATGGAAAATCAGAATTCACACCTTCAAGATATCGAAATTCATCTCATTTTCATTGATAGAAGTTGAGCATTACAATCATAATAACAATCGAGTTGCTGAGATAGACATCATCTACTAACTTGTAATCTCCCTATCCGTGTCTAAATTCTTCAAACTTTGGTGGAGCAGATTGAAGTCACCGCTTCTTCTCCAACCCGAGAGTGAACTCCTCTTTCGTATATCTATTAAAGTAGCTCCAAATGCTAGAATGGCCTTCCCAGCACAGAGGAACTGTGAATCTTCTTCCATGTCCAGATGATGAAGTCGGATTTAAAATGAATTTCACCACCTTTACAAGCATCGCCTTCAATGGACTCCTTCGTGTTTCTAAGATTGTTCTATCTACTCATTCAAGAGTAACAAGAGTAGAGTAAGCTCCCCCAAACTTAATTTCTTTGCAACAGATAATGACATTAAGTTTATACTGGCACCGGAGTCACAAAGAGCCTTTTGAATTTCAAATCCTCCAATGGTTCAAGGAATTGTGAAACTTCCTGGGTCTTTCATCTTCTCTGGTAAATTCTTCTTTATCACTGCACTGCAAGTGGCAGTTAGATTCACTACTCCTTCCTCTGCAAATCTTCTCTTCTTGCTCAAAATTTCCTTCAGGAATTTTGCATAAAGTGGCATTTGAGTTACCACTTCTGTGAATGGCATGCTTATCTCCAACTTCTGGAAAGTTTTCAAAAACCTTACGAATTGCTCCTCTATCTCGACTCTCAAGTAGCCCCTCTCGCGGGAATGGACTCCATGCATAGAGTTCTCGGGCTTTCTTCTTGCTTCTTTCTTCTTCTTGTTGTCGCTCCTTCTTCCTTTCTTTCTCCAGTTGACTCAAGATTTTCTAGGCTCTTCTCCTTTGTTGCCTTCATCTTCTCTCGACTTTTCCTTCTAATTCTTTCCCACTGAGCCGTGACCGCTACGCAAAGGTTTCGATTTTTCTTCGTGTCACCGGGAAAAGCATCTTTAATTTGATTCGCAGGTCGTCCAGCTTGGCCTATTTGTGTTTCCGTGTTCTTGAGAGAGGCATTGCGGTCGTTGAAAATTTTGAGAATTGGTATTTGAAGCCTAATTTCCGCAAACTTTGTTCATGGAAGTTCAACAGCTTTCTATTTTCCCCCATGAACTGCAGCATCTAGTCTTCAAAGGTCTGAGCCCTTTTTTGACCCTCGATATCTCATTCCTACCCTCTCCTATTGCTGCCAGCTGAACCTGGTGGAGCATACCCCCGTCGAAAATTCTTGCCCATGTCTTGGGACGTATAGCTCCTCCGCCATAAGAGAAATTCTCAGCGGTTCCTTTAATGTTAGTATAATGGGTCAAGGTGTCAGTTAGGGCTTGAAATGATATGCCTCGCCTGCTCAAATAGTTAGCCTCCTCCACCGTATAGAAACCTTCAAATAAGCACCCTCAAGATTATTTACTCTTCCTTTCTTTCCACTACTCCTATCTCATTTGGTAAGAGTGCATTCTTTATCCAACCATGCATCAATGCATCCAATTTTTAGCCTCCATGGCGTATATCTTGTTCAGCTCAATCATTCCATTTCCTTTAGCCTCGACACCGCTCCCCCGAGGATTCGTATGAGATCCATGCTGCACATAGCAAGATCCTCGATCGCCTGTCTTGCTTCACTCGCTCTTCTTCTTTGAATGCTTCGCCGTTAAGTCGCATCTAGCATACCTGAGGTATAACTATGGAGTGGTAGAAGATGTCCATTTGTGTCTTCAGGTCTATCCCGTGCATGGGACATCTCTTCAAGAATTCTTGTATCTCCCAAGCAAAGGTAATGCACTCTCATCTCCCTTGTTTTGTGCAGTACTCTCTCGCTCGTGGCTGCAGGATGGAGGAAAGAATCCCCGTTCAAGTGCTTCCACGCCTCTTCCCATGCATTAACAGATCCATATGGTAGTGAGTCAAACCATGATGCAGCTATATCTCTTAAAGAGAATGGAAACAACTGCAGCTTAATAACTTCTGGTCTCACACCATTCAATTTAACTATATTGGCCATTCTCAGAAACCGTCTCAAGTGTTCGTTTGGATCTTCCGAGGGGTGACTTGTGAATTGGTTTTGTTGAACCATGGTGATCAGGGCTGGCTTGAGCTCAAAATTGTTAAAGATTCATCACGGGCCGCCTCACTCGTCGAAAGTATTCACATTCCTATTAACTGGTCTCCTGTAAGTCCTCCATAGTGTGTCTCGCTCTTAAGGTACTTCGCCATGTAATTCCTCGTCGATCGCCCTCGTCAATCTTTCATTCGCCATCTCTTTCTTATTTCGTGACTCTTACCTTTCTTATTGTCCTCTAAGTGTTCTTTTTCGACCAAGTAGTCTAGTGGCAATAATTCAGCTCCTCGCTTCCCCGTATTGAATTAACTCGAAATTATAATATACCGAGATCAAAATGGAGTCATGATACCAAAAAATTGTATTTAACATGAAAGCTCTACAAAATTTCGCAGGTCATAAACTACTGCCGTTGAATCATATTTTTGCAAATTTCTATTTTCTTTTATAAATTATGTCCAAACTAGTATTTCGCTTTTGGTCTCAAATATTGATCTTACCAAATTTCACTGCAAGAATCTGCGCTAAAAACTTGTTCAATTCCTTCTCGTGATTTGATGATGATGGATCAAAACACCTATACAAATTTGTGACGTTATCACCATAGGACTATTATCTAATCCACAGCAATAATTCCATTAAACTTGTTTGTTGTGTTCCTTATCTATTATACTGATTAAAAGCGGTTTTCTTAAGAGTAAATCATTTTCTTTCTGGTTTTGATCCAGGATGCTGCAAGTGTACAGGTCGAACAAGTAGTAAATTGGATTTAAGTCTAGAGCATCAACTTACTGCAGGATCTCAAGAATTCCAATCAACTACCCCGACCACTCAAACCTCTATACTATTTGGACTCGAGCAGGCAATTGAATCAACTTTGCAAACCTTGAAATGTAAAAAGCCTAAGATATGTGAATTAATAACAAAATGATTTAAAATTTAAAATTTAAAAATAACAAATTCAGACTGAACAGTTATCTTTTAAAGGGAGCATTGAAAATACTGCTATTGTGAACATCAATTCCTCGCAGTGCACTGGGCAATTTTGCTTCATGAACCACATATTTAAAATATGTCCAAGGAATATAGATAGCAGCAAATGGACTTCCAGACACGCCACTGCTCATCATCTAATAATCTTCCCTGCTTTTCGAAGACAAGAGATTAGATAACTACGGACCGCTGCCTTGTTCCTGGTATTTATCTTTTCAATACTTAATACCCAGAACATGGACTGTAAACCTTAGCTCCTAATACATAGTTTGCATAAGGTTTACACTTTCGATCGTTTCTTCTTCCTCCAAATTGTAATAGCCATCCTTTCCTTTATTAGATCCTTTGCTAACACGGGGATTGAACGTATCAGTCAATCTAGGTGGAACTTCTGCTTGTTTAATTGATAAGTCAGTTCAACTCATTCTCGATTTCAAGTGAGAAGAGGATTTATCGATTTAAATTCACAGAGCTCATTAGGATCACCATTATCGTATTCTGATGTCTTTTAAATTGTTCATCACTCTCGTGATTTCCTTCCGTGTCACCTAGAGGGCCTCTTGGAAATCGTGAGCAATGAGACAACTTATTATGGGTACAAGACGCTTTATATTGGGATCAACTCATGTAATACTCCAAACCAGCAAGTAGATTTACAAACCGGGAGCAGTTCACGAGCTTCCGATAAATTTCTCGCAGAAAGATAATTTCGACACAGAGTCTATTCAATTGAAGCTGGTTTCTAAATCACTAGATTGGCACTCCTACAATGTATTTGCTTGATAAGAAAACCACTCAGAATCGAAACTGAAATCCGACCTAAAATTTGTCCGAATTCGCACAATCCAAGCAGCACTAAAGAAATAGAATTCTCAGATTCGGCCTTCTACTTTACCAAATAACGCCTAGATCCAAATTTGAACGAAGAATAAACTAATTCCAAAATAAAAAAAAATATAGAAAAGAAAAATTAAAATACAAGAGCCTTCAGCTACCCATATCTCTCTTTTTGAGCCACCGAGAGCTGCTTCGTAGTAGCCGCGTATTTATGTGGTTTTGAAGTCAGCCCTAACTTCGATGCACCTCCTTGTGGATTTCGATTAATCGCCCACTTATTGTTAATGTCGCGAACTCGATTCTTTGCTCTAACCTCGGGCCATCTGCCTATGTCATGCTTATTTGGTCGCGACTTGCCTTTAGCATCCCTTGAATCTGATGTCGCGACCTTCTTTCCTTGTAACTGATGTCGCGACCACTAAATGACGTCGCGACTTTAATTCCTTGCAACTGATGTCATGACCACTGAATGACGTCGCGACCTTAATTCCTTGCAACTGATGTCGCGACCATTGAATGACGTCGCGACCTTAGTTTTTTAGACCTGGTGGATGTCACACTACTAAACGACGCCGCGACCTTTAATTCCTTAGACCGATGTCGCGAATTTTCTAGATGTCGCGACTCTATGTTCAGTCTCTTGAAAATCTTATGTCGCGACTTCTATTCGGTGTCACGACCTCCATGTCTACTACTCGAACTTCAATTCTGTCGCGACCTCGAAATTGTGTTGCGACATCATATCTTGTTCTTCATTAATTTATGGTTGCCTGACTTGGAGTTTCTGTTGCGACCTGTTCGTTCTGCCTTTAGTTGCCCTTATGTTGCGACTGAAGTTTTGTGGTTGCGACCTTGATGTGATTCTTCATCACCGTCCCGCTACAATAGGTCGCTTCTCTCGTGCATTCCGCAACATCATTCAGCCGCCGTGTCATTCCCGCTTCAACCGCCTCGCCTCCTTTTACCGTAATATCCTCTTCTTGAATTCTCCACGTATAGCATTTTGGTGATATCAACATTTCTACACATAAATCACTTTTAGATAGGAACCAATCAGAAATGGACTAAAATGGATGACTTTAAGCTCATCATGAAAACCTTCCCCGTGATTATACTACCACATGATGTGGCAAGCAGACCCCATCCGGTGCCCCCGCTCCCACTTTTCATGAATGAGAATGAAAAATCCATATACGCATATCCGGAGTTTGAGGAAGTTTGCACAACTTTTTAAAGAAAGTGTGTGTTTGACATGGACTGCTTTGCCGGGCGCATTCCCTTTGACATCGAAAGACAAGGCCAAGATTTGTCTCACCCATCGAGGCTAAGAACAATTAGAAATCGGGCGACCAAGCTGAATTTTTGAAGAAATTTTTCTGTACAACCAAGACCAACAGTTTGAAGAGGCAAATCTACACTTACTCGACCTACGATAATGAGATTTTTATCAATGTTGGGAGAGATTCATGGAGACCATCAGTGCATGTCCACACCATGGGTTTGATACATGGATGCTTGTGAATCACTTCTATGATGGTATGTCTCCGGACAAAAAGCAACTACTGGAAACCATGTGTGGAGGGGACTTTTCTCGAGCAAGAACCCAGATGAGTTTTCATGGACTCTTGAACTATGTAACCGAAACCTCCAAGGTAATGGGATGAACCTAATCCAAGAGAGAGTGTGAAGAATGAGGCTTCACTCACCAAAGGGGGAGGAATTTATACTTAAGACACGGAGATGAAAGAAAAACTGACCACTTTGACCCGAAGGTTGGAGGAGCTTGAAATGAGAAATTTGCATGAAGTGCAAGCAGTGAATGAATTGCCTGCATCTCAACTAGCTTGCTATAATTGTCAGTCAAGTAGCCATCCTGGGGAACATTGTCCTGTAGTTCCTTCAGTGAGGGACTTAATGCAAGAGCATGCCCATGTCTTTGGCTAAAATAAGCCACCTACAAATGCTCCTTACGGCAACACCTATAACCCCAATTGGAGGAATCATCCATCCTATCATGGAAGCCAAAACCTCCTGCATATGCTCCTGCGTATACAAGAATAGCTTAGGGGCCCACTTAGCACAACAAATGCCAGCCTTCCACCTTTTCTTGTCGAAAGGTGCAATTCTGAATTTAAGCAAGTTAGTGGGTACCTTTGTGGAGGAACAAAAGGTGTTGAAATGGGTTCAAAACTAATCTTAAAATTGGTAAACAGAGAGCTCACTCAACAAGAGATTAGACAGCATGCATTCTGAGTTGCAAAGTTCCCATTTTCAGTTGTCTAACCAAAGAAGCATAGGGACCAAAAAGTGGAAATTCTCTCAGACATAGCAAAACCTCTAGTAGAATGTATGAGATAGACTCCCGCATGATCCCAAATGCAAGACCATGAAGCCAAAGCGTGAGTGACTTGAGAAGTGTAAAGAACTCGAGACCGCCAGCATCCCAACCAACCAAGAAAGCTCCCACGCTGGTCGAACCACCCAGGAAGAACAACCAAAGAAGTGAGGGCATGAAAACATGTATAGCCTCCTTTCCCACAGGCACTTCGAAAAAGGAAAAATTCAGTTAATCAAACTGAAATTTTAGAGGTACTACGGCAAGTGAAGGGGAACATCCCTCTTCTCGATATGATCAAGCAAGTCCCCACGTATGCAAAAAATTTTAAGGACTTATGCACAATGAAAAAGAGGTTTTAGCTGTGAATGTTTTTGACCAGAAAGTGCGAGGCACATTGAGTGCAAGACTGTGAAGTATAAAGACCCGGATGTCCTACAATCTCGCCATCGAGGGCACTCAGGTAGAAAAACACTACTAGACTCGGGAGCTGGGTGTAACCTACCGCCATATTCCATGCAACAAGCACTTGGTTCGGGAGAACTGAAACCCACTTCCATCACACTGTCTCTAGCTGATAGGTCTATTAAAATACCAAAGGACCACGAGGATGTTCTAATACAAGCGGACAAATCTCTACCACCCTGGATTTTGTCGCATTTGAAACTGCAGTGAGCCTAAGCAGGGGCAATGTAACCAAGCGTACCCATCATATTGGGAAGGCCATTGCTACTTGAATTCCATTATAAATTGTCGAAATGGGGGTTATAACTCCACCTTGGAACATGTGACCTGGAAATCAATATCTTCCACTTGAGTAAAAGGCATATGCAACTAATGGAGATGATCAAGCGAAAGAAGTCTCGTGATATTAGATACACCTTTGTAAGAATTGTGCAATAATGATGTTAAAAAAGATGTGCTAACCCAGAGTTATTTGAGAAATGAAAGAAAAAAACAGTGAACCTCAACAAGGAGCTCACAAGGTGAGTAACGAGAAAAAGGTGGAAATTCTACCTTTATCAATTAGAGAAGAGGAGTGAATCTCAACGAACTGGACTTCTAAACCCCCCGCCTCGTGGAATTAAAATATGCATTTTCGAAGAAAAACAAGCAAAGTGTCCTTGTAATATCGTCACTGCTGACCACTCCACAGGAGGACAACCTGTTGCACCTCCTCAAGATGAACAAGCAAGCTTTAGGGTGGAAAATTTCTGATTTAAAAAGGCATCAACCTAAATAATCGCACCCATCACATTTATTTAGGTTAGGAGTCAAAAGTCAAGCAGCGTGCCACAGAGGAGATCAACTCTGCTACGATGAGCGTGATTGAAGTCCCGGTTGATGCAGCCGATATCATTTACCCAATATTTGATAGCACTTGGGTAAGCCCAACCCAGGTGGTGCCCAAGAAGTCAGGGGTGACCATTGTAAAAAATGAAAAGGGTGAGGATGTGTCTACCCGCCTTACCACTAGTTGGAGGGTATGCATAGATTATAGGAGGCTCAATGCAGTAACAAGAAAAGATCACTTCCCACTGCCCTTCATTGATCAGCTTCTTGAGAGAGTTTCTGGGCACCCATTATATTGCTTTTTAGATGGGTATTTAGGGTACTTTCAGATAGTGATTACAATCAAGATCAGAAAGACCACCTTTACTTGTCCATTCGGGAACTTACGCCCACAAAGAGGGACGCTGTCTTTGCAACGCTCACCTTCCAAAGATGCATGCTTAGTATATTCAGCGATACGGTGGAGCTGATAATGGAAAGCTCCATGGATGGGACATCACTGTATACAGGTGATTTAAGAACGTCCAACAATCTTGCCGGCCCCGTAGGAGGTGCATTGAAAGAACTCGGTGCTAATCGAGAAATGCCATTTTATGGTGAATCAAGGATTGTGTTAGGGCATGTCATTTCCAAAGTAGGGAATAGAAGGACAAGGCAAAAATTGAACTTATTTCCAAACTGCCTTCTCCAACAAATGTAAAAACAGTTAGGCAATTCCTTGGCCATGCAGGTTTTTACAGGAGATTTATCAAGGACTTTTCGAAGATTGCTAAGCCCCTTTATAAGCTGCTCGAGAAAGATGCTAAATTTGCTTGGGAAAGAGACTGTCATAAGAGCTTTGAAGAGCTGAGGTCCCATTTGACCACTGCACCGATAGTACTGCACCCAATTACAGTTGCCTTTGAGGTATGCCAGCGTAAAGGATCTTAAGTATCGAGTGTTTAGACAAAGAGAAGGTGAAACCAGAAGCTATTATGCGGCAAACCTTGAATGAAGCACAAAGGAACTATACGACTATAGAGAAAGAATTGTTGGCAGTGGTCTATGCCCTAGATAAATTTCGAGCATACTTGGTTGGGTCTGATATAGTCATTTTTACAGATCATTCCGCTTTGAAATATCTCCTAACCAAGCAAAATGCCATAAGACTTATCCGATGTGGGTTCTTCCGTCAGGAATTCAATTTGCAAATTCAGTGGACACGTGGCAGAGGAATGTTGTGGCGCATCATCTTCGAGATTGAATCCATAGCCCACAACACTCATGCTCTCAATCACGATGAATTTTTAAGAATCTCTAATGCAGTTGGAGAATGTTCCCTCGTATGTTCATTGTCAATTTCCTAGCAAAATGTGTGGAGAACTGTAACCGATTGGAAAGAACAAGATAGGAAGTATTTCATTAAGACCCATTCCTATTATTGGGAAAGAACCTTCGTTTAAATATCAGATGCATCGAGCAATCTCAAGTTGTGTGTGCCCGAAGAATAACAATGTGGAATTCTAAGCCACCGCTATGAATGCCCGTGGTGGTCACTTTGTTTCTTCCCGAAGACAAAGAATGAAGGTGCTGCAGTCTAGTTTCTACTGGCCTTCTCTTTTTAAAGAAGCTCACCAAATGTGCCGAGTATGTGATAGATGCCAAAGGCTCGGGAAATTGCCTAGCCAACATATGATGCCCCTTAACCCAATTTTAGTAGTCGAGCTATTTGATGTCTGGGGCATCGATTTCATGGACCTTTCACGCCTTATGGCATGCATACATGGGTGGGGGTAGACTATGTATCTAAACGGGTTGAGGTAACTTCGAAAAAACCAATGACCGCCAGGATGGTGCTCAAATTCTTGAAAGTAAACATCTTTCCAGTTTGGGGTACCAAAAGCCATTATTAGTGATGGGGGTTCACACTTTGTAACAAGTCTTTCGAAAAACCTCATGGCTAAATAATATGGTGTTAAACAAAATCGCTACCCCTACCATCCTCAAACAAGTGGTCAAGGCTTTGCCAACAGGAGATAAAGACCATTCTAATGAAGGTGGTGAACAACAACAGAAAAGATTGGTCCCTCAAATTGCTTGATTCACTGTGGGCCTACAGAACAACTTTCAAAACGATTCTTGGAATGTCCCCTTATCGTTTGGTCTATGGAAAGGCATGCCATCTTCTAGTGGAAATCGAGTACAAAGCATGGTGGGCAATCAAGAAAATGAACATGGATTTAAGTAGGGCCGGGCTCAAAAGATTCCTTGATCTCAATGAGTTGGAGGAACTACGAAATGATGCCTACTTGAACTCAAGATTAAAAGGAAAGATCAAAATGGTATGATCAAAATGGATAACCTGCAAGAATTCCCCCAAAAGGGACCAAGTCTTCCCCAGATGATTCCAAACTCCACCTTTTTCCGGGCAAACTTAAATCCAGATGGATTGGACCATTCATCATTCATCAGGCATACCTCAATGGCTCGGTAGATTTGCTCAACCCAAAGGATAATAGAGTGTTCAAGGTCAATGGGCAAAGAGTGAAGCCCTATACTGCACAACACATTGCAAACGAGGAGGAGATTCCCCTGGTTGATCCTTCATGACAGACAGTCCCAACCACTGAGTTGGTTTGGTCTCCACTGAGACCAAATCAGCAAACTTAAAATTCTTGGTTTTCTTATCGGGTCAATTTTTTAGTTTATTTTATTTTTAGTATTTTTTTTAATTTTATTTTTTAATTAAAACCTTTTTTTTTATTAGAATGTTCAGTTTTTTTTATTTATTTATTTTATGTTATTTTGATTATATTATTTTTGTTTTTTTTTAATTTGCAGGTTGGTGCAGGGCATAAATTTCATAATAATAGCGAAAATTTTGCCCTCGCGGCTCTTCACCGTCTGCTCCATTAAAAAGCCATCCCCCCACCCCCACTGGGCGCTGAGCCCCTTGAGCCCCATACCGAGCCATGCCTCTTGCCCTCGCAGACCTGGGAGGACAAAGGCTCCGCGCCCCCCGTGATTCCCTCCCACTCCCCCACTCAGAGCAACATCACCCATCGCCCGCCCGAGCCGCCTCCCAGCCGAGCCCCGTTTGCCTAAGCCGCACGACCGAGTCGCCGACAACTCTACTGGTCATCCCCTACCCGCTTTGCTCAGGCCTCATCTTTGCTCCATCAGCAGGCGGATCCGAATCAACAATATTTGTTTCCTATATCCCTCCCACCATAGTCAAGCCACTCGTACTATAGCGGTCTAGGCTCAACACTGGATGGGTTTCTTTCATCCCACGGTCGATTCAGATCAATGTTTGAAAATGGTGAGACTTTGCTCTGACTTCTTGGATCTGGGTTAAAAACAGTGGAGCTGGGTCAGATCACCGACAGCCAAAATAACTTAAAGGAAAGTGTGAAATGGTAACCTTGAAGGTTTAATAATAGCATGATAATATGGGATTACAGTTGTCCTCGGTTATTTCGCATGTGGGCAAATGACATATAGTCAAAGCCAAAACCGGATCTTTATTTAGCTATAAAACCTAACCCTAGAACCACTCCTATTTGAGTCAAATCAAATACTAAGCATTCAATGTCCCATTCAGTTTGAAACCCTAGCATTTAACTCATTTCCCAATGACTCAGAATGACATCTATAAAGAATGTCGCATCTACCATTAAGAATGCACTGAACCCTAAAGCATGACAAGTATTGACTAAAAAAAAGACATTAAATGGCATTAAACCCTAGTTTGGAAAGTTTGGAACCATAAATGCAGTAATTGTATCATTTAAAGCATGAGGACAACCCGCGCAGCTCCCAAAACCAAGCCAGCGTACCTCCTTCAGGTATTTCTTGGAGACATGCACAAGCATCCTCGAGTTGTCATCCTCAAGGTGTGTTTCGCACGAGAAAATTTATGGTTATATAAGAGAGCAAAATAAACCTAAAATGAAAAGCTGCGGGAACTTGCATTAATGGAAAAGTTACTTAGGTTACAAAGTTGTAAGGGACTTATATAGTCAACCCTAATGTGTGAAATGATCAAAATGCCTAAAATATGAAATTACAATAGGGACAAAATGGTAATTTATCAAACGTGGTCGTTGAATCAAAAAATACCAAAAACACAATGAGCACTCATGATAAGAATTTCATTAGTAGCATGGCAATTTCATTATATTAGCGAAATTTCGCTAGCCTAGCGAAATTTACAAGAGATAGCGAAAATGAGAAATTTCGCTATGAACAGTAATTTTCGCTAGCTAGCGAAATTTCGCTAGCTTAGCGAAAATTTCACATAGCGAAAATTTCGCTAGTATTGCGAAATTTTCGCAATCCCAGCGAAATTTTCGCAATCATAGCGAAAATCCTTGGATTGCTCTGCATCACTTCCTGCACTTTTTATTCATCACTTTGCCTTCAATTCTTCAACCCATCTTGACATTTCATTGCCTCAGCTTGGTGAAATTACCGAGGATTCTTGCATTCAGCACCAATAAGAAGCCAAGCTTGCTGACTGAAGTTCCCAAGGCCTACAAAACTATCCAAAACTATCTCGAAAACAAATTAGAAGCACTAAGTGGACATACACATGACAATTGGCTTAATTTATATGATTACCACAAGAAAAAGCACCAAAACCTATCTTGAATAGGGAAGAAAAATAGCACTTTGGGCACTAATCACACCCCCAACCGACACGTTGTTAGTCCCTTAGCAAATGCTAAAACAATGGTGGCGCATGCCGTGCTTTTACAAAAAGTGTATATGGTTCAAAAGTGTATGCAATAGATAGGCTTTACCTTTAAAATGAACAATTTACACCCTGTATCGAAACCGACATGAAAGAACAAAACCATATAAGAACTAGTTTTAGGTCAACATCAATTTCAAGGAAGTCAACTCGAACTTCCAATTAAAATCTAATTGTCTCAAGGTAACCAACTTGAGCCAATAAATTGTAAAGCCTATTCCTCCCCAACTCCAGCTACTCGCCATGGCCTTAAACTGTCACCAACCTAACAGGACTAGCCACCTTACTTTATTTGATTACATTGTAGGTGCACGTTAAACTCGACTTCACCAAAGTCCACTATCCACCGATGACTCCCAACCAATTAAGGCTTGCAGCACTGTCAAAAGGATCACTTGACCACAAACTCTGCAGGCTTCACCCCGGACTTCGAATGACTTCGAATTAAGCACCTACAACACGCTAAACTCTACCCATCCACCCGTGTAGCGAACACTCAAGGTCTATGACTCCCAACCAATTAAGGTTTAGGCATCGGGTTTAAAGGTTTTCGCCATATAAATTCTCTGACAGGTGTTCGGTTTCAAGGCAAAGCTGTCACTTATTCTTCTTTTCTTCTTTTTTCTTTTGTTTTTCTTTTCTCTTTCATTTGGAAGACTACATTGGTCTTCATACATGGTAACACAAAACCTATTATGGGTCACAACAAATTTAAGGCCGGCTTTAAAGTGGAAAGAGGTATATAGCTTCAACCTATTGGTACAAGCCGGTGCAAGTGTGTGAATTCAGCTAAAGGGGGAATGTTCAAGGTTGAATATGCTGAAACCTCAATTGACCAAAAACTAAATCATGCATGGAATTGTTCTAACATTAAGGTAACATACAGGGCTTCAATTCTTCAATTAAAGGCAAGAGTAGAAACACAAAATGCAGGTACAAAAATGATTTGCAAAAGTGTAATAAACTGTAAATAATGCTATAAAGCTTTTGATATAACCAAAGTGGCTAATACATGCTTAATATAGCTAAATATGACAAAAATACTACTGCCTACCATTACTAATACATGAATCCTATACAAATGAGTAGGCGAAGCACAGGTCAGAAAAACAAGATAAAACATGATAGAAGACACTCCTAACTCTAACTTTTCCTCCCAACCAAAGTATAAACACGTCTCATTGGAAAGGAAAGCTAGAGAAAGGAGTGTGACCACCTCACTCTCGCGGTGGTGGTGATCCGGTCACTCAGCTGCCAGGATGTATAAGGATCGCCGCCGTGGACTCATCTCGGCGTAGGCACAAAGCGGAGACCGAGGTGGCTCTGCGATACGTGAGAAGCATGGCATGGCCGTGCTCTATAGTGGCCCCGGCCGGCCAACCTCCGGGTCCAAATGATGCCCGTAGTAGCCACGAACACCGCTAGCTCCCCGGCATCAATTCAACATGCTCGAGAATGCCGGGCACAGAGATGAAGCGGCTTGCAAGGTCGCAGTGGACCGCGTATGTGGAGGCGAGGAGATAAATCATGAATCGGGCTCCTCTCACTTCTACCTCCATCCCAAAGACAGATCCTCACCTCGGGGGTCCTCTTACTACCTCATCTGGTACCTCCCGATCCCGTCGCCGGAGGAGAACAAAGATCTACATGGTCAAGGATCAGCCGGCATGATTCCGAGTGCACCTGGATCCCCTCCCGAGCGCGGCTCCTCCAGAACCCATGCCCAGATCCGGCCTGCAAGCGACATCAACAATGGTAAACCCTCAGCTCGAACCAGGCCCTTGCGTGGACCTTATCCTCAAAGTGCAAAGCAGGCGCCATGACCCAAATTTCGCAGGATCAACCGTAATCCCGCATGTGGCCTCTCGAGCATGGCCCCGCGCCGAACGCAGTGCCGCAACAGAACAAGTCGGGTCCAAGCAGATCCACGAGAAGCATCTGAGGTGGAACCTACCTCCGAAAGAGTACTGGTCCCGCCGTATCCTAGCGAGACAATGGGACACCCTACCGTGGTCACCGTGGCCAATCTCGATATCCTCCCGACCGACTCCGCTTATGTCGGGCAAGCCCAATGCGCCTGAAACGCCCCGCCGCCGAGTACTCCCCGGGTCGATCAATGGTGAATCGGAGCCCAAACGGCTTCGGTACTCCCCGAAGTCACGGAGCAGAACCAAGCACCACCGGGGATAATAAACCGCCGCTGTCATAAATGGCAAAGCAGTGGAGTACCGGATCCTCCCCATGGAGTCTCCGAACCTAGGGTCGCCGGTCAAGGCCGGCATCAGCCGTAATAGGTCTCCCCATGGAAGCCCGTCGTGCGGTGACCCACATCTCCTAATCGGGTCCCAAATGAACAACGGTCGCCTAACTCGAGGCCTGGGATAGACGAGGCGACGAGATGTCCTCACTGGGCCGGTCACGAGGGCCAAGATGTCGGCGGCCCCCGGGCCTGATGTCCGGGCCCGCTTGGAGGGCCGGGCCCTCCTACGTCGTCTCTGAGGCACCGGGGAGGGGGCTCGGGGTTCCAACCTTGTCTGATACCTCCTGAACCCCCGTGCTCCTCGGGATCAGAGCCGTAGCCTGGGCCCCGTCCTCCCCGCTCCGGGAGTGCTAAATCTAACTCCTCGGGGTTCGAGGTGTGAACTAATTCCCAAGACGCACCATATCTGTAGTCAGAGAGTGATACAGGGGCAGGGCAGGGCTCACGGCTGGGGGTAGCAGCAAGCAGGCGCACACTCAGTCGACCACAGTGGCTCCTACTGGCAAGACAGAAGCGCCTAAGACGTAAGCAGCGGGCCCGAGGCGACAACGCCGGCCAGGGGCTGGGGGGGCTCAGCACGCGTCTCGATTGTCGGGCCTGGCCAGTGGCAAGGCAAGGCACCCCAAGGCCTCGAGCGGCACAGACCGTGGCAAGGGCACGGTCGCGGAGCCGGGAGGTGGCATGAACAAGGAGGCTCACTGGTCAGGGCTCATGGCACCCGGTGGCTCAGTGGTCATACTGGTCCCGCAGCAGGCTGGCAAGATCGATGTGGCACAGGTGTGGCGCACCACAGCAAGCAAATGCTCAAAGAATGGAGGCTCTAGGGTTAATGAAGATGAATGGTCCCCCCCCCTCCCTTTCTTTTTATAAATCATTGACAACCGATAGGTCTCTCGGAAGCCGAAGAGACACTGCAAGCATAATTTTGCTATTATAGCGAAATCCTTGACTGAGCCATTATCCATCTGCAAAATAAAAAATATAAAATTTGATTTAGGCCAATTAAAAACAAAAATAAAAAATTATTATTATTTTTAACAAAACCTAAGAATAAAAAAAATAAAATTAAAATTAGGCTACTAAAAAAGAAAGTTGCTAAAACGGGAAGTTACTAAAAATAGCCTAATATGAAAATTAAACAATTTTAAGCAAATACCAAAAATTTTGAAGCCGTAATTTGTTTCAAAGTGAAGACCAAACCAAATTTCACTTCACTGATTTACTCATGGAGGGTCAAGGAGGAGGAGCTCCTTAACCCCGGCAGTGGCTTGTGCTGCAGCCTCCATGCTTGGTCCATTCTTGTTGATTTTCTTCTCACTGGGTGATTTTGGGCTGACCAATGGCTCTGCAGGGGTGACTGATGACAACTCCCAATCAACTGCTTCATCTTGGTTAGCCAATTCTTGCAATTTATGGACATTTGGCTTCCCTACATTCTGACCAATTGAGCAGACTTCATCGCTTCCTTCCTTATCACCTTCCACTAGCTTGTGCTTGTTACTCAAGTGAAAAATATTGAGCTCCAATGTCATAGCTGCTAAATGAGCCGCATTACCCATTTCGCACTGATGATCAGACAAGTACAAAAATGGCCTTCCCGTGATAATCGCACATGATTAGGCCCACTTGCTATTGGCTCAAGATCAACTACAAAGCCCATCGGATAGTAGAATTCTGTGGTCCACCTTTACAAAAACATCATCAACTAGTTCTTTAGGAATCTTCACCGATCGCCTAATTAATGATGCAGGTCAGTAGGCTTCGAGTTTCCCTAAACCTAACCGCTATACACTCCAGCATGGCAAAGAGGTTTACACTCGGGCTCTGCACCCAGCGTTGCTTTGTCCTGTGCAAGTCCCACAAATGTTGACTTAAATTGTGGGGGATCCTGGATCCTTGTATCGACCTGGGTCTTGCTCGATTATGGCAGACCGACTCTGTTTTGGGCTAGAAGGCTTTCTTTCTAATGCCTAACCCTTTCTTGGATCGCATAGGTCCTTCAAGAACTTTGCATGTTGGGACTTGCTTAATCATACGAGCAAAGAGGAATGTTTACCTTCACTTGCCTTAGCACTTCCCAAATTTCAGCTTGGTTTGGGATTTTTTTTCGCTCTAAAGGCTAGGGGAATGGAGGGCATGCTTTTCTCTCACCCGGATCCCCACCGACTCACCTTCAGCCCAGCCCCTTCCTTGCATGTTTCTTCAACAAGCCATGGGCAATCAAGTTGCTCTATCCTTTTCCACTCCTTAGAGTGATGATAGTTTTCTACTTCATCCATCCCCGAAGGTCGCATGAACCTACCTCATGGATCCCTTTCGATTTGGCAATGTTTGGGAAGGAACCTTCCTCCCGTATCTCCAGCAATTTGTTGATCTGTGATCAATACGCAAAGCTGTCACTCTTCTCTCGATTAAGATTGCTCTCAAGCCCATATATTCTTTTGTTCAGTGTACTTTCTACAAAGATTTAATTCTTTGTGCCACCAGACGCTTGATCCCCGTCTTCCACAAAATTGCCTACCAATTTGCTCAAATTCAATATACTGCTCAACAGAGGAAGTGTGGATGATGATGGCCGGGTCGAGATGAGGAACCAAAACCGTTGTTTTGCACCAAGCAAGTACATAGGCAGGGGGATTAGGTTTCCAGAGAGATCGGGATGATTCTTTCCAATTGGAATTGTACAGATACCGTATTTCGGGTATTAGGTCAGGGCTTGTATCAGCCTACCTACATTAGCATGCTCTGACATCAAATCCTTCACTAAGGGGGCATTCAGATAGTGTTCTCCCCGATGGACAAAGTA
The DNA here is from genome assembly GCA_016808115.1 of Tetrastigma voinierianum. Taxonomy (NCBI): domain Eukaryota; kingdom Viridiplantae; phylum Streptophyta; class Magnoliopsida; order Vitales; family Vitaceae; genus Tetrastigma; species Tetrastigma voinierianum. The sequence continues at coordinate 623,228 of JAEQBH010000582.1, forward strand.
ATGACAATTGATGCATGGATTGGCATGTGCGCATTTTCAGTCATTGTTTGCACTCATGGAGCCTTTTCCTTCCGCTTCTTCCATCTTCCTAGCTAGGGTCAGAGTATTCTCGCTTTCATTTCCATATCCTCTAAAGTGCATAAAATGCCTCCCCTTTGGTGGGTCAAGGCTTCATTCCTCCTTTCAGCTTCCTTGATTCGGTTCATCCTAAGCCTTGAATGTTTCAGCCACATAATTCAAGAAATCCATGGCCTTATCTGGATTTTTGCTCAAAATCACCTCCACACATGGTTTCTCGCAGCTTGCTTCATGGAAGGGGACATACCATTATAGAAAATGATTCACTAGCATCCATGTATCAAAACCATGGTGGGGACATGCATTGATGGTATCCATGAACCTCTCCCAACACTGATAGAATTTCTCATTGTCATAGGCCGAGTAAGTGTAGATATGTCTCTTCAAACTGTTGGTCTTGGTTGCACTGAAGAATTTCTTCAAAAACTCAACTTGAAGTTCGACCCAATTTCTAATCGTTTCTACTGGCTGAATTGAGCCATATTTTGGCTTTGTCCTTGAGGGTTAACGGAATGCCTTCAACCCCCAACAATCCCATATCGGTTATACCCCTCCTTAAAGTTATGATACTTCCTCAAAATCCCGTATGTGTGAATATGGATTTTCATTCTCCATACTATGAAATGTGGGAAGCAAGTGACTAGGGTAGTGGTCTCACTGCTACATCCCGCCAGAGGCGACAGGTAGTTACACTAACTCTGAGGGTGTAGCGCGATCCCCATCAATTCAGATGCTGTCGATTCATAAAAGTGCTTTGTCGACTTTGTCAGTTCTCTTCGTGCAGGATCCACTGGGGTCACCGGCACACCGATTTCACACTTTGCTCAACTGCACTCACTTCGTACCCAATTGACACTTCGTCCCAAGTAAGGTTTGGCAAACACCTGTTACACAAAAGGAAACAAAACAAAGAACACAAACAAAGCTTGCCAAAGAAAGGCCGTTGTTAAATGTAACAAAACTCGACCGGTAAAATGAAAAACAAAGGCAAGAATCGCCAAGTGAAGAAACTGTGAAGTTCCCGCAGACACTTAATTCAAAAAGGACTGGAAGGTCACCAACACTTGTAATGGACATAAGTACACATCAACTCATCATACGTAGTTCGCATCATCCCTCAAGTAACTAGCCCATTTGATTCGTGCCACCTAGTAGGTGATCCGAATCAACAATATTTGTTTCCTATATTCCTCCCACGCGTAGTCAAGCTACCCAAAGATAGCGGTCTAGGGTCGAACACGGATGGGTTTTCATCCCTACCGAATGATTCGCGATCAATGTTTGAAAAATGGTGAGACTTTGTTCGACTTTTGATTGCCAAAATGTGGGAGTCATCGGGACACCGGATACTGAAATAACTTAAAGGAAAGTGTGAATGGTAACTCAAAGGTCGGGGTCACTAGCATGATAACATGGGGATTACAAAGTGTCCCTGGGTTATTTCCTCAAAAGATTGTGGCAAATGACATGAGAGTCAAAGCCAAAACCTGGACTTTATTTAGCTATAAAACCTAACCCTAACTACTCCTATTTGAGTCAAATCAAATACTTCACATTCAATAACCTACCATGAACCCTAGCATTTAACTCATTTCAATGGCTCTGAATGACATCTGGAAGAATGTCGCAGATCTACTCATTAACAATGCACCAACCCTAAAGCAAGAAGACAAGTATCACCAAAAGAAGACATTAAATGGCATTAAACCCTAGTTTGGAAAGTTTGGAACCATAGTAAAGATCAGATTGGCTTAAAGCATGAGGGCAAAATCTCGCAAAGAGTCCCAAACCAAGCTTAAACCTCCTCAAGGTTTTAAGGCTTGTTTCGCGATCCCGAAACACATCCCTCTGCGTGTGTGGTTCGGAAGCAAACTAAGAAACTGAGAAGTTATAAGAGAGCAAATAAACCTAAAATGAAAAGTCGCTGAACTCGTATTAATGGAAAAGTTACTAGAATACAAAGTTGTAGGGACTTATATAGTCAACCCAATGTGCAAATGACAAAATGCCTAAAATATGAAATTACAATAGGGACAAAATGGTAATTTATCAAAATGTGGTCGCTTTGGAACTTAAAACACAAAAAACATTGTACTGTTAATTGCTGAGTGTAAGAATTTCACAGATAGCGGTACCGCTTATGCTAGCGAAATTTTTTACAGCCCAGCTTAAATTTTCAAGATAGCGAAACGAGAAATTTCGCTTATGAACAATAATTTTCGCAAATATTAGTCTCACATAGCTTAAAATTTCACTAGTATAAATTTTCGTGAATCCCAACGAAAATTTCACAGGCTAAATAGTCTTTCGCGAGACATAGTTTTTCAAGAGATTTAAAATTAGTAAATCCCAAATAAAAATTCTCACATAGCGAAAATTTCATTATTAAGTAAATGATTGCAAATTTTCGTGAAGCTCAGCATGTGAAATTTCTTCGCAATCATAGCTGGAAACTCGGATTGCTCTGCCAAGCACGTGATCACTTCCTCGTGACTTTTTATTCACATCACTTAGTTCTTCAATTCCTTCAACCCATCTCTCGACATTTTCCCATCGCCTCACCTTGGTGAAATTATCTATGGATTCTCGCATTCAAGACTAATAAGAAGCCGTTTGTCGAATCAAAGTTCCCGGCGCCTGCAAAACTATCCAAAACTACCCCTCGAAAACAAATTAGAAGCACCATGGACATACATGACAATTGGCTTTAATTCATATGATTAGCGCGAAAAAGCACTCAAACCCATTCTGAATAAGGCTCGGGTGGCCATACCTGGGGCACTGACCATTGTCACGCGCCCCACCGGGCTACCGGCCCCATCCAAGTGAGCCGGTCCGTCCGACGGGGCACCCGAGTCCACAACCGCTGGTTCGCACCCCACGTGAGGCCATCGCTATAGCCCAGGTCTAGACTCTGCATTCCCTTGCCGAGATGGCTCGGCACATCCAGGTCAGGCCAACATTCCTCCAACCCGGTGGACGGCGTGAGGCACCTTCTACATTGACTCGATGCAGTGTGATCTCGTAGTCCCGCCCGCTTACTATTCCAGAGGGAGCCTGGGGGAAACTTGAGCCCCCACCCAGCGATGCCAGACCTGGTGGACCTCACCCCTCTCCCGTGCATCCGCGACCACCCCTGGTGGGCCTCGGCCTTCCAAGCGGTCCTGACATTTGGCCCTGGGAGTCTTCTGTCTAGCCCGGCCTTCGCCTCAAGCCGACCGAGTTCATTCGCCCCAAAGTATCCCTGCATATTCGAGGATCACGTGTCCGGCGCAGAACCCGTGATCCGATCCCAGGGAACATGAATTGTCGTGCCAGGGACTTCCACGGAGAGTCCTATTATGATATGTCAGAGATTCGATGCTAGCTGGGTCCAGAGTACCCCACAAGGCCGCTCATGACTCCCGAGGCGCTTTTCTATCCCGGTGAAATTTGAGTCTCCATCATACCATGACATCCCGGAGCGGCTCTAACATGCAAGATCCCCGAAGTGTCTATGGTCAGTCCCGGGAGTTCCGCGAGCCGTTGGATATCACCCGCCGCTAGCCCGCCAAGAGTCTCCGAGTTCCGCGAGCATCTAAGACCGCCGCCCATCTCCTGAGATGGCCTCTGCCTCTTCTGATACCACAGCCTGATCTCAGATTTTTCGCTGATAAATTCCCTCCGCAGATGTCTCTACTCACCACGTGACTCGCATTCCAAATACTTCTTCCCACTGTACAAAATTATTTACAACAGAGATGCTATTCCTCAAATTGCGACCTATTACCTGAGGGGTTCTAACAAACATTTGTCGCTGACCGCTTATTACTCTATGAAGAACTCACCAGAGAACCTGGCCAGCGTAGTGGCCCCGAGGCTGATATGCGGCCCAGAGCATACATAGTTCCGAGGAGCCTGTCGATAGCAATGTACAGAGTTGTCCCCATCTTATCCTTGTGATTTAATCCTCGTCTTACAGCACTCTCATTTCTTTTACAACTACAGAGGAGGTAGAGACGATTTTATAGCCTTACCTTGGTGAGCAACCAGTTCCAATGGTGGAGGTGGAGAGGACTTCAGTTCCGGATTCATCCCATTCAGCCTGACCTCCACTCGCCCGCTCCCTCCCGAGACCACCAACACCTCCATAGTCGGAGCCACCTGCAGCACATCCCTAGTACTTACAGGATTGGTTAGCTGACGCACAACATCAATCCAGCGGATACCCGAGCCGAGGCTGGTCACCTCGTAGAACTGTGCCATACTTCTTCAGATAGAGCTACCTCTGCCTCCCACCGCTATATGACCAGCCTTTACAAACACTACTCATGACTGGTCACTGCTTCCGATTTAGCACCGTTGGATGTGCTCTCGCGTCGCGTAGTCTAGACCACTTAGCATCTACACCACCTGCCGAGTGAGGTGGTCACACTTCCTTCTCTAGCTTTCCTATCCCTAACCCGTGAGGACACGGTTATACTTTGGTTGGGGGGGAGAGTTAGCATCGGAAGTGGCATTTATCTTACATTTGTTTTGTTTTATACTTGTTGTTTTAGTTTTATAAACTGCCTACTTGTCTTGTATGGGACTGTTTTGTATATATGTATTAGTCAATAGTAGGCAGTTTATAGTGTTCAGCTATGATAAGCTTGTACTAGCCCTTTTGGTTATATCAAAAGCTTTAAAACAGTATTTGCATTGTCTATTTTTGTGCCTGTTTTTTTTTAGTATTTATTTTTATTTTATTAACTTTTGTATATGCATAATGTTTAGCCTTGTAGCGTGATGAACCCAAGCCTTTCCTAATGGTGTCGATGTTAGAAGGGTCCTATGTCGAGTTAAGTGGATGACTAGTCAAACTAGCATCGTATTTAACGATCTCTTCCACGCTTTTAGCTATCCACAGAGGCACGTTAGGTCTGATGAAATTTAGAAACAGCACAACCCTACGTTGCAAATCTAACCTAGTGTTGTTTACCCCCTTGAATAGATTATGGACCCCATGCATAGAAATCGATGTGTCTTCGAAAAAAAAAAAAAAAGGAGAAAAAGAAAAAATAAAAGAAAAGAATAGAATTGCATTGCTTTGCCTTGAAGCTGAGCATGGTCCGAGGGGTATATGGAGAAAGCCTTTAAAGCCCGGTGTCCTAAACCTTCATTGGTTGGGAGTCGTCGACTTAGTGTTCTCTACACGGGTGGATGGGTGGAGTTTAGAGAGTTGTGAGTCTTTGGAGGCTGAAATCATTCGGTCAGGGGTGAAACCTATAGAGTTTGTGGTCGAAAGATCCTCGTAAAGCCGTTCCTAAACCTTCATTTGTTGGGAGTCGTCGGTTAATCCCCGTTACACGGACTTTGGTGAAGTCAAACCCTGTTTGCACCCTCTGACCTTGAAAAGAATTGTGTAATGAGGCGGTCACGATCTATTTAGGTTAGTTGTTAGCCTGCTAGAGTTATGGCATTGCTTCCGGTTGGGGGGAAAGAATATGCAGTTTAAGTAGTTATGATTGAGACTGATCAAAACAAACACGTAGCTTTTGTAGAAGAGCACGGCTCATGCCTCGAGGAGAAAACTGTTGTCGATTAAAGCGTATAGTTTCATTCTTTCGAGATGGGTATTGGATTCGGGTTTTAGGCTGATTCTCATAGTAGGCTATGCATTATTATTTACAAACCTTTTTTGACCTCACATATTTTGTTCCACAGCATTTATTTGACTACGGCATTGCCTCTGGGACTAACATAATGTGTCGGTTGGGGGGTGTGATTAGTACCCAAAAAGTCTTATTTTGAGCCCTATTTAAGATAGGTTTTGAGTGCTTTTTGTGTACTAATCATATTAATTAAGCCAATTGACACGTGTAGGTCCCTTTGGTACTAATGATTGTATTTCGAGGCTGTTTGTGGTAGTTTTTGCAGGTTTCATAAACCTATCCTACCATATCTAGCTAGGCATATCGAAGTTGAGTTAATTTACACTGAGTTCTACGATTTATATTCAATTACATCAAGCCGGGGATGAAGAAATTGAAGATGAAACAAGCTGGATCCAGGCTGGATGATGCAGGATGCAAGTAGGAGAAGATATGAAATTTCACTAGAATAGCGAAATTTTCGCTATGTAGTGTAATTTCAACACATATGGTCGCTATGGTAGCGGATTTAAGCTATATAAAGCGAGAATTTTTCTTTAATAGCGAAGTGCCCTTGTGTTTTGGGTTCAAACGACCTCGTTTGGTTTTTCCATTTCTACCCCTCAGCACAGCCAATGATACTATTTAGGATAGATTGGGTTTTTCACCTTTTTTGTAAAGCTATAAGCCATCTTATAAACATTTTGTAACTAACTTTGGATCGAGCACATTTTCATTACATTTATTCTAGAAGCCCCCATTTGCTTTCTTCTCTTCTCTATCCTCTTTCTCTCACTTTCTAGGATGCCAAACACACCCTTTGAGGATGAAAACTCCAAGGATGTTTGGCTAAGGCCTCTAAACCTTGAAGAGGAGGGTTGCTAGCTAGGTTGATGTAGTTTGCTAGGGTTCCTCCCCATTTTTTAGAGGCAGCAGTCACCTAGCATTTGTATTCCAAACTTTCAAAACTAGGTTTAAAAGTCATTTGATGTATTTTCTTTGGTCAATACTTGGCATGCTTTTGGTTAGTGTATTCTAATGGTAGATACCCTTTTGACATCCGTAGATGTCATTTATGAGCCAGGAGTGGGTTAAATGCGGATTTCAATTACAGGGAACATTAAATGTCGATGCGCGCCATAGTTCAAGAGGAATGTTACCAAGGGTTGGTTTAAAGTTAAAGCGAATCCAGGTTTTGGAAATAACTATATGTCATTTTCCACTAATGCGAGGAAATAACCAGGGACACCTTTGCAACCATATCATACGAGCTGGTGGCCGAGAAACGAGGTCTTCTTTTTACATTTTATTTGAATTTCCTTCGATTAACATAGTGACAACAACCACTTTATTTTTGTATTACAAATCAATCAAACAAAAGCCTCACCATTTTGAATCATTATACAAATCATTTGCAAGGCGAAAACCCATCCGAGTGTTCGATCCACAGAGCCACTATCTTGCGTGAATCATGCTACGCGTGTCGGTGATTAGGTGTAAATTTTGTTGATTCATAACACCTGCTGTGCATGTGAATCAAATGATATAACACCTGCTGTGCATGCGAATCAGTTGGCTAGACCTCTTTCAACCCTGAAGAGGAGGGCTACTGGCTAGGGTTTGGAGGTAACTAACGGTTCTCTGTTTTTAACGCACACATTTATGGGTATTTATGTTCTATTTCTCTCAATATAGGTTTAAATCTCTTAAATGTACCTTGATGGACCAGTATTTGGCAATCTTTTAGGGTTTAGTGGATGCTTATTGCTAGAACCACTGAGATTCATTAGTTGCCCTCTATTTGTTAGTGTAGGTTAGATTTATGAGATATGTATTCATTTCCGGGGAGCATTTATGCTCAATAAATGCTATTTTTCAAAAGGGAAAATTATAGGGTTTAGTTTTTAAAGATAAATGAAGATTTGGTTCAGGAAATGACTATAGGTCATCCTCCCAATGACGTGAGAAATGGGCAGATAACCTCTCGGTGGCCTTAGGACCTCAAACCCAGTGGCAATTCTTGAGGAGTTTTTTCATATTTTTCTTCAATTTATTTTCAGTTTGCAACCTACCAAACCTCACTGTTTTTGCCAAACCTTAAAATACAAATCAAATTCACCATTTTAAACCTACTGTAAATCATTTTCATGAAGAAAACTCATCACATTGTTCGGCCACAGAACCACTATCTGCCATTAGCTAGGCTCACGACAATTGAAGGTTTAGGTTTATAAATTTTGTTGGTTTGGAAGCTACCTAGCTACACGTTTACGTTCGAATATATATATATATATATATATATATATATTAGAAAAGAAGAAAAAAAGAGAAGTAGTATTTTTTCTTGGTCGTTGGGTGTTTGCCTTGTTTTTGCTGTAGGAATCCATGTTCCAGTGGATTAGAAATTTGGAAGGCAGGTTGATCAAAGTCAGTGTTCTACAAGAGTCCAATTTTGAATTGAATATTAGTGTTGATCAAATAGAACACCTAGAGGGAAAGCGTACTGTCCCATTACCCAATGGAGAGAAAACCTGTGCATATAGGTCCATGAGGACTATACTTGGCCTCCATGGGTGAGTGCACCATATGGAAATGCTTACAACTGGTTGGAAACCACTAAACCACTCATGGGACGATTATGCACCTCCGGCTTCTCCGTATTATGTAGCGAACTCCTCGAAGCCTCAACCACCATAGTCAACCTCTCCAGTTGTACAAGCCATCCTGAACCTCACCAAGCTAGTGGGTGACTTTGTGCAGGAAAGAGCGAAGACAATCGATACTCAATTAAGTCGAAAATTGACACCTATGGAAAGCGTGGACAGGAGAATTGATGGACTTCAAAAGTGAAATGGGCGAGAGATTTAGTAACTGGAGTACTCCATTTTAAGGCTCACGATCGGCGGCATGTTCACGAGAGTGAATCCCAGAAGAAGAGTTTTTGATTAACACCACGGTGGAGAACGATATGCTTGACAAAATGAAACCAATCTCCCCATTCTTGGCGGAGGCGGAGTGGAAAGGAAGTAGGGAAGAGCCACAGCTTATCCTTCAACCAATCCCCATAAATTTGGATCCTAGTGTGTCCTTTGTCAACCCCGAAAACACCCCCTTTGCCGGTCCACATCTTGCCTACACACACCCACATGCAACACAGAAACACCTACAAAGGCCATCCCATCTCCACTTGCCTATCTTTGCAAAACTTGGAAGTTAGTGGCCCTCTGTTCAAGCCTTGCCACTACATCAGACATTATGGCGGTTGCTCTACGACATAGCATAGCGGATGGTTCGGGTGCTGGTTCAGACATGGAACACCTAGACCTCGGCAATTCTACAAGCTCCACCAGTTCCAATAGCCTCCAAGGCTAGAAACGGAGTTTGAAACTCAGTCTCCCCGGCACCATTTTGATTTTCTAGTTTTATTTTATTTTGATTTACTTAATTTTTCTTTTTAAATTTCCTCTAATTTTAATTTAATCCTTGTTTTTAGCCCATTCTTAATTTTCCTGCATCTTTTTTAATTTTTCTTGGCTTATTTTTGCAGGTTGTTGGTTAGTTTTCTCTTATAATGAAATCTAGAAATTTAGTAACTGCGAAAGTCGCAACCTAAGGTCGCACATAGAAGAAAAAGCTTGCATTACCTTTGTTGAGCCTTTATTCATCAGTTTTATCCTTTTTATGCCATATAATATATATATATTAAAAAAAATTGGTCTTTGAAAATGTAAAAATAAATAAATAAATAAAAAAATTTCGCAGGTTGCGAATTTTCGCAACCTCCTCCAATTTTGCAGCCTAATTTTGTTTTGACCATAACTTTTTCATCCGAATTCCGTTTTAGGAGTTCTTGGTACCTTTGGAAAGCTTAGAGAGTGTAAAATATAAATATAACCAGAAAGAATAATTTTAAAATTTTATAAAGGAGAAATTTCAAAATGCTCCAACTGGTCACTTTTTTCTCTCTTTTCTTCTTCCAACTTGTTCATTTGAAGCCCAAATGGAGTGAATAAGGTATCGGTGGAAAGCTTGAGAAGTCTCCTATCCAAAAATGAGTACATATCATCAAGGAGGTAGCACTTCCTTCCCTAAATTTTCAATCCGAGCCCCATTGCGAATAATGAGACATTTGGTTGGGGGGAGAGTTAGCGAAGAAAGTGGCATTTATTTTGTGTTTGTTTCCATTTTGAGCAAGCCTATTTTGTTAAGTTTAATGACTTTCTATTTAGTTTCCTTTTGTATAGTTGTTTGTTTTGTTTGTGAAGCTGTTATTTTGTTTTTGAAAAGCTGAAAATTTAATCACATTTCTTTTTATACATACTATATAGCTCACTTTTTCAATTCTAAAATGGCACCCATTTTTGCACCCATTTTTTGTGTTTTTCCTAGCATGCAGTTTGAAAAATTGAAACTTTGTCCAATTATGTTGACGTTAGATTGATTTCATGCTTAATTAAGTGGATGATCAGTTGAATTCTTGTTCTTTAGGCACTTTTCTTCCCTACAGCTAAGCACACACTTGTGCACTTTAAGAGTTTCAACAATAGGAACGAAGGTGCCTAACCTCTGACTTTGCAAAACCTGCTAGTTTAGATTTGACTACCTTTAATAGGTTAAGGACCTCCATGAAAAGAAGGCCAATGTGTCTTCCAAAATAAAAAGAAGTGGAAAAGAAAAAGAAAAAGAAAAATAAGAAAATTTGCGTTGAAGAAAAATTGCAACTCTTTGCCTTGAAACCCGTGCACGGTCCGAAGGGGTATATGGCGAAAGTCTTTAAAGTTCGGTTCCCTAAGCTAACTAGTGCTCGCTACATGGGTGGATGGGTGAGGTTTAGCAAGTTGTAGGTGCTGGAGTCTCGAAATCATTCAAAGTCCGGGTTGAAACTTGAAGAGTTAGTGGTCGAAAGATCCTTATGACTTGGTTCCCTAAGCCTTAATTGGTTGAGAGTCATCGGTAGATCCCCGTTACATGGACTTTGGTGAGGTCGATTCCTTAGCATTGCACCCCTACAACACATAAAGAGTTGTGGAATATGAGTGGGTCCTGATCTATTTAGGTTGGTTTTGTGTCTGGCGACCAGTAGCTTGGTTGAAATTTGAGGGGTGCAATTTAGCGGTTATTGTTGAGGCGATCAAAGCAAACACTTAGGTTTTGGTGGAATCTGCGGTTGATTCACCAAGAGGAGGCTCTTTTGATACTCGATTATGTATGACATTCATTCTCTCAAGATAGTTATTAGGCAAGGATTTCAGTGATTCTCATCGAGGGTTATGCATTACTCATTCACAACCTTTTTGAAATATCATTTTTGTGAACATCGTTTTGTAATTGTTTTGCATGCTCTCTCTTTCTTTCATTGTTAAGGGACTAGCAATGTGTAGGTTGAGGGGTGTGATTAGTGCTTTCAGTGCTATTTTAAAGAACCATTTGTACGAGGGTTTGAGCACTTTGTGTCTTAATCAAATAATCTAACAATTGGCACAGTAAAGTCCACAGCTATACCTATTTGTCGCATTTTGTGGCTAATTTTGTATCTTTTGCAAGCTATTTATGCCAAAATTGTTGATTCGATCTAAGCACAAAGAATTCGAGTTGAACTTAGCATTGTAGATCAAAAACTAGAATGAAAGAAGAGCAGAAAATGCATGGAAATTGGAGCATGTAGAAATACAGCGAGCTGCGAATTTTTGCAACCAATGAGAATTCGCGAGGTTGTGCAGAACCCCTCTGTGCCCTTCAAATTCACCTCTCCTTTACCATTCACAATCCTGTACATAGTTTGAATTTTGCCTTTGTTCCCCTTTTTGGCTTTCTTCCTAATTTACCCCCATTGTAATAGTATTTGCTTTTGGTTTTTTTGGTATTTTGTATGAGGGGTTGGCTATAAAAGCCCCCAAGCCAAGCACTGTAACATCATCTCTTTCATTTAATAAAATTTCTTTTTGGCGGGAAGCTTTTAGCTCTCCCGCCTCTTTTTTTCTGCTTCATTTTCTCTCCCTTTCTTCCACTTTCTCGGCTGCCAAACACCCCTCAGAGGATGGTTGGCTAGACCTCTTTCATCCTTGAAGAGGAGGGCTGTTGGCTAGGGTTTGGAGGTAACTAACGGTTCTCTATTTTTAACGCACGCATTTATGGGTATTTATGTTTCTATTTCTCAATCTAGGTTTAAATCTCTTAAATGTACCTTGATGGACAGTGTTGGCAATCTTTTAGGGTTGATGGATGCTTATTGCTAGAACCCGATGAGATTCGTGGTTGCCCCTCATTTGTCGGTGTAGGTTAGATTTCATGAGATATGTATTCCTTCTTAGGAACTTATGCTCAGTAAATGCTGTTTTTCAAAAGGGAAAATTATAGGGTTTAGCTTTTAAAGCTAAATAAAGATACGGTTTGGGAAATGACTATAGGTCATCCTCCCCAACACGAGGAAATGAACCCGAGAACCTTTCAGTCGCCTTAGGACCTCAAACCAGTAGCCCAATGCTTCAAGGAGTTCTTTTTCATATTTTTCTTCAATTTATTTTCAGTTTGCAACCTACCAAACCTCACTGTTTTTGGCAAACCTTAAAATACAAATCAAATTCACCATTTTAAACAGCTTGTAAATCATTTTCATGAAAACCCATCTGTGTTCTACCAGAACCCTTATCTTGTAGGCTGAGGTACACACTGCTTGAGTAGAAGGTTTAGGTTTATAAATTTTGTTGGTTCGGAAGCTGTCTAGCTACACGTTTACGTGCGAATCAGCCACCACTTCAAAGACATTGGCAGCTTGTAACGCCCCGAAATATACCCTAGCAATTTTCGAATATGTTTAGGGTATATTAAAAGCGAAATATGAATTTTCGGGAAATAAAACGAGAGACCCGAAAATAGTATAAACCGAAAGGAGTAAATTAATGTAATTGCAAACGAGGATATCAAAGTCATAAAATTTATCAGATGTATGCTAATTTAAGAATAATGAAAAGTTGGGATTTAAAATAGAGATAATAGAAGGACAAATAACAAAAATAGTAAAATTTTTGGAATGGCTCAGGAAAACCTAGAAAATTCTCTAGATCTCAGATGACAAAACGGACTGCGTCGTTGGATTTGTCTCGCGAAATCTAGTGACCCAGAAAAGTTTTGCTGAATTCTGACATAGTTGGAATTGTTAATTAAATAAAAATAAAATGAAATAATATAGAAAAAGGAGGAAAGAAAATAAATTTTGGAGAGGAGATTTTTCCTCCAGATTTCGGCGAGAGAGAAGAAAAAAGGTGAGAGAGAAGCTCTCGCTTCTCTCTACGATTCGTGACGATCGGGGGCTCGGTTCACGTCGGGCCAAGAACTAAAGTTGTTATACTCGACGAAAGCTACGCGTGGATACCAAAATCACAAGTTTTCGCCAAGGATTTGGGCGAAAGTTGAAGAGTCGAAAGCCCGGGTTTAGGAAGTGTCCCTTGGACTTCCTTGGGTTGTCTTCATGCTCTGAGGGTAAGGAACTCGTTTAATTAGTATGGGAATTTGTCTAGACTCGATGGATTAGAATACATGTAGGAAATCAAATCCCCAAACCCGTGATGGGGAGTGGGTTAGAAGAACCCATTTATTATAATGAATGTTTGTTAGTTTTATGTTAAATTTGTTGTGTTTTGGGCTTGGGTTGATTGATTGTGCTCCTGAATTGAGGAATATTTGTATTAAGTAAATATTGGGGTTTTAGGAGAGATGCTGTCCAAATTTCTTCAAAACCAAAGTTTTTGTTTTGGCCATAACTTGGTCATCACTCATCTGAATCGAGTGATTCAAATTTCTTGGTAAACTAGACTCATAGGAGAACATATCTCATTGAAATAGGTATATCCAAATTCCGAACCCTTTAGGCTCAGAAATTAATCCAAAGTGGAGCAGCACGCATGGTGTGCAGCAGGCCGGGTGGCACTGTTCCTTCGAACAGATTTTCTGGTTGTGTCCTCCAACCGGACTGACCATGTAGCTATTACCGTCCAGTCCGTTTGGGTGTTCTAGGACTCTATGGAAAGCCCTTTGAGTCTAAAATCCACCCATATATAGCTTAATGCAACTTGAACTCAGATTATGTCCGAAAATGACAGAAAACAGTAGGCCCCTGCTGGTTCGGCGCACCGGATTTTCTGGTTGTGTCCTCCAACTTCGGACGGCCATAACTTCTTCGTCCGAAGTCCTTTTTGGGTGTTCTTGGACTCTATGGAAAGCCCTTTGAGTCTTGAATCCACCCATATATAGCTTGATACCATATTGAGTTTATAATACATCCGAAAATGACTAAAAACAGTGGCTGCTGCTGCTACTGCAGCAAGTGCTGCAAGTTGCTGATTTTCTTCATGGCTTGCAACTTGCATAACTCCTTCGTTAGGATTCCTTTATGGGAATTCTTGGACTCTATGGAAAGGTCATTGAGTCTAGAATATATTAATATGCTATTTAATGGCATTTGGTGTCAATTTCATTCTAAAAATTGGATTGTAGTACCAAGCGTACTAATCGCTTGGCTACGGTTTATAAGCATACATGAATTAAATATCCGAATGATAGAAATAGCAATATACGTAGAGTTGATACGTAAAGAAATATAGAAGAAAAGAATAAAATGATGACTCGAGAACACATCTGGTGCATGATTGCCTAAGATTGGATGTGAACGACAAGACATATATGATCAGTGCTTCGGCACTCCTGCTAGTGCTACGGGCTTCTGTGCGATGGGCAAGCACGTATACGCAGCCAGTGCTTCGGCGGCTGCTGCTAGTGTTCGACACTTCTGTGCGATGGGCGAGGCACGTCTACGTTCAATCTTGTAATGTACCTTGGTGCCTGTTATACAAGTCTAACTCATTCTTTATCTCGGTCGAGCAAACAAATACTTATATGTGTGTATTTGAATAAGAAAGATAAGAAAGTAAATACTTATGATACGGAAGGGTATCTAAGAATTATCGAAGAAGAAGTCTCACATTCTACGCACTCCCTACGGGAGATAGGGCAGTCGATAAAGAATACAAATAAAGCGTCTGAAGTATAGAAATGTATAGGTATATGTCGCAAAGATACGATAATGCGATGAAGTACATGAAGATATGATTAACAAGATATAAGATGTTACAAGTAGATGACAAAGATATATGATCAGATAGGTTATATGCAAATGTTATGCTAATATATGAGATGAATATATGATAGAACATGATATGAATACAGAGTGAATAGATGGAATGAATAGCTAAGAAGAACATAGGCAAGGAAATGCGATATAGAATAGATATATGAAATGATATACATGTGTTGTAAAGAAAGAAATATGAGAATAGTGATATGAAACTCTGAATGAGAGCGAATTGATTAAAGTAATCATAGTAATATCGCATATGATTACTGTATAACAATAATTATTCGGGAATATGATATATGTACTGAAAATGGAATAAAACACTGGATTGTCTGCTTAGAACTTGGTAGAGGGATAGATGGGCATGCCTATTAGGGAAAAACAAGTCTACAGCATATTGATCAGTTGGCCCTGTTTGGGTCATTACAGCGCCTTCGGGCCCTTCTAGATGGTCATTGTCTCGTCTGATGACTACTTGGCGCCGGGCCCTTATAGACCAGCATTTCGTGCAGTGAGTACAACGCCTTCGGGACCTTATAGTTTCCTTTATCCACTTCCCTAAAGGTTTATGCGGGCATGAGCACTTAAAACAAATGACAAGTATATGCACATGATGCCCAAAATGATAAAAGTACATGACATGATATTAGAAACGCCAGCATTGCTATGTGATAATATATGTAAATAGTAACAAGTATGTTGATAAAACAGAAGAAAAATGTAAATGACTTGAAATGAAACATGATATGATAAGTAAGTATAAGATTGCATAAGCATGTGTAAATTATATGTATGAAAGCATATGAAAGTACAGTACATGAAAAGTACCAGATGAAAGCACAAAGAAATGTAGTATATGAAAAGTTTAGAATGTAGATAAAGTATAGAGACGGTATAAGATAGGTTATATGAAAGTATATGAGATATGAAAGTATATGATACCTGATATACAGACATGAAAGGAAGTGAACATGAAATTATAGGAAACTTGCAAGAACCTTGATCTGAAAATAATATGAAATAGATCCAAATTATCACGATATAAGCAAATGAAAAAATAGGCAAAGTATGTGATAGATAAGGAATGATATGATATATGCACATGTTTCGAACCACATGAAAGGCATTAGATAAGATGATAAGTGTTAGAAGTCATAAGTATATGATCTGTATGAGTATAAGAATGTATTCGATTAAGCTTGCGACGATCAATGTTATTGGTCATCCATGTATATGTTTCCCTCAGCATAAAGCAGCACGGGTTTTAACCAGGTGAGTACGAAGCGAAGACAAGGATAGAGGACATGACATCCCACATTGTGAGGCTTGAGGCGGCTTCCCGGAGATAGGTGCTCCAGCATTGCTTTCGCAATCTCGTATTATTTTTGGAATGAGTATAGTTTGTATATTGAGAAGTAATGGGACTCAGTGTATAGAACATGAATACCACTACGGTGGTAGGTGCTCACCGCACTGTTCCGCAATCTCTGATTTTCATTGGACAGGTATATGTATAGTTTTGTAATAGTGAAATTGTAATAGTACAAGTAAAGGGACTCAAGTATATGTGTATAGAATATAATGAATGCCACTATGGTGGTATGTATAATGTATATGTAAGAGATTTTTTTTATTACAGAAATTGTGCATATGAATGAGAAAGCGGTGGGTGTCGGCTACGAGAAAGAAAGGTTAAAGAGTCCAGGTTCAACACGGTCTTAGGGTGGGGGCGTCACACGGTACCCATCTTGCATAGCTGTAATGAGATGGATTTGGAGTCTTTGGATTCGGAGTTTGGAGATCCTGGATCTTAGCATTTCTACAAGCTCCACCAGTTCCAATAGTCTCCAAAGGTTAGAGAAACTGGTTTGGGGGAGGCTCAATCTCCCCCACTTTTTGTTTTAATTTTCATGCTTTACTTTATTTTATTTTATTTTATTTTGGTTAATTTAATTTTTTTTCTCTTTAGGTTTTCTCTAATTTTAATTTAATTTTTGTTTTCTGGCTTATTTTTTATTTTTCTACATCTTTTCTAATTTTTCTTGTGTTTATTTTTACTTAGTTGGGTCAAATTTTGAAGTAGGAAGTCACGAGGAGCAAAAGAGCAAAACCTAGCAATTTTCGCAAGGGTTGCGAAGTTTCGCAACCCCTTCGAAAATGAAATTTCACAATTGTGTGCGAAATTTCGCAAACCTACTGTAGCAATGCGTACAGAGCAAAAAGCAGGAAGCAGACAAAACATCAACAGTGTTTTCCAAAAAATAAAATAAAATAAAATAAAATTCTTTGAAAATAATTTTTATAAAAAAAAAAAAAAAAATTTGTCTTTGAAAATATTGAAAAAAATTAAAATATTCGCACAGTTGTGAAATTTCGCAATCTCCTCCAATTTCGCAGCCCAATTTTGTTTTGATCATAACTTTTTCATCTGAATTCCATTTTGGGTAATCTTGGTACCGTTGGAAAGCTTAGAGAGTGTAGAATATAAATCTAGCTAGAAAGAACACTTTTGAAATTTTTATAAAGGCGAAATTTTCAAAATTCTCTAACTGGTCACTTTTTTTCTCTTTTTTCCTCTTCTAACTTGTTCATTTGAAGCCCAAATGGAGTGAATAAGGTCTCGGTGGAAAGCTTGTGAAGTCTCTATCCAAGAAATGGGTACATATCATCAAGGGTAACACTTCCTTCCTAAAATTTAATCAAGCCCCATTGTGGACAATGAGACATTTGGTTGGGGGGAGAGTTAGCGAAGGAAGTGGCATTTATTTTGTGTTTGATTCCATTTTAAGCAAGCTTATTTTGTTAAGTTTAATGACTTTCTATTTAGTTTCCTTTTGTATAGTTTTTTGTTTTGTTTGTGAAGCTGTTAGTTTGTTTTTGAAAAGATGAAAATATAGTCATTTTTTTTATATATAATACACACTTTATAGCTTGCACTTGCAGTTTTCAAAAATTACACCCATTTTTTTTGTGTTTTGCCTAGCCTGCAGTTTGAAAAATTGAAACTTTGTCCAGATACGGTGATGTTAGATTGATTTCATGTAATTAAGTGGATGATTAGTTGAATTCTTGTTGCTCGAGCCTTTTCTTCCACCTTTGGCTAATCTACCTTACTTTGTGCACATCGAGTTTCCTCCCTAAATTTTACCAAAACCTACCTAGTTTCGTTTGACTACCTTTAATAGGTTAAGGACCCCCCATGAAAGAAGGACAATGTGTGTCTTCCAAATAAAAGAAGAGAAAAACAAAAACAAAATAAAAAGAAAAGAAAAAGAAAAAGAAAATTGCAGCTTTGCCTTGAAACAGAGCACGGTTGAGGGGTATATGCTTCAAAGAATCTTTAAAGTCGATTGCCACTAAGCCCATTTGGTTGAGTCAGAGCTTTGTGCTTTCATTACAAGGGGATGGGTGGAGTTTAGCAAGTTGGGGTGTTGGAGTCTCGAAATCGTCGAAGTTCGGGGTGAAACACGAAGAGTTAGTGGTCGAAAGATCCTTGCCTTATGACAAATATTTTCAATTTGGTTTTGTTAGTCTGATTAAACTAAAAGAAATCCTTTGCTTGAAACGCTACATTCTTTTCTTTTAAAAATGTCAGATTAGTATTTCCTTGCTCATCTGAATATTGATTACCGCTGCGTCCCTTAAATTAACCATAAAACTGATAGCTTGGACCAAAACATGTTTGCACATTTATACATTAAAAATTGCTCATAGGAATTATAAATTTATCTTTGAGAAGGATTTTCTATCTAATCCAATGAAATGTATAAACCTATTAATGACAAAATATATATACAAATTTACATGAGCGCTGTACAAAGGACTATTAACTAATCTTAACGATTACCATCAACTTGTTGACATCATACTATTATAACCAAAAATCTCTTAGAGTAGACGATTTAATTTATTGGTTTGATACATGCCAGTGCAGTGCGACAAATGGCCAAATGGACTTAAGTCAGATATGATCCACAGAGATCTCAAGAAGATTTTTCATCAACTACCACGGCTACTCGAAAATTAATACTATTTGGACCATAAAATTGACCTTGGGTGTCGATGAGTGAGTCTTCAGTTGAAAGTAAACGATTCGAATGAAAATAAAACAAATGGAAGGAAAATGATTACGAAAAGAAATATCACGACGATTTATCGCGGAAGACACATCAGAGGTCGCCAGTAGTGAGCGATCGTTCTGTGGCACCAGTACGAATATTTTCTTGTTTTATCTAGTTTCGAAATATCAAAGGCATTTGTAGTACGTTTTGGATCTCTCAAACTTCATTTTACATTTATCTCCTTCTTCTGCTGAGTTCTGCCGAATTACAAGGGCGGGTAGCACTTTTAACAAAAATTTCCGCTAGATGTGTATTTATTTTGCAATACGCCCCATGCCACATTTTATAATTTATTATAAATACGAAGTTATCCGATTGACAGGATATACAACTTCCCAGTCATAACTGCAGAAATTAAATAGATCAGCACCTTGATTAGATCTTCGGCTAACGGGTTGGCCTCATATCAAGTTGGTGAAATCTGCTTGTTTAAATAGATAAGTCGTTGACTGTTCTTGACTTTAGAAGTGATGAGGTTATCAGTGAACTTACAAAGCTCAAAGAATCCCTATCGCTTGAGTTAGTATACGCTAGAAATGTACATTACTCCACGGGATTGTCTTCCACTGTGTCACTTTCGGAGGACCTCCTTAGAGTAGGTAATGGCCATGATTCTTAACGAACAATGGCCCGAATGTGAGATCAAATCGATAAACCCACCAATGAAGTAAATTCGTAAGCCGAAATGAACAAGATCTTGCAAATTACTGGGAAAAATCAGTCGCGACTACAACGTTTTACTAAATGGGTGGGTTCCTCAATTCTTGAATCACCTGTGACATCCAGCCCGATCAAAAGAATAGCGCAGTCGAAGCGAAATAATCGAATCACGAGAAGAAATTTGTGAACCGATGCATTCCGAGGTACAGTAATTTGAAAAAGAAGTGGTGTTACATGATGAAGCTTTGCTTCGCGATAACATTCGGATCAAAAATAAACGAAGAAAAAAATACGAGACCAGACATACGCTCTTCAAATAAACAAAAGAAAGAAAAGAAAGAAAAAGAAAAAATAAAGTGAAGCCTAGGCTGGATCTCTCCTTTGATCGCCTCGGAGCTTGCTTTTTAATACGGGTATTTCGCGTATTTATAGGGTTTTGATTGGGCTAATCCCGATATAACTCTTTGTCAGTTTGGTAGCGGGGCCTTCACATTAACCTTTCGGGTTGCGTACCAGTTCTCTTATCGGCATTGACTTAAAAGTTCCGCATCCTATGAAGCTGAAGTGCTTTCATGTATTTAACCGACACACTCTATGCTTTTGCGGGTTTCGGTTTAGATGGCGATGTTGCGACATGCGCCCAGCCGTATCGTCCCAAATCCGCCACGGGTCTTGATGGTTGTTTTTGGTGCAGCGACGCCAGTGGGATATTATCGGCGACATGAGCCGGTTGCACGGCCTTCCTCGTTTGTTATGATGTCGCGACATCAATATCTTCATCGAAGCATGGCTCTGGTACTGTTTCCTTGAGCGAGATTGTCCCTGATCGTGTATCGGCTTCCTGTTCGAAAGCCGCTTGGGTTAAATCTTCCCTGTGATGTCAAGACTTGGCATCAGTCTCACTGCTGTGCTGCAGCAGTTGTTCTTGGGTGGCCGCGACATAGATCTTCTTATTCGCACGACATCACCTTATCGCGCTGTAGGTTGCAATGGACTGTTGATGATGTATGACAATAGTTTACATCGGCGTCATCGCTCTTTAATTTCTGCTCTTTCTCGGTACGCCTAATACTCACGATCCTGTCGCGACACGCATCAAATTCTCTTCAATCTTTACGATCTTGTGACTTTTGTAATTGTCGCAGACACCGCGCATCAATGACTCGGCGGGTTGCTTTCCATTACCTTTGCCGTTCATTTGCATTTTTATCCTTATTTCTGCGTTTTCTCTGCTTTTCTTCTTCTTGCTTCCTTCCACGCTAATGACGGCAAATTGGTGAGTTTCTTCATAATTCTGTATATTAATTATTTAATTTAATGAAAATCAAACAGAAAAATGGACTAAAAGAGATGACTTTTTAAGCTCATCGGGAGCGGTATAGCTTGGTTGAGGGAGGTACGGTTGCGAGTTTATTGTTGAGAAGTGATCAAAGCAAACCGCTAGATTTTGAAGTCTCTGGTTGATTCATC
This sequence comes from Tetrastigma voinierianum, assembly GCA_016808115.1. Taxonomy (NCBI): domain Eukaryota; kingdom Viridiplantae; phylum Streptophyta; class Magnoliopsida; order Vitales; family Vitaceae; genus Tetrastigma; species Tetrastigma voinierianum. The sequence goes on from JAEQBH010000582.1 coordinate 644,299, forward strand.
AAGAGGAGAGCTCTTTGACACTCAGTGCAGCTATGGCCATTTCTCTTGAGATAGTTATTGGGTAAGGAGTTTTGGTGTTGATTCTTGTGAGGTTAGGCATTACTCATTTCACAACTTGAAATACCATTTTGTAAACATAATTTTCATATTTTTGCATGCTCTTTCTTTATTCTTTCATTCACTGAGGACTAGCAATGTGTAGGTTAAGGGTGTGTGATTAGTGCTCAAAAGTATATTTTGAGCCACTGTTTATTGGCAGGTTTTGAGCCTGCATTTATGTACTAATCAGCATAATTAATCCGATTTGCACATTAAGGTCCCTACTATTCTACTGATCACATTTTGTGGCTAATTTTGTAGTTTTTGCAAGCTATTTATGCCAAAATTGTTGGGTGATCCAATGTGAAGATTGAGTCAAACTCGACATTACGGTCGAACGAGAAGGAAAAGGCAGAGAAAATGCAAAGGAAATTTGAACTGCGGGGAAATTTGGTGAGGCTGCGAAATTTTGCAGCAGCTTCTGAATTTTAACCGTGGGTTGCAAAATCACGTCTGCCAATGTTCGCGTTCACGCCCTTTGTTCCGCGGTTTCACCACCTTTGTTCACCCTTTCTTGTGCTTTGCCTTTTTGACTCACTTCACTTTTGGTTTGCTTCCCAATTACCCTTATGTAATAGTGATAGTTCATGTAATTTGGTAATTTGCTTGTCTTGTGGTGGCTATATAAGCCATTTGTACACAATGTAAGAAGGGGCTTTTGGCGAGAAATAAGTGTGTGAGTTTTCCTTTGCTTTCCTTGTCTCCCAATTTGTTTCCCTTTCTTTTACTTTCTCGGCTGCCAAACACCCCTTGAGGATGACAACTCAAGGGATGGTTGGCTAAACCCCCTCCATCCTTAAAGAGGAAGGCTATTAGGCAATGATTTTGAGGTAAAATTTTGGTTCTCTTGTTTTTAACGCAAGCAGTTATTCGTATTTATGTTCTATCTTTCAATCTAGGTTTAAATCCTCTTGAGATGCCTTGATTGACTAGTATTTGGCAATCTTTTTGGGTTCAGTGGATGCTTATTGCTAGGTTCACTTAAGATTCGGTTAGTTGTCTTTTATGAGTCAACGTAGGGTAGATCAGGGACATGTTTTCAGCATCCCGGGGTATTTATGCATTTATGCTCAATAAATGCTTTGTTTCAAAAGAAAATTGTTAGGGTTCGATTTTAAAAAGCCAAATCGGTCAGTTCGGAAATGACTATAGGTCATCCTCCCCAACGCGAGAAGGACCAAGAACCTCCATTTACCTTAGGACCTGTTTAATGTTGATTCGTTTAGGCCAAGTAGGTGTTCGGAATCAACAAAATTTATATCCTGGGTTCTGCCTGCGTAGCAAAGCTCTTGCAGTATATCGGCTCTAGGGTCGAACACGAGGGGATGGGTTTTTCTTCGTGAGATAAGGATTACGGTGCATTGAAATGGTGTTTTGTCGTTGGATTTTTAGGGTTTGTGAAAGCGATTATTGTGAATGATTGAAAAGCTGATAAGCGAGTGCAAGTTAGAGAATTCCTTGAAGTGCCGGACCTTTGGGCTTAGGGTTCTGGATTAGCAGAGCATGTCCCTCGGGTCTTTTTCCTCGCGTTGGGGAGCAAGACATGTAGTTATTTCCCAAACCGGATCTTCATTTAGCTTTAAAACCTAAACCCTAAAAGTTTTTCTTTTGATTGAGCATAAATGTCCCTAACAGTGAGAACATATCTCAAAACCTACCTACCGGTAACTAATAGGAAATGACTAAGCGGAGCCGGTGGATATAGTGATAAGTATCCACTTAACCCAAAAGCTTGCCAAATACACGTTAGGAGAGCACTGATTTTAACCTAAAGTGAGAGCGGGAACCTGGAAATACACCATAAATGCTTACTTGAAAAGCATGGAGACATGCAACTTTCCTTAAAACCAACACTTGATAGCCTTCCCTTTCAAGGATGAGGGGTTTAGCCGAGCATCCCTTGATTTGTCATCATCAAGGGGTGTTTGGCTACCAAGAAAATGCAAGAAAGTGAAGGGAGAAGAAGAGAAAATCACCAACAGCAGAGGGAGAGGAAGCTTCGTGCCAAATTTCCTTGATTGATTGATGGAGTGAAAAGTTGATTTGATTACAAGCAGGACTGAGCTTATATAGGTGCTCAGCATAAGGAAATTACAAAAGTGTGCTAAAGAACCAAAATTACATGAGGGAAAACTTGTATAAAACCACAAAAAGGTGGGTCAAAAAAGCAGTCAAGGCACAAGTGAGCAGTGTTCGCAGGTTGAGAAAATTAGCAACCTGCGAAATTTCCACTGAGCTCCATCTCTTCATTATTTTTGCTCCAAATTTCCACTGGTTCGATCATGCATCTTCGAATTCAGCTCGGGTTCATCGTGTTTGAATCGAATTTGAAGATAATGAGGCATTTTGACCTATGAAAACTACTAAAAATAGCTACAAAAATGTGATTAGTTAATAAGTCGGGACTTAATGTATCAATTGAGTTATGAGTCGATTATTACAAAAAGTGTTTAAATTTTTGCATTATACGAGGGCTCAAAATATCACTATTTAGGTACTAATCCTCCCCCGACAAACACATTGCTAGTCCCTTAAGCGATGATAAAAGAAGATAAATACGAGGCTATGTTTTTACAAAAATGAATTTGTCTGTTCGAGGTAATGTATAAAAGTGATGCCTTACCTTCAATATGAAAGCTTGGGACATTGCATAAAACCATCTTGGGAGAATGAGTGCCATACAGGGACTAGTTTAGAGCAGTGTTCATTCCAAGGAAATCAACCTTAAATTCCACCAAAATCTAAGTGTTTTTAGGTGATCAATTTGTACCAATAAGTTGCTAAGCTACTCCCCCCCCAACCAAACTATTGCCAATGCCTTAGACTATTGACCAACCTAAATAGATTCAGTTCCACTCTTATTTCACACTTGACTGTTGTAGGGTGAAATCGCGCTTCGACTTCTGAAAGTCCACCTTAGCGGGGATCCGCAGGTGACTCTGGCTTGACTAGGTTTAGGGCATCAAGTTAAAAAGGATCTTCGACCCTGAGCTCTACGGGTTTCTCCCAGGGGTTGAATGATTTCAAGGTTGCAGCACCTACAACTCGCTAAACTCAACCCATCCACCCATGTAGTGAGCACTACGTCGGTGGCTCCTAACCAGTTGGTTTAGGGCACCAGGCTTTAAAGGCTTTCGCCATATACCCCTCGGACCATGTTCAGGTTTCAAGGCAAAGCGCCACGACTTTTCTATTCTCTTTTCTTTTTCTTTTTCTTTGTCTTTTCTTTTTCTTTTGAAAGACACATTGGCCTTCTTTCTTAGGGAAATCTAACCTATTATGGGCCGTCAACGAAGCTAAGGATGGTTTTTCAAAGTAAGAGGAGTATGCCGGCTTCTCGGCTAATGATGGCCAGTATTACCTTGTGTGTGTGGCTAGAGAATGGGCGAGAAGGCAGGGTTAATTACGAGGTCTTTAACCGACCAACAACTGATCAACGCTGAACCATTCTAGCATTTGATGGTAGCATACGGTGCTTGACGCAATTCTGAGGCAAAACCACAACAATATAGGGACAAAATGAGATGCAAAAGTGTAGGAAAATAGATTTGTATATATCCAAAGGTGAATTTAAAAATTTTCAACTTTTGCAAAGAAGTAAGCAATGACCTCACAAATATCTGAAAATGGGCTTTCTTTGGGCACGTAGTATAATAAAAACTAAATTGAAAGTATGAGCATCACTTCCCGACACTAAGCGTCACATGACCAGACGAGAAGAGTTGAGTGGAGAAGTCAGTATTACCTCGGCCAGGCGGAAGAATCATCCCTCGACCTAAAGAGGCGGGGGTGAGGGTGCTGGCGGTGGAGTGGGCGTCTTTGGCTGCGTTCTGACACATCGAGGAATCTACTTGCGAGGGGGCGATGGTGGAGGAGGCGGTCGTGTGCGGGGAGGGATAGGCGGGAGCTGGCTTGAGGTCATGCGGAGAGGCAGGGAGAGGCCCAAGAGTGGCTCACAGGTTGCATGAGGATGGCGACTACGTACTCTGCAGCCTCGGTCACGAGTCATCCTCTCTGTAAGCGTGGCCTGAGAAGTTGCAAATGATGTTGTAGTGGCGGAGAATGTGCGGACCGCCTCCATGATAGTCGAAGTGCAGTAGAGAGGGTAATGCTGCGGGTGTGCGAGGTCTTCGACTCCCGGTATATCGACCGAGGCCGGTGGGCATGGGACCCAAGGGGTCTACGGAGGGTAGAGGGCATGTCGGGCACGAGAATCTTGGAGCCCTCTTTGGAGCTATGGTCGGTGGGCTGAGGGTGGGTGGAGGCCGATGAAGCTAGAGCGGAGGCTCCCTAGTGTGCTTTCGAGTTGGCAGGATTACGAGTCCCCTCGTGGACTATCATCAGCCGGCTCATCCTTGTCTGATCTCGGAGGGGGAAGATGAAAGGCACGAGGCCTAGCCTGCCACCGATCGGCGATGAGGTGGCCTGTGGCCGCCGAGGCCTCATCGAATTTCGGCAGGAACTCGATGTCACTCTAGCACGACATAAGGTTGTGGAAATAGGAGGCATGGACTGTGCGGGGCAAACTCAGACGGTGGACCACGTCTCGATGTGAAATAGGCATCATAATGATCTGCCCAGGATAGACATTAGCCCTCCCGAAATGCGATATAAAACCTCCAAAATAGCGCTCATCTCTCACGAACGATATCTTTAGTGGAAACATATTAGACCTCAATGTGGTATATCAAGCATCTGTGCGGGAGGTATCCTTTGAATAATATCAGTCACGAGTAGCGTGTGGAAGAAAGCGGGACCATACTCCCTCGTCGAGGGGATGGGGAAATTGCATGTCTATAGTCGGGTTAGATTGGCGAGGAGCATAGCGGATGGAGCAGTTTGATGTAGAGGCTGGTATCACTGGCCCGGTGTGTGATGGACAAGTGCGGAAGTAGTCGAGGTTGCTCACGCCCTAGATGTCATCGTATGATGGAACTCGATGACTGCAGGGGATAATAGAATCGACGTGGCGCCGTGAGCGGCTCAGTTATCTCTGCCACGAGGATCATGCTGATCTGGGGTTAAATTCACGGAAAATGCCCGGAGATCGTAGTAAACCTCCCGTGGAAATCTCTCCTCTGCTGATCAACCTTTCTCGGGATGTGGTACTTGAGGAAATAAAGCACTTGATGATGAATGGGGATAGGTCAGAACTCCGGCAATGCCTGATAAGGCGGGTAAAGGGTGGCGCGAGTCTCAAAGTGTAACTCACAGGCCTAAAGTCAGGTCCACCTCGCCGGCCGGTGGGGCGCCGGGGCGCTTTGGGGATGCAAGGAAGCGGGGTGGGTGGGGCGACTCGGGTTTGATATCTCCTGCAGGCGGGGGGCCCGCGGGCCCCGGCATCGAAATAAAGTTCACTTGGGCGATGGCTGGTGGGGAACTAGTCGAAGTAGTTGAGGGCGCCTGTGGGCATCTTCGCGAAATTTGCGCCCGGTTCAACAGGGAGCGTCGACCGGCGTGGGAGCGGCGTGAGGAAGCGGCCGGCGGCGTTAGCAGTGGCTCCTAGAGTGGAGTCCGCTAGAAGGTGGGGCTCTTGCGCACCAGCGGCATGGTGGAATAGGCCTCTTGTCGCCGCCATTGTCGGGCTTGAAGGAGAGCAAACTTATGAAGGAGAATGGAGGCTCGAGAAAATGGAAGGATAAATGTAAATAGAAAATAGAAAGAAAATAAGGGTTTATATAGGGAATGAGGGGTAGGTGGGAAGACATGAACCATTAATGGCATTTAGTGACCATTAATTAAATGGCTCAAAAGATTATAAAATTTAATTGCAGGAGCATGAAACGGAGGGATGTAGGAAAACGAAGAGTTGTAGGCATATGGGGAGGCAGTGAGCAGTGTGAAGCAAAATTTTCTCAAGCACACGAGAATTTTGCGAGGTTGCAAAAATTTTCTAACACGGAAATTCTCAAAGCAAAATTTTGCTCCATATTGCTAGGTACCTGCAACAACACAAGACCAAAAATTATGAGAAGATAAGCTTGAAAAATAAAGGAAATTTACCATTTAGGTAAGGATATTAATAGAAAATCTAATTTAAAAATTGAAATAAATAAAACAAAAATCTCATTAAAATTTGAAGGAATTGGGTTTCCAAGTTCTGTGGAACCACTCACATTATCTTGTGGGGTTTCATACAGAGTTGGGAGGAGAAGCCTCTCTCCCATTGCTTGCAGTGGTGTCTTTGCGAGTTGAGTTTAGCTTATGCTCCTTCGGTGTTCAAGCTTCGCCCTCTCACAGTGGTCTTTGGTGGCATGTGAGGCGCGGGAAGGATGAGCGATGCGGTTGATCCTTCATTAGCGCTTCTTGGTTCTTTGTTAATTCTTTCCTGCGGGTTTATGAGCATCTTTCCTAACCGCTGCCACTCGATGGAACCTTTTGATTGCTCTCGTCTCATTTGGCTATCCTTGTTGCTCGAAATGAAAAATGTTGAGCTCAATGTCATGTGCAGAATGTAGGCTACATAACCCCATTCATGAGTTGAGTTATAGCATTAGATGTGCTTCCAAAATGGCCTCCTGATATGATCGTAGCTTGGTGATTGCTCTGCCATTAGCTCTTGTGTCAGAACCCACAAAAATCCCTTGGGATATTAAGAATTCATCTGTGCCAAGACATCCTCAACTATCTCCTTTGAGTATTTTCACTAATAATCGATGCGCTAAGGATAGGGTGATGTTGGTAGACTTGACTCCCGAGCCCTAGCTGCTTGTACGTGGTATGCGAGTGGGTGACACTGGCTCCCGGATCAGCCTTGCCTTGTCTATACGGATCCACCAATGTTGGTAGGATGGTGGGGATCTTGGATCTTTATATTTCACCAGGTTTTACCTTGGATGATAAAGTGACTTATTCGATGTCGAAGGCTTTCTTATTGTGCCGACTACTTTTTATTTACTGAGTCCTTTAAGTAGCATAGGTTAGTGTTTTCCTTTTCTATAGCCAAAACCCTCAAATTAACATAATTCTGAAACCTTACACTTCTCTTACGCATACATGTTACTTTGGATAATTTTCTTGATAAAATAGTTTTCTCTTAATTGTTCATGATTTAAAAATAAGGGTCGAGTCTGTAATACTTTGCAAATTACCTGAGTCATACCAGTAATAAATCTGAATGTAAGTCAGTGTCGCCGCAGGGTGATAGCGAGTTACGAGATCAACACCCCCGACTACTAGAGGTACCAAAACCACCTAATTTGGACTCAAAAGAACTCATGAAGCCAGAGTTTTATCTAGCAACACAAATTGAAATCACATACTGTGAATATATTCAGTGATAAAACAAAGTAAATGAATAAAAATAAGCGTCATAAAGAATGGATTGAATGAGGTTCTGTGAGAAAGCGAAAAAAAAAAACCATCAATGAAATACAATGAACAGTCAATTCCAGCACTAAAATCCATTGCTCTGTTTATGTGTGGATCTAATTTTGTCAACATTTCCGATGTTGAATTAGTTTCTATCATATATTCTTGATTAGATATCCTTGCTTCTCTCGAAGACGAATCTAACAGATTCATATTCAAATTTTCTTACAAGATTTGGGTGTTTTCTTTCTCAATACTTCACATTTCTATTAGCCAAAGAAGAACTTTTTACTTTACCTTCTAAGGATTTGTAAATTTCTACTACTGTCAGTGGCTCAAACCTTCAAATCTATGAGTTCATCCCTTTCCATGATTAGATGCGAGCTAACACGAGGATTGAAACTTACGCAACAGATTAAGGTGAACTCTACGATTATTTATATTTATTAAATACCTCAACTTCAATTGAGCGAATGGGGGTTTATCAAAATGAACTCGAGCTGTGGTTCGTCAATAGTAGTCGAGAACATACCCGAGAGAAAAAATGCTCTCGACTCTCAGAATATCCGTCTTGTCATCGCGTGTGAGGGCATCACAGCGGATATGAGTAAAGATACATTCCCTCCGTGAAATTTTCTAGATTGCTACTATTAGGAACTTATCATTAAAAATAACACCGATTAAGTAAAAACGAACCCAAATTAATTCTCTAGTAAATTGCGGGAAAGGCTGGCAACCGTGTAAATCAAGTCGGTATTTGCGTCCAGAATTGTGCATTCTGAATTAAGAAATGGAGCACGATCAGCACAACCACTATAATTGCAATTTAAATGAGAAGAAATGAATTCAGAGGAATTTGTCTAGATTTCATAAATTTTAAGTAGTAATAGCAAGAAAAATAACATAACTAAAAATCATTTCTACTCGTCTGCACGGGTTCCTTGATTCAAAGCTAGAAAGAATTAAACTAAAAATAATAAATAAAAAAATTCTACTCTAAAATATACACTGAAGTTCCTCTTCTTCTCCCTTTCTTGAGAAATGTAGTACGCTACTATTCTGACTATCTATTTATCTTTGCTAAAACGAATCTGGGGCTGATCCCAATGATCAGTGGAAATCGAAAAAGCCCGACTCGCTGCGTCTATGTCAGCGACCTGAGTTGATGCCAGCGGCATGGCTGCTCTTGTTGCTCCATGATCGATCGCGACCTGCTAACAAGATTGCAACCGGTTTGTCTTACGCTTAACGATCGATGGTCGCGACATCGTGAATAATTAGCGGCTTCATTTGCTCAATGTTCCTTGGTGTTTATGGCGACCTAAGGTACATAACCGACATCATTATCTCTTTTTTCCCGAAACCGAGTTACGGCGTTAGTTTTTGGTTGCGACCACTTTGTTACTGTTGTATGATGGCTTCATGTTGTGACTCTGGTCATCACATCCCACATTTATAGGCTGTAATGGTAGCTACAAAGAGATGGGTGAGCTTAAGGCCACCAAAACCCGTAACTAGAATCACGTAATTTACTTAGAAGAATTGACAAGACTTGTCGTTTCTATAACTAATGACCGAATCCTGTTGTCGTAATATAGAAATCTAAAAATCTGTAATAATTGCTCAAAATCTCATATCATGATATCTCAAATAACATAACAAATAGACCTCCGTGGTCATACTTAACAAAAATGACCTCGATGGTCTCATCAAAAATATCAGTAAGGTTTCATCAAATAAAAATTTATCCAACTCAACTATTCAAAATTTATTCGATTCAACCAAATAATTAACCCGATAACCAAGTTAATTCACCATGGGCCTTAAAAACTTAGACTCTGTTTCTGGAAATAAGCAAAATAATAATCCATTCACATGTTCAAATAGAATCAGTGGTCGAATGCGGATTCTCCTTTCTCCTCTACCCTGAAAGGAGGCGCGGGGTGAGATAACTGTGAGTAAGTATATCACCATACTTGTGAGGAGGCTAGGTACTGAGCCCGGCTCTGGATGATTATGCTCAATCGATCAATCACCGTACATAGGTTTATCACGACAAATAGCGGCAATATGAACTGACAATATCAAATGAGTTTTAGGAGTTTGAAACACGAAATATGGACCATTGGGGAATCCATTACATTCCTTTTTACGCTATCTGCAGATCGTACATTTCCAACGAATCTGATACAGGCGAGGGCAGTTCTCGCCTAGAGTTTTACCACCTCTAGGAAGGCCTTTGGCTGCCCTTTGAAGGGTACCTGTACGTAGCACATTGACCTCCCCATCCAGTTGAGTTTACGTGATTCATAGCAGTAACGTGCGATTACAAGTTATGTGGCCGTACTCGGCATGCAACAGAATAACACCAAATACAATAAGAGTTAGGCGACGTGCTCGGCATGAATATTCATGTCGGGACACGACTTGTGGCATAAAATTCAATTCAATGAATCTTTCGGGAATAAGGGTCTTAATCATGATCGATTACTTTCACGATCAAGTCAAAGCAATGAAAAACACCGCTATACATTTGAAAGGTGCAAGTGCGATGATATAAATTTACTACTCCTAATGAACAAGACAAGCTGATATTCTTGCAGAAAAAAATTGGGCGTACCACATTTGTTTTATATACCAACATTCATTTGAAAAATATAAAGATATAGCGTCAAAATCATAAACCATACCTTGTTATCCACTACTCAAATTAGCGTTTGCCGTTTCTATTTAATCACATAACTTGGTACTTTTAAATAATTTGTTTAAAATCCCCTTTTTACTTTTACCTTCATATTCTTCTTTAACATCTAATACCCAAATTATAATTTAATATTCAATTTCACAACTAATTTCTTATATCTAATGTTTAATCACTAAGCTCGTTTTTTGTAGTTAGCATTAGTTAGTAATTTGCCTATATCTTTCTCTGAAACGTTAAGAAAAAACTACAAACTAGTGGCAAAAATTACTAACATCCATATGTTTCAATGATGTCAAATTGGCCTAAAAATTCACATTATTGAGTCTCCTATGACTCTTTCAGGTGGCCTTCAAAGCGAAATTCACATTCAATCGATCCAACCCTTAATTCCACTAATTACACCTCAATTCATTCTAAATACATTTTCCACAAATTTTAAACAAACCATACCTAATTCACTTGCCTCTTAGGTCACATTCTATAGATTCAAAATGTAATTGCAACCTAGCATACACATTAGAACAATTTAATTCATTCCAAACAGCCTAATTGACCATCAAACAACAACCATTTATCAATTCTGCCCTTTCCTCAATCTGGACCATGCAAAACCAAAATTAAAAACCATGGCCCTTTGACATACCTTCATAAGTCTCCCACCATGAAAAATCACAGGTTGATTCAAGGGAATTGGCTGCAAAATTTTCTTCCTTCGATGGTTGGTGCGAATGGAGAACTTAAGGTTCTTCAATTTTTTATTTTGTTTTTTCTGCTTGATTTTCTGAGACTGCATGTTTTTAATTATTCAATATTGCACTTAAGTCTCTGCGGTTTTTCATGAATTTTTTAAGGCCCTGGGAATTTAAAAATATCTCTTTGGCCCTTGATTAACAAAATCTCTTATTTCCCTACCAGTTCCTTTGTTCACGTATTTTTATTTTTGTTTTATTCATGTATTTTCATTAATTTTATTTTTATAACATATATTTGGACCTTAATTTGCTTCATAAAAATTTCCATAATTTATTTCATTCATTTGGTATTTTTAAAAAATTCTATTCAGTCAATTGTAATTGACGCTAGGTATTATATTTTTGCAAATTCCATTTAATTGAGAAATAATTCCTAAAAATTCTTTATAAATTCATGATGGATCTTAAAACACCTAAAAATTAAATTCCATGAAAAAAAATCATTTAAAAAAATTTTTTGGGGTGTTACATTCTCCCTTCTAAATTCGATCCTCGAATTTATTAAAGAATGTGTACGTTATCCTTTCGAAGAGTTGAGATATTTGTCCTTCATCCCATTTGCTCACTCTCCCGAGGAATTACCTCCTCTACTTATTGATTCTGCCATAACCTTTACCATATCTATTTCTTTGTTTCTCGGCTTCTGAGTGCGTCTATAAAACAACAGCTCTTGGTACCTCTTCATATGACGGATCTTATCAGCCTCGATCTCACGAGTCGAAGAATGTAAGACGGATGAGGAATGTACTTAGTAACATTGAGATGTAAACCTTTGGATGCACATGGCCAAAGTTAGGGGCAAAGCTATCTGGCGAACCATTGCCAACCCTATCAATATCTCAAATGGCCACCTTTCTCGGTATCGAAGCTTCCTTTCTTCTCGAATCTCGTAAAACCATGCATGGGAGATATTTAAGGAGCGTGATCACCCACACCAAGCTGTACATCCGTCTCCTCGGATCGGCTGCAACTCTTTTGTGGCCCGAAAGCGGTCCTCATTCTCTCTGAATAGCCAGGTACTTTCTCAGAAGTTTCTCTGATCAACTCTGGACCTTCCAATTCTCTATCCCCTACCTCCATCCACCCAGAAGGTGACCTACATTTCCACGTCCATAGAGTGCCTCATATGGCGCCATTCCAATCGTAGAATGGTAGTACATTATTATAAGCAAACTCTACGAAGGCAAATATTTTTCCAATACCTCAGAAATCCATAACACTGGCGGAGCATATCCTCTAGAGTACGAATTGTCAGTTACGGCGCGTCTGTACGAGGATGGAAGGTATGCGAAATCGATTTAGTACCCAAGGCTCCTGAAGTTTACGCTTAAAACCTCGAGGGTGGTAGCGGACCTCTGTCGAGGATACTATGGTTCTTTGGCACTCCGTGCAGTGCTTTACTATCTTGTCGGATACATGCATTGCATCTTTGTGCCGCCAGGTATAAGTGGTCTTAACAACTAAAATTATTTGAGTTTGTCAATCACATCCAGCCCATAACGAGATCCCATCATGCCCCTTCTGAGTCTTTGGTAGCCCAACCACGAAGTCCATAGTAATTCTCTCCCATTTCCATTCGGGTAATCGTGACCTCTGAGAAGACACATTGGGTCTACGGTGCTTTCAATTGACACATTGGCATGTCGAACCTTGATGCCACATACTGTGCCACATCCTTTTTCATCCCATTCCACCAATACATACCTTTAACATCCTGGTACATCTTGGTGGCTCCTGGATGAACACTATAAGGTGCATTATGGGCTTCTTGTAGAATCCTTTGTCTCAACCCATCTACATCAGGCACACCACAGTCCTTTCCTCCTCTCGGCCACGCCGTCCCTAATTCGAATCGGATCATACATCTGTACATCTTAGATCTCCCATAATTTAATAAAGGAAGGATCCTTATCTTGGTTGGCCTTGATCTCATCAATCAATAGGGCCTCACACAGGCTTGTGCAACTAATCCACCAGGACTACGTAACTTCATTGTACTCCATACTAAGCAGATCCTCAACTCCTTCACTATACTCCTCTTAATATGCGAAATATGTCTTTAGGCGCCATAGACTTCACAGCAAAGCGATACCACATTTAGCTTCCTAGGGTGATATAAAATATAGGCAATCATAGTCTTTGGTAACTCTGCCATCTCCCTGCGCTTGATTCAAATCTACAATGGCTGAGATGTATTGAAGGCTTTTGTGATCAGGTGCAAATCTCACACTTCTCACCATATAAGTAGTGCCTCCATATCTTCGATTCACAAAATCCCAACACCCCTCCATCCGAGTCATGTGCGGATAATTTAACTCATGTCTCCTTAGCTGTACGGATGCATATTCTATTACTACCCGATGCGCATCAAAACACAACCCAATCCTACTCTGGAGGCATCACAATACAACATCATACCTCCATTAATAATAGTAATGCTAACCTTTGGAGACGATAGTTAAGCGATCATAAGTTACGGAAACTTTGCTCACAAGTGCCATCCACTCAAATTTTACTTGCTTCTGATCGGTAGTGTCAATGGACGAGATATTACGGAAAAATCTTTCACAAATCTCACCGTAATATCAAAGCCATATTGGTAGGTCTAAACGATTAGACAACGCCTGCCTTCTTGGATCCACAGACACCTCGCCTTGCTTTATTCATACCCAAGAAACTCACCTTTATTAAGCTAATACATTTAAGCGAGTTTTGCATACGATTGATATATTCTAAGTGCAACGGTACAATCACGAGAGTGTTCCCCATGTTCCACATGACTTTTAGAATAAATCAGGATATCATCTATAAACACCACCACAAATTTATCTAGATAGGGTTTGAAAACCCGGTTCATCAAATCCATAGCGGTGGTGGTAGTCAGCAACGGTAATGCGGGGAACTCATAATGACCATCTTAAGTCTGAATGCAGTCTTGGGTATATCTTCCCCTCCTTATCTTTAGCCCCGATGGTAGCGGACCGAGAAGGTGATCTTTGAAAAATAAGCGGCCCCTGTGGCGGTCGAACCGATCATACGATACGGGAAGTGGATGCCTATTCTTGATTGTTACCTTATTCATTGTGGTTAATCCAATGCATCCTCATAGTCCCATCCTTTTCTTCACAAATAACACCAGTTTTACGGTGAAGCTGGCAGTCTAATAAAGCGCTTATCGGCAATTCTTGCAGCGCTCTTTCAACTCTTTCAATTCGATTAAGATTGCCGTGCGGGTATGGTGCAATAGATATAGGATTTGTGCCGGTAACAAGTCAATATTAAACTCAATTTCCACAGTAGAGATTGCTAATCCTAGTAAATCATCGGAAAAGACATACGGTATTCCCTCACAATAGGTATATCTCCCCGAATCGGTAAAGGGAATTCTAGCGTCTCGCATGAGCTAAATACCCGAGCAACCCTTCTTATGTAACCTCACATTGCTATAGAGGCGAAATCAAGGTACTAGGGCTTCCATTATGATCTCTGGAAAACAAACTTCGAGGTACTCCCAATGGTTTGAGCGTTATCTTCTTTATAACAATCCGTAGTTTGCATAGTTAAGCGACGACCATTCCATTACCTAAGATAACATCAAACTCCGGTATAGGCAATTCAATCCGTCCGGCCATACTTAAATGCTATCCCTATCATTATCTCACATGATCTATACATATAGTTCACCTCAACTATTTCTCCAAGTGGTGTGCTAATAGCTAAGGGATTTTCCATTATCATTTTACCCTTGTTCTATTTCTTAGCATAAGATGGGATCTGAATAATTGAGTGGCTCCGGATCAAATAACTTACTTTGGCTTGTTCGTTTTGTACATGTAATATTATACCTATATGAATAAATTAAAGCATTTAAATTTTCTTACCCAAGAAATATGTTAAATTAGGATATACACATCCTGTGATGTTGGTAGTTTGGCCCTCAGTTGGTTAGCTGCCAAAGCTCTACCTTGGCCTCTGTTTGGTGCGAGGGCCCAGTGCACAATGCACAATGCGGGAACTTTGTCCTTAATGCTCTCCCTCCTAAGAGCACCTCTCAGTGGTCTCTCTACCATCTTGTAGGGTACGAGGTCTTTGGGGCTGCACCTCTCGAATCTTGAGCACCCTTTTGAGGGCGGAGTTCTAGATATATGCCACCTTGCCCCACACTAGTAGCAAGTATGGAGGAATATCTACATTGACCCTTTGTGCCTTTTCCACACACTTTACACACAGTTTTCACTAAACCTTGTGTTCTTTGCGGGTGTTGATTTACGGAGGTAACTTGTGGTATCCTCCTTTGGCCCCCTATTTTGTTATGAGGTGGCTTTGAACAACGGCTCCTTCACTATTCCTTTACTACTTTGCCGCTCCTCATTTTCCTCTTTACAGCCTCTCGGCCCATTGCCTCTTTATTATTAGTCTCACACAATTTAGCTCTATCAACAATCTTTGTCAATGTGGGAAAATCTCTAGACAATAGTGCATTGTAAAGAGGTGGTATCATTCCAACTCGGAATCTATCAACACGAGCTGCTTCATCAGGTACCAGTTTGGGAGCATACTTTCAGACAGTGGAACTCTTAACATACTCGGATACTCATCCCGATAAGTGCATTTCTTCTCAAAGGCGGTAAGCCTGTTTGTCTCTATTTGGGGATATAAACTCATCATGCTTGACCTCTCCTAAACATCTCCCAAGTGGGAGGTCCTCCATATAACTAATCCTCAAAATGTGTCTGCGGAACTTGATCCAGTGATTATTCTTCATCTTCCTACTCTGACCTGATTACTCACAGCATCCGGCGTGATAATCTCTAACTACTTTTACAATCTGTCAGAAATACGTGGGTCATCTCCTTCCTCACCATGATGCAAGTCTTAAACACAGAACTCTGTAAAGATAGACCTTCCTCATCCGACTGTTCGCTAGCTACCCTCACAGGCACGTGCGGAGTTTGTCTTTGGAAATTTGGAATTTGGGCAGTGGTTTGGAAATGGAACCTGCTTGTCTCTTTGGTCTACTTCTCGCCTAAGGGCTCTATTCTACGCCTTAACTCCTGTTTCTTGCCTCAAAATTCTCAAATCATCCACTTATCAAATGGGCGGTGGTGAACGTTCTGACCTCGCTCACGTACTCTGCCTCGATCTAGGGGTGAGATTTATCCATCTCGGTCCGATCTCGTGCACGGACTCTGTCGGCATCGACATCTATCGGATCATAGATCTCCCTTGCCCTTAGCGAGTGGTCACGGTATCTCGAAGTGCAGCCTTGTAGTCTTCTTGGTGGCATTCTAACAACCAAGAAAACAAATGATACTTAGATTCACAATACATATCAAGAGTACTTAAACTTTTCATCTATAGGATACGCATAAATTAACTATACTATGATGACATACAAAACGATTGGAATCTGTGCTCCATCGATATACATTTATCATTGCAAATAACATCCCAAAGTTCTTTTAAAACCTGACTCACGATACCAACTGTCACATCCCTACTTTTATAGAAGTGTGTGGTAGCTAGGGAATGGAGTGGCTTAAGGCCACCAAAACAGTAGCAAAGCCTAAGTCCATAATTTCTCTTAGAAAATTCGGAAAGACCTGTCGTTTCTATAACTAATGACAAATCTGTTGTCGCAATATCAATCTAAAATCTACTAATAATTAACTCAAAATCTCATATCATGATATTATCTCAAATAACATAACAAATAGACCTCCGTGGTCATCCACTAACAAAAAAGCGACCTCAACGATTCTCATCAAAAATATCAATAGAAGGCTTCGCCAAAGCAAATTTATCCAACTCAACTATTCAAAATTTGCTCGATTCAACTAAATAATTAACCCAATAACCAAGTTAATTCACCATGGAGCCTTACGGAAACTTAGACTCTCATTCACCAAATAAACAAAATAATAATCCATTACATGTTTCAAATAGAGATCCAAGTGGTGAAAATGCGGATTCTCCTTTCTCTGTCTACCCTGAAAATGAGGAAATCAACGGGGGTGAGATAATACGCTAGTTAATATCACCATACTTGTAGGCTGAGCCTCCAAGGCTAGCTCACAGGATGGTTATGCTCAATCAATCCCAATCACCCATTACATAGGTTATGCAACAAATAAGCGGCAATATGAACTTGATATCAAATGAGTTTTAGAGGTTTGAAACACATAAATATAGTTTACCATTCGAGGGTAGTACATTCCTTTTAACTTTATATTGGAATC
Organism: Tetrastigma voinierianum; assembly: GCA_016808115.1. Classification (NCBI taxonomy): domain Eukaryota; kingdom Viridiplantae; phylum Streptophyta; class Magnoliopsida; order Vitales; family Vitaceae; genus Tetrastigma; species Tetrastigma voinierianum. Next base: position 661,404 of record JAEQBH010000582.1, read on the forward strand.
CGTACATTCCAACCAAGATCATGGAGCAGATTCGGGTTCTACGCCTAGGCTACCACCTCTCTAGGAAGGCATTGGCTTTGCATACGGTACCATACGCACATAGCGTGGCCTCCCCGCCAGGTTAGGTTTTACGTGATTCTGCCATCAATGACATTAGCGATTACAAGTTATAGGTGGCATTTTCATTGCCAACAAGAAGATAACACCAAATACAATAAGGTTAGTGTGTACTTTCGGCGCTGAATATTCATCGGACACGTGACTTGGCATATGACAAATTCAATTCAATGAATCTTTCGAAATAAGGGTCTTAATCATAATTGATACTACGATCCAAGTCAAACAATGAAAACACAGCTATACATTTCGAAGGTGCAAATACGATGATATAAATTTACTCACCTCCTATTAGTCGGCTCGACTTGGCTATTCACCTGAAACGTGTGAGCCTTCCCAACCCACGTTTGCTATGCAGCTATTCATGCAAGAAAGAAATATAAAGATAACGTCAAAATCATAGAGCCATACCTTGTTATCCACTACTCAATTAGGTCGTTTACTAGTTTCCTGTTGTCGCCTTCTTGAGCTTTAAATAATTTTTGGAAATCCCCTTTTACTTTCCTTACCTTCAACATTCTTCCTTTTAACATCTAAATACCCAAAATTATAATTTTAATATTCAATTTCACAACCTAATTTCTTATATCTAATGTTTTAATCCTTCAACTCATTTTTTTTTGTGAGATTAGTATCGAGTTAGTATTTTGCCTATATCTTTCTCTACGACATTGAAAAAGACATGAAACCAGTGGAAAAATTTCACTAACATCCATATGTTTCCAATGATGTCAAATTGGCCCTAAATTCGTCCATTAGGTCCTCCTATGACTCTATCCAAGTCAACCTTCAAACAGAAATTCACATTCAATCGATCCAACCCTTAATTCCACTAATTACCACCTCAATTCATTCTAAATACATTTTCCCCAAATTTTAAACATACCATACCTAATTCATACCTCTTAGGTCACATTATATAGATTCAAAATGCAATTGCAACCTAGCATACACATTAGAACAATTAATTCATTCCAAACAACCCTAGTGACCATCAAACAACAACCATTTATCAATTCAGCCTTTCCTCAATACAGACCATGCAAAACCAATTAAAAACCATGGCGCTTTAATATACCTTTAGAAGTCTCCCACCATAAAAAATCTGGGTTGATTCAAGGAATTGGCTGCAACAAATTTTCTTCTTGTGATTTGGGCGCCGAATGGAGAACCTAGGGTTCTTCAATTTTTTTATTTTTCTGCTCGATTTGAGGCATAATATTTTAAAATGAACAATATTTCACTTAAGTCTCTGCAATTTTTCTTGAATTTTTAGGTCTAGAATTTTAAAAATATCTCTGTTTTGGCCCTTAGTCAGCAAATCTGCTGACTTTTCCCTACCAGGTTCACTGTTCACGTATTTTTATTATTATTTTTATTCATGTATTTTCATTAATTTTATTTTTATAACATATATTTGGACCTTAATTTTCTTCATAAAAATTCCCATAATTTATTTCATTCATTGGGTATTTTTCAAAATTCTATTTCGGTCAACTGCTCAGAATTTGACCTTACTGGGTATATTTTCCTAAAATTCTATTTAATTGAGAAATAATTCATAAAAATTATTATAAATTCATGATGGACCTTAAAACACTAATTAAATTCCATGAAAAAAAAATCATTTTTAAAAAAAATGTTTGGAGATTATTCTGATTCCTTTAGTCGTAATTTGTTTGGTGGTCTTCTTGTCTTCATATCTTTCAATTTGCGACATCATGATGATGTTGCGACCCTCTTTCTAACACATTCATTTTCTTGATTTTCGCATAAAGTTCTCGTTGCAACTAATTTACTTCTTCCCATGGCTCCGGTCGCCTCAGGTTGCATGTCGCGACATCGTTTCTTATGCTGCGTCTTTTCTTTAGGTCGCGACCTAAATTGATGGTAAGGCATCCATTTACGATCCTTGATTTGTAAAAGGTCGCGAGTTGATTCCTTTACAAGTGCTTCTATTGGGCTACAGGTTGACCTCCTTTTCTTTTGCAAAGACCTCTCTTGGCAGACGGATTCTTGTGGAGCCTCAGTGGTGTTAGACATCATTCATATCCTTTTGGTGTGCTGACATCAAAGTGATATCGCGACATGAATTCGTCATTGGTCTTCCTTTAGTGACAGTTTCTTTCTTAACCTCCTTTTTAAGTGCGACTTCCTTGTTCAAGTTTTCAGTTTCTTCTTCTTCAAAGCCAAATTTGTTGATGTGCGACGCAGGATGGTGCGGCGAGAGCATTCCTGTCGCGACTTAAATTTCCGGTCGTGACCTGATTACATTGCGGTGATTTCTTGATTTTGCTAAAATTTGAGTTTACGCTTTATTTTCTGCAAAATGAAATTTGGAGTCAATTATCCACTTTTCTTCAAACAAATCAACATTCCTCTCATAATAAACTCATGAAATGGATTAAAAATCTAATGAGTTTTAGACTCATCAAATTCCCAAACTTAAAAATTTTGCTTGTCTGACAAAGAAAAGAAAGAGAATTGTTTGTCCTCAAACAATTAAGCGAAAGAAATTTTTAAGACATTTTTAGTTCATACCACAGTCTTTCTCATTCCACCTTATTACGGAATTAGAGATACCAACATCATTTTAAATTCGGTTTGATTTAAGAATAAGACATGTTATACTTCTAACAAAATTCTTGATAAACTAATGTATTTAAGCAGTTTGTTAACAAATATTGTTCTGCATTATTGTGTGCAGTCTTCAATCCTTTTCATCTTCATGTTGGATTTGGATTAATCTTAAGGAGTTTCTTAGGCGTTGTCAAAGTCCCATAGGCTTGTTTTTTCATATTGATCTCAGCTAATGTAGGTAATCGACCTTGAAAATCAATGAGGTATTTCGGGCTTGTAATGTTGGAAGGCTTAGGTAATTAGGTAGATAATGGAAATTTTTAAGTTGCAATCTTGTTCCTGCATATATACTTGTTGCCTTCAACACCCTTTTCTTCTTTGTTCTTGTGATTCTCTTCAATCTTGTGGATTCATCTTCATGTTGAATTCTTTGAAATTTCGTTCCATATATGCTTTAATTGAGCCGGTTCCTTTGTTTCTTGAACTCCTTTTCTTTTGTTTTTCTAGAATTGAGAATAGTGCAATGTTTTGTCTTCTTAGGTTTTCTATTACTCTTAGAGAACTTTGGGCTCGCAACTCCCATACCAGTTGGCATTAGTGTACTAGGTGTTAAAACACCCCTACGAGCTTAATTGTTGAGGAAATAGGCCCTGAAGACAAAACTTATTCCCCATATTTCACTAACCACCTTCTTGCCTTCACCTCCTTCATTGTAAAAATTTGGAAATATTTTTCCCCCAAAACTTGTTTCTTCCTTTATAGTAAACTTTTGTTTTAAGACTATTTGGATAATATGGGCTCTTTCTTGAGGTTTATTGAAAGAAGGAAGGGAATTTAAGTTTCGATTCTTTGTTTATTGAAGAAATAAGGCTTATTTGGCTAAAATCAAGGAACTAAAGAATATGCTTAAGCATATATTGAGGGTAGTGATTAGTGCCCCGAGTGCTACTTAATTTTTATTGAAGATGGGTTTGAGTGCTTTTGCACACTAATCATATCAATTAAACCCGATTGTCATGTGCATGTCCACTTAGTGTTTTGATTTGTTTCGAGATTGTTTTGTATAGTTTTGCGGGTTTTGAGAACTTCCAATCCAGCAAGCTTGGCTTCTTGTTAGTGTCGCTGAGAATCCTTGATGATTTCACCGGCTAGGAGATGAAATGTCGAATTCGATGAAGAATTGAGCAAAGTGATGGATAGGAGTGCATGAGGGGATGTAGTGAGCAAAGCGAGCGAGCAATCCCGGATTTTATTCATGATTGAGAAAATTTAGCTGGGATTGCGAAAATTTCGCAATCATAGCGAAAATTTCGCAATCCTAGCGAAATTAGGAAATTTCGCTAGGCTAGCGAAATTTAGATTCAGCTAGCGAAATTCTTTGTGCCCTAACGAAATTTTCAATTTCGCTATCTCTCAAAATTTTCGCTAGGCTAGCGAAATTTTGCTAGCTAGCAGTCATGTTGATAAATGAATTTTCTATTCTAAGCTATCTCTGTGGGACTATAGGCTAGCGAAATTTACTTCTTTTTATAAGCGAAATTTTAAATATCTTAGTAATTTCTACGCATAAACGAAATCTCATTAATGTTTTAATTGTTTTCTAAACGACCACGTTTTGATAAATTACATTTTGTCCTGATGTAATTTCATATTTTAGGCAATTTTGTATTTTCACACTTTGGGTTTGACTATATAAACCCCTTAAACTTTGTAACCCTAAGCAACTTTTCATTTTATAACAGTTTGCCCGCAGTTTTCATTTTAGATCTTGTTTTGCTCTCTTCTCTCTCCTCTTTCTTTCATTTTCTCGGCTGCCAAACCCTCCCCTTGAGGATGACAACTCAAGGGATGTAACTAAACCTCATGTATGAAGGGTTGCTAGCTAGGTTTTGGGTACGCTACAAGTTGTCCTCATGCTTTAGATATTACAGTACTTTGCATTTATGGTTCCAACTTGTCCCTAGGGTTTAATGCCATTTAATGTCATTCCTTTGGTCAATACTTGCCATGCTTTAGGGTTCAGTGCATACTTAATGGTAGATGCACTGATATTCTTTAGATGGCCTTTACGAGCCACTGAAATGAGGTTGAGTGCTAGGATTTTAAACTGAATGGGACTTTGAATGCATAATACTTGTGTTGACTCAAATAGGAGTGGTTCAGGGTTAGGTTTTATAGCTAAACAAAGGTCGGTTTTGGCTTTGACTATATGTCACTTGCCATAATGCGAAATAACCGAGGACACTTCAATAGCCCATGTTATCAGTATTGTGTTGAAGCCTTCAAGGTTACCATTTTACACTTCACTTTAAGCCATTACAGTTAGTCAGTGAACAAACAATCCCCACTGTTTTTGACCAAATCCAGAAATCCAAACAAAAAGCCTCACCAATTTTCAAACACTGATGCAAATCATTCGTGGGATGAAAACCCATCCCCGTGTTCGACCCTACACACCGCTATGATGCGTGTAGCTTATTCTCACGGTAGTAAAACTAAGGATACAAATATTGTTGATTAGAATCACACCTACGTGGCTACCGAATCAAATGGCGCCGTTGCCGGGGATGGTGCCAAACTACGTATGATGTGTTGATGTGTACTTGTAATCCACATTACAAGTATTGGTGACCTTTCAGTCCTTTTTGAATTTAGTGTGCGAGGCGCGAGTTTCATCACTTGGCGATCCTTTGCCTTGCATTTTTGTTTCTTCGCGGTCGGTTTTGTTTTAACTAACATGAAGCTTCTTTAGCTAGCTTGTAGTGTTCTTTATTTTGTTTTCATTTGTTTAACGGTGTTGTCGACCTTTGGAGACCAGGCCTTGGGTAGATTGCAAGAGTGGTGCACCAATTAGACAAAGTTTGTGAAATCGATTGTGCCTGATGACGGAAATGGATCCTCTACGAGCGACAAAGTCGACAAACTCCTCCCATGAATCAAGCGGCATACGGTCGATGAGGAACACATACACCCTCCTAGAGTTAGTGCCCCCTCTTGCATCATACCTCTGCGAGGATGTGAGTGAGACCCTACCTAGTGCCTGCTTCCCACATTTCCTTGAGTATGGAAAATGAAATCCAGCATATTCACATACGGGATTTTGAGGAGGTATGCACTACTTTTAAGGAAGGTATAACCGACATGGATTTTCTCAAGCTGAAAGCATTCCCCCTGACATTGAAAGATAAGGCCAAAATTTGGCTCAATTCATGGTAGAAGCGATTAGAAATTGGGCTGATCTTGGCTCCAATTTTTGAAGAATTCTTGAGTGCAACCAAGACCAGCCGGTTTTGAAGAAGCGGATCTACACTTACTCGGCCTATGACAACGAGAAATTCTAATCTTGGGGAGAGATTCATGGATACCATCGGTCTTGTCCACATCATGATTTCGACACACGGATGTTAGTGAATCATTTCTAAGTAATTATGTCCCCATGAAACAATTGCTAGAAACCATGTGTGGAGGTGATTTTTAAGTAAAAATCGGATGAAAGCTATGGATTTCTTGAGTTATGTGTTTGAAACTTCAAGGGATGGGATGAGCCAAACCGAGGAGTGGAAAATGAGGCCTCGGCACACCAAAGGGGAGGAATTTTTTACACTTTCGGAGGACATGGAATTGAAAGCGAAAATCTCGACCTTAGGTAGGAAGGTGGAGGAGCTAGAGGCAACTGACTCCATGAAGTGCGGCCCGGTGTTGAAAATCTGCCACGGGCCAATCCAGTACACCAATTTCCAATCCCTTGCCACAGGAAGAACATTATCCGATAGCCCCCCTTGATGAAGGATTTAGTGTCGAATATGCAAATGTATTAGGTCGATACAGTCACCACAAACCAATGCCCATATGGTAATACCTACAATTCAATTGGAGGAATCACCTAACCTCTCACGGAAACCCTATCCCACCGCCTATGTGCCCCAGTGCCAGAAAACCACGATTTGGTTCCTTATCTCAACCACAACCACCATCATCCTCTTCTCCTGTGGAACAAGCCATATTAAACTTGAGCAAGGTGGTAGGAAATTTTGTGGAGGCAAAAGGATCAATATGAGTGGCACAAAGTTGTATGAAAATTACCTGCCCAGACAAGAATAGATGGGCTTGAGAGCAATCTTAATCAAAAAAATTGATAACCTGCGATGTTCAATCACAAAGATCAACAATTTGTCTTTGGAGAGTCGGGAGAGAGGAAGGTTCCGGCTTCCCCGAACATTGCGAATCAAAGGGAGTCCGTGAGGGTAGGTTCATCCGGCAATTGGGAATGGATGAGGGTAAAGGCTGTAATCACTCCGAGTGAAGAAATCGACAACCAATGCCTTTGACTTAGGAAACATGCAAGGAACGGGAAGAGTGAGCACTGGAGAGTAATCATCGGTGAGGACTCGATGAAGTGTTGCATGCCACCTCAGTTCCCCCGAGCACTAAGAAGCAAGAAGAAGGCATCCAGCGGTAGGCATCTAAGTCTAAAATGGTGAAGGTCAACATACCTTTTAGGACATCATCAAACGAGTCCACACTTTATCTGAAGTTTTTGAAAAATCTTTGTCACAAATCAAAGGGAGTTGGGCATTGAGAAAAAAGGCATTTTAAGCTGAGCAAATCGGTGCCATAATCCATGAGGCAGTCAAATACAAGGATCCAGGATCCCCACAATTTCAGTCAACATTGGTGGGACTTACTTAGATAAAAGCCGCTAGATTTAGGAGCAGTGTAAACCCTCTTGCCATACTCGATGTATAAGCGATTAGGTTGGAGGCTTAAACCTACGACATCGCTTTATCATTGGCCCGATCGATCGGTGAAGATTCCTAAGGGAATAGTTGAGGATGTGTTGGTGAAGGTAGACCATTACTACCCGGTAGACTTTGTAGTGCGATCTGAGCGATAGCAAATGGACCCAATCATGTGCGATTATCTGGGAAGACCATTTGGAGCGCTGCCCGATTGATTATCAATTCTTGAAATGGAGTCATCACGCGACATTTGGCAACATGACGTTGGAGCTAGATCTTTTCGCCAGTAACAGCACAAGCTACAGTGGAAAATGAAAATCAAGTGACTGATGAAGTTTGTTCAGTTGATCAGAATGCAGGGAAGCCAAATGTCCATGAATTGCAAGAAATAGCTAACCAAGGTGAAGCAGGTGTTTGGGAGTTGCCATCGGTCGTCCTTTGCGAACAATTGCTTTCGGTAAATCGACCAGTGAGAAGAAAATCGACAAGAGGAATTAGCGATGTCTGATGGTACAGGACCACTTCTTGATTGGGAGCTTTCACTCCTTGGTAATGGTGGAAGAATGCTGGTAAAATCGGTGGTTTGGTGTCAAATGAAGCCAAATTACGGCTGAAGTTTTTGCTTTTTGTCACAGTTGTTGATTTTAATATTAACTATTTTGTAACCCTTTTAAGTAATTTATCTTAATTTTATTTAATTTTAATTTTTAGATATATTTGAAATAATAATTTTTATTTTATTTTTATTATTTATTATTATTTATATGTGAAAGCTTCAACGGAAATTAATTTTGCAGGCTAAGAGCAGATTTCGCTATTATAGCGAAAATGCCCAGTGGATGTTCGGCTTCCGTGGCTTTATAAAAAGGAGGGAGGGGGGGGGACTTTCAAATTCAATTCATTCCCCGACCACACGAGCTCCGTTTCGGCCCTAGCCACGAGCACGCAGCCGGTAGTGCCCTGTCTTCTGTAAGCCCGCGTGCAGCGAGCCACGGCACGCAGCAGCGCACCTGCCGGACGTTGCCCTCGCGCCGATCGCCGCCTGCGTGTTGCCTGATCGTCCCATCTGCGCCGACGCGCGCTGTGTAGTGCGACCTAGCAACTGCGTAGCGGCACGTGCCCGCGACGATGCCACTCAGTCGTGGCGTTGGCTGACCGTGCCTTTATCTGATGCCGCCAGTCAGTTGAGCCACAGTTGGCCGGCGTTCGGAAGGCCCCATTCTTTGCCGAGCCTGCGTACAACGCCTGCCTTGCCCGTGTCCTTTTTTTACTATAGTTATGGTTCGTACTCGGGGTGGGTCCGCCTTAGGCCCGAGTCGGGGTTCGGCCTCGGGCGGGAAGGCGAGGCCCAGTTCCGGTACGGCCCACTGACGGTCCCGAGCTAGTCCACGAGGGCCTGGGGGTTCGGGAGGTATCGGACCGGATGGGACCTCGGGCCTTCCTCCCGTGCCTGGCGACGATCCGGGAGGCCGCCCTCAGCGGGCCCATGCCCGGAGGCCGGAGGAGTCATCGTCATCAGGCCTCGGCGAATCTGATCCCCGTCGGCCCAGCGGCGAGCACCGTCACCCACGTCACCGCTGCGGATCGGGCGACCTCTTTTCTGAGACTGATTAGAGGCGTCGGGCTCCACGCCAGAGATTTCCATGGAGAGTCGTACGATGGCGCGCGACCCTTGACCCCGGTTCGGGGGCTCGTAAAGGCGATTACGCGTACTCCTTCTTGGCATTACGCTGACAGGCGGGTTCTACTATCCCCGGGTGGTGCTTGGTTCTACCACTCTATGACTTCGGGGGAGCGCAAGGTATTGAGCTGGATTTACTATGATGATCGCCGGGAATTACTCCGAGACGGCGGACATATGAACACCTTAGGCTTGCCGCAGGAAGCGAAACCAATTAAGAGGTTATCGAGTTGTGGCCTCGGTAGATGCAGAGGGAGATGGATCCATGTTCTGCGCGACCACGCACAGTGGGACTCTTACTCTTCAGGAGGCAGCTCCGCCTCAGATGCTTCTCATTGATCCACTGCTCCCGGTTGACCCTCTTCCCGCTACGACCTTACGTGCGAGTGTAGAACCGTACTGAGGCTGCATGCGAGATCTCGGAGGATTACGGTTCGATTCTGAGTTGGTGATGACCTCCACAACTCATTTGAAGATAAGGTGCCATGAGGGCTTTGGCTCGACGAGAGTCTACCCTTGTTGATGCCACGGCTGGCGAGGCGAGGTCTGGAAGCCTGGGCTTTCGGCCCCGTATCGAGAGGAGGATCAGATGCCCTCGAGGTCACGTCTATGGAAGGCACCGTAGGTGATCTGGAATTTCTTTTCTCCTCCCGGCGACGGGACCGGGAGGTACCGGATGAGGGTAGAGGCTCCCCGGAGGAGAGATGATCTGCCAGGTAGAGATGAAGGCCGGTACAGATTACATCTCCTCCATCTCCTCCTTCACATCCATGACCCGGCCAGAAGCTGACACCCCGACCCGTCATATACAACATGACATTCTCGAAGCACGTTCATGTCGGTTCAAGGGGCTGCTTGGTATTATGGATCTTGTACGTTCGTTGGCCACTACGTATCGATGGACCAAGATTGACTCGAGCGGGAACCACTTTAGAGCATTGTCATACCATGCTCTGGGATCGTGAGTCACCTCGGTCTCCATGTTTCACGCCCATCGAGATGAGCCACGATGGCGACTCTCGCCGTTTTATGCGGCCCACGATGGCGGTGACGGATCCACCACCTGAGTGGTGGTCACCTCTGTCTCTAACTTTCCTACCCCTATGACATGTTTCTATTTTGGCTGGGAGAAAAAGTTAGAGTTAAAGTGTCTTCTATTAATGTTTTTGTACAATTTTTTGGCTTTGTATTTGCCTACTCATTTTGTATGGATTCATGTATTAGCCAATAGTGACATTCGACGCACTGATACGTTTAGCTATATCAAGCATGTATTAGCCATTTTGGTTATATCAAAGCTTTATAGCACTATTTACATTTTACTACACTTTTGCGATTCATTTTTTATTATAATTTGTATATTCTCTTGCCTTTAGTTGGAGAATTGAAACCCATATATTACCTTAATGATAGGACAATTCCATGCATGATTTAGTTTTGGTCAATTGAGATTTCGGCATAATCAACCTTAGACATTCCCGGCTAGCTAATTCACACCTGCGCACACGGGTTGTGCGATAGGTTCTTGACTATATACCTCTTTCCACTTTGCAAAGCTGACCTTAAATTTGTTGACGACCCATAATAGGTTTGTGTTACCCATGAATGAAGACCAATGAAGTCTTCCAAAAAGGAAAAGAAAAATCAAAAAGAAAAAGAAAAGAAGAAAAAGAAGAATAAAAGGCATTGGCCTTTGCCTTGAAACGAACACGGTCCGAGGTATATAGTGAAGCCTTTAAAGCCCGGTATACAAACCTTCTTTGGTTAAGTCAGACTTGAGTATTCGTTACATGGGTGGATGGGTAGAGTTATCGTGTTATGGGTGCCAATTCTCGAAGTCGGTCGGGTCCCGGGGTGAAGCACAGAGATTTGTGGTCAAGTGATCCTTTTGGCTTGATGCCTAAACCTTAATTGGTTGGGAGTCATCGGTGGACCCCGTTACGGACTTTAGGTGAAGTCGAGTTTTGTATTCTGACCTACAAGTTAGTCAAATAAAGAAATAAGAGTGCTTAGCTAATCTATTTAGGTTGTTTAGCAGGTTTATGGCCATGGCGGTAGCTAGGTTGGGGAGGAATAGCTTTGCATTTTGTTGGCTCAGTGGTTGCATTAGGAACAATTAGATTTTGGTGAGCCAGTTGAAGCTTTCTTGGACCGTGTTCACTTAAAACTTGTTCTTATGGTTTGTTCTCTCATGTGGTTTTCATACGGGGTGTAAATTATTCATGCTAAAGGTAGGCTTACCTGTCACATACACTTTTGAACCATATATACTTTTGAAAGCACGCATACATCCTTTTGTTTTTAGCATTGCTAAGGGACTAACAGCGTGTCGGTTGGGGGTGTGATTAGTGCCCCAGTCTTGCTAAGCCACTGTTCGAGATGGGTTTGAGTGCTTTTTTTACTAATCATATCAATTAAACAAATTGTCATGTGCATGTCCACTTAGTGTTTTTGATTTGTTTCGAAGTTGTTTTGTATAGTTTTGCGGGTTTTTGAGAACTGATCAGCGGCTCAGCTTCTTATTGGTGTTGATCGCGAAAATCCTCGATGATTTCATAGTAGGCGATGAAATGTCAAGATCGATTGAAGAATTGAAGGCAAAAAGTGATGGATAAGGTACGGGAGGGGATGCCGTGAGCAAAGAAAGCGGGAAAGCGACAATCGGGATTTTAGCTATGATTGAAAATTTGCGTCATCGCGAGAGATTTCGCGATCCTAGCGAGTGAAATTTTGGTAGGCCGTGAAGTTTCGCTAGCTAGCGGAAATTTCTTGTGCCTGGCGAGGAATTTTCAATTTCGCTATCTCCGCAAAGAATTTCGCTGGAGCTGACGAATTTGGCTAGTAGCGAGGAGATTCAGCGGTGATAGCGAGAGTTTCTCATTTAAGCTATCTCTGTAGAGATTTGGCTAGCATAGCGAAATTTTAAATATATAATGAATTTCTTATGTAGTCTACATTTTGTGTTTTTTTGGTATTTTTGGTTCTAAGCGACACGTTTTGATAAATTACCATTTGTCCTGATGTAATTTCATATTTTAGTGTTTAATTTTCACACTTTGGGTTTGACTATATAAACCCCTTAAAATTTGTAACCCTAAGCAACTTTTCATTTTATAACAGTTTGCCCGCAGTTTTCATTTTAGGTCTTGTTTTGCTCTCTTCTCTCTCCTCTTTCTTTCATTTTCTCGAGGTACATAAACCTCCCTTGAGGATGGCCGACTCAAGGGATGCTTAGCTAAACCTCCTCTTATGAAGAGGAGGGTTTCTAGCTAGGTTTTGGGGTTGCTACAAGTTGTATCTCCATGCTTTTAAAGATATTCTGATGCATTTATGTTCCCCGACTTTCCAATCTAGGGTTTAATGCCATTTAATGTCATTCCTTTAGTCAATACTTGCCACCGTACTTTTAGGGTTCGTGCATACCCAATGGTAGATGCTGTGATATTCTTCGATAGCCTTCACGAGCCTTGAAATGAGGTTGAGTGCTAGGATTTTTAAATTGAATGGGACTTTGGATATAATACTTGTGTTGACTAAATAGAAATTAGTTCTAGGGTTAGGTTTTATAGCTAAACAAGGTTTTGGCTTTGACTATATGTCACTTGCCATAATGCGAGAAATAGCAAGGGGACACTTAGTAGCCCCATGTTATCAAGCTAGTGACCCAAGCCTTCAAGGTTACCATTTTACACTCTTTAAGCCATTACAGGTTATTGATTGAACAAACAATCCCAACATTTTTACCAAATCCGAGAAGTAAACGAAAAGAAGCCTCACCATTTCCCGACAACGATACCGTCGTTAGGTGGGATGAAGACCCATCCGTGTTAAGGCCCTAGACCGCTATCTTTGCGGTAGCTTGACTACGGTGGGAGGAACTGGGACCACAAATATGTTGATTAGAATCACCCTATGTGTACGAATCGGTAGGCTTATAAAGCTCAATGCGCGAGGATGACCTCTATCATTTCTTGTTGGTTGTTTTCTACCTGATTCCGCCTCAATCAATAGCGATAAACAAGTTCTAGGATCATGGACTCTCAATCCACAGAAATTCCCGAGAAGATGTTCTAATTCTGTAAAGTTTCATAAGTTTTGTTGACGAGGTGTATTATTTCTTCAAGACTTGTATTTATTTACGTCTACTTACATTATTTCATCCAAGTGTTTTGTTCCATCAGCAATAACCAAATTTCCAATTCTTGCAAACTAAACTGAAGTTAAACAATGCAGACAATACCCTAATTTTCCAATTAATAGTTCCATACGATTATTCAATTTACTGTTCTTGAGAAATAACATAATTATTTATTTGATTCTTGCACAGAAAAGAAAATGACATAGAAACAAAATTGAGATATCATGTTCATCAATCAACTAACATCTATTTATCCATAATCAAATTTTCATTCAACAAGTGAGAAACTATCTAACAAGCAAAAAGAATACTTATAAAATGAGAATTCAATCAAACAAGGGACAAGTAGGATGAACCAAATCAGTTTCCATTAAAATTTTTGGGAATGTATATATGTATAACATGCTAAAACCTTCAGTTTCCCTTTCTTCTCTTGTATGCCCTTTTAGGTACTATGTTGGGAGGGTCTACATCAAAACTGGCTTCACTGGGCTAAAACCTAGGGAATTTTATTTCAGCTTTTTGCCTCTCTAAAGCAGGAGAAATTCCTTTGCCCTTTTCAGATGTTTCATTATTTAGTTACTTTTACCGAATGGCTGATATCTTACTTTCCCCAGTGATTATTTATTTCCTTCCACCTAGGAGAGATACATTCAAGCAACTTGGATATATTCGATTGATTAAGTCCATACTTTCAAACCATGTTTCCTTCTATACTCATCATCATTTCGGTGATCTTTCTTTCATTATCTTCTCAAACTCTTTGAGCAGTTCTTTACATATGCTTGAACCTCGATCTTTGCCAGCATGTTATTTTCCATTTCTCTCTCCTTCTTCTTCATGATGTTGACAATTGACATCTCTTGGAAGCGATTATTGTAAGCTTGCATGCATGCGCGTATTCTTCCCATCATCTTCTCTTCTTGTTTCTTTAGCTCCTTGTCTTCTTCTCTTATTCTCAAATTTTCTTCCCATATTTGCTCCTTCCTTACAGTTTTGTAGCCTCCGCCGATTTCTTTGATCCTTTGTTGCCTTTCCCATTTTAGTTCTCTTTCCTCCATTTCCTTTTCTTGTTTCAGCATTTCCATTATTTCAGCATTTCCTTCTACTCTCTGGATGTACCGCTGGCTGGTATGTTCTTATACTTCTTGAGATAAAGGATATGTTGGGCTTGTCTTGAGAGGTTCTTCTTACGCCCACGGAAGGACAGCATGCAGTTTCCTCCTCATTTCTCTTCTATCCCGGGTTTGCATCTATCCTGCCCTTTATTGCGCATCTAATAATATCTTCCTTAAGCCTCCTTTGGGCCCCCTTGCATGTCACGTAAGGGTTAGAAATTCAGACCTCTTTCTTCTTCTCTGATTTCCTTTCACCACCTTGAAGCAGTCTAGTAATAGTGGGTGAGATAATCCTCTTTTATTGCTCGTGGTGCCCTCGATTGATCTTAGTTAGCATTCCCATGTTTATTTTGTATCCTTTCAAAAAGGCATACAACAGGATAGCTTCCTGCTCTCTGACTGTGCAAAGGTGTTTGGTAGGTACTATTACAGAACATATAAAATAAAACCAAACCTTTGCCTTTTGAGAGCTCCCCTTTTGATGGCATGGTGGGGTTCTTGTCTTCCCTTTCCTTCTCCTTGGTCAGCCAGGTTCACTATTTTTCATATTTTAGTTTCAAATGGTATTTCTTGTATTTTGACCCATGCTTGAAATCTCTCGGTTTAAACACTTCATTTGCTTCTATCGTCGAAGGCACCCAAACCTCTCACAGCCGAATCCTCCTTCATTCCCTACCATGTTTTGCATAGAATTCCTTTGAGTAGAGCTGAAAATCCACAGTGCTTTGTGCTCCTGAAAAGATACTGACCTCTTTTCTATTGCCCGGAAAATGGGAAATTAATTTGCCAAAACCTCTTCCTTGAGATAAATTCTTTGTTCCACATCTGCCATTTCCATAAGTCTTTAGCTTCTTCTGAAATGAAGTCTTTTTCTTCCTCTGCTACTTCTCTCTCAGGTAACTCATCCTCCTCCTGTTGGTTTCCTTTTTCATCATTTACTTCTTCTTCAGGTTGAATCTCCGACTGAGCTTCTTCTACTGCTTCGACATTATCGCGCATGATTTCATCGATCAGTTTGTTGAGATTGTTGACTTCATCTTGGTTTGCTGCCATGAGTGAAGGTTTGTGAGGTATTGGCGAGGCAGCCACGGTTACAGGGTTTGAGATTCAGATGGATGCGGAAGAAGGAAAGGTTGGGTTGAATTGCAGTTTACTGGAATTTGAAGTGGAATAGGCGGGTTTAATGTCATGGCGTTGTAAGTCACGACATTAACTATTGGGCCTCTAAATTGATTTTCAATGAATTTTATTTTTCCTCTTGGGCGCATGAATGAGTCTTAACCTTCTTTATTTGACTTCAAGACTATTCTGGTCACGACTTCAAAATTTTTGGTTGTGGCACGAAATGTCAGTCACGACGGGGAAAATAGTGTTTGCAACATAAAATGTTCGCCCCACCTTTGTACCAAATCTGTGACCTGGACTCGTATTTTGACTTTCTTTTCCACTTTTTATTTTGCTTATCTAACAATTAGCGTGGTTGCAACTTTTGAATTAATGTTGCGACTGTTTATACTTTCAATTCAATAATTTTAAATTTAATTCAATTCCAATCAAAGCATTTCTTCAAACTCATCTTCATCATACCCAAAAATTCAGCAACTTCCACTATGCATCACATTCAAAACTTAAGCACAAAACAAGATAAAATTCCCCAAACTTTCCAATCATACTGCAGACAAACTTTAAAATCAAATTAAGAAGAGTATCTTGCCCTTTTTTGGTCTCTTATCTTTGTTTGAAGTTTGATTGCGAATATGCCTCCTTTGCACGATCTTGTTGTCTGTAAAACTAAAAAAAATTCTTTACCTACTCTTCAATCGATAATGAATAAAATCAAATTAAGCTATTCGAAATTTAAACACAAAAAATTGTAAACTACAACAAGAAAAACAAAATTTTAAAATCAAACTGGTGTGGATTGCCTTCCTTGGCATTTTGCTCGATTTTTAGTCTTTAGTGGACTTTTCTGTAGCGCCCTTGTTACATTTCTTCCAATTTCCTTTGTTCGAATGAAGGGTTACTCTAATTTCTTTCTCCCAAGATAGTGCTTTAATCTCGACCATTAACTTTGAACTCCTCATGATTGCGCAGTTCTAAGTATCCTTGCCCCCAGTGTGTGCTTGATACCATTGTAAATCGTCCACTCCATTTGGACTTGACTTTCCAGAAGAGTCTTGATGCAGGTTGAATAACAAGACCTGATCTCCTACCTTGAATTTCCTCCTCCAAAATTCGTTGATCATGCCATTTTTGTTTATCCTTGTAAGTGCAGCGCTTATCATAGGCTTCGTTCACCGACTCTTCGATTCATTTAATTGAAGTAGCCTCTCTTCCTTAGCGACACAAATCAAAATTAAGCTTCTTGATGGCCCACATAGCCTTATATTCTAGCTCAAGAGGTAGGTGACAAGGTTTTCAAAGACAAACTTTGTATGAGACATTCCAATGAGAGTTTAAAAGCGATTCTGTGCCCAAGTGCATCATCAAGCAGACCAATATCTTATCTTTGGAACTTACGGTCTTTTCGGAATTTTCTTTATTTCCTGTTGGAAATTTCAACTTGCCCATTTGTTTGAGGATGATAAGCCAAGCTCATAATGTGTTTGATACCATATCTTCTCATGAGTTTGTCAAACACCTTATTTATAAAATGGCTCAATAATCCAGCCAATTATAGTGCAGGTGTTCCAAATGCGCTTAGAATATTTCTTTGTAAAAATCCACAAGCGCCAGTAGCATCATTCTTTGGACAATTTATTGCCTCTACCCATTTGAAATTACATAATGCCTGACTAGGAGTATATATATTTCCAAATGGCTGGAAAAAGGCCCATCAAATCCATTCCCCATTACATGAACAATTGCACCACGGGATACCTTGCGGGGCATCTAAGCCTTTCTTGATATTCCCATTCTTTGGCGTGATCACATAACTTCACCCATTCAAGCAGTCCTTAAAAACTAGTAGGCGTTAAAATCTATTTGGAGAATTTTGTGAGCTGTTTTATCTCTGCAAAATGTCCTCCCGTATGGTGATGCATGACATTCTTGTAAATCTTGCTTTCACCTTAGTACACATCTCCTTATAATCGAGATCAACTCCTCTTTTAAACGTAATGGGTCATCCCGGATGTAGTACCCTAACATCGATCCTTTCCAGCCTTTCTACATTGGTAGGCTGAATTAATTGGCATAATTCCACAGGCTAAAAGTTCCCATGATATCGACATACCCGGGGTGAATTGGGTGGCAGTTGAAATAAGCCTTTCATCTGGAGGAAAATTTTAACTATTTCTCTTCTTTCTTCTTTGTGCGGTGGGTTTCTCTACTCTTGACAAGTGATCGGCTATCATTGTCACTGCCTTCTTGTCTTTTATTTCTAAATCTCAAACTCCTGTAATAATGGCCTGCTTTGATCAATCTTGGCTTTGCTTCTTTCTTTGTCGTTAGATGTTTAATTCTTTGCATGATCGGTGTGTATAACAACATGGGACCCAGAAATGTATCGCCTAAATTTTCATCTGAAATACTGTGCCCGGCATCTCCCTTACCCCATTAGTAGAGTAATTTTCTTGTGCCATTAAAGGTTTTCTAGCATAGTATATGGCGCCCAGACACTTTTTCATCTTCTGCTGTCTGACTCCCATTGCAAAATCCTTGGCATCACACACATGATTTGAATTCTCTGTAATATGGTTTTGCCATGATGGGAGCTTCAACTAGTGCGGATTTGATTTCTTCAAATGCTTTCTGGCGGGTTCATCGAATAGAACTTAGTATCTTTTTCGTGTCTGCGTAGTAGTCACAGCGGAGTTTTTGAGAAATCTCTGATAAATCTTCTATAAAATCCAACATGTCCTAAGAAACTTCAGATTCCTTAAACGTAGTGAGGTGGCATTAGATTTCTTATAGTGAAACTTTTACTTGGTCTACCTCGAGTCTGTTGCAAATCATGTTCCCCAGTATTCCTTTTGTAACCATAAAATGACATTTTCCCGGTCGAGCTAGATTCTTGTCTTTGCACCTTTGAAGTATTGTCCCCAGGTTATACGAGCCTTTGTTCAAAAGCCCCGGATCCATACATAAATCATCCATGAAGATCTCCATAACTTCTTAACTAGATTAGAAATATAGACATCATGCATCTTTGGAAGGTACCGAGGCAAACCAAATGGCATTTCACAAAAGCAAAAGTACCAAATGGGCATGTAAAGTGGTTTCTCTGAATCTACGGGTGCAATAGCAATTGATTTATATCAAGTATCCATCAAGAAAACAAAAATGAGGGTGTCACCTTGACCTATCCGACATCACGATCGATGAAGGCGAGGGGAAAATGATCATTTTAAGTTGCGGTATTCAATTTTACGTAGTCAATACACACCCTCCATCTGTCACCGATTCTTACATGATTCAGTTCATTCTTTCATTACGATCCACGGTGAATCCACCTTTCTTGGGAACCACATGCCGCGTGCTTACCAACTTATCACGATATAGCATATATAAAACCTGCATTTAACCATTTGAGAACTTCTTTATAATGACTTCTTTCATGCTGGGTTATTCTCCTTTGCTCAATAAAGTTTTGCAGTATCCTCCGGCCGTATTTTGTGCATGCAAATGGAGGGGCTGATACCCTTAAGATCCTCAATTGACCATGCAATTGCTTCCTTGTATTTTCGCCAATCGCAGCCCAACCACATTCTTTAGCTTAGTCGTCTGGTGATATTATGATAGCCCCAGTTTTCTCTTTTCTGGTTCTAAAAACTCATATTTTAAATGACAGGGCAATTCTTTCAATGTCAACCCTTCTGCACTAGTTTCTTGCTCATGAGTTTAGTGTTTACAGGCCCCTTACTTCATCTTGGCATTTGTTTTCATTTATATTGACTGTTTCCTTGTTAAACAAATTTGAAGCGGTCTTCCGCAATCAAGACTCTCAAGATGCGAAAAATTCATTTCCATTTCATTGATAGAGTGTTGAAGGATACAATCAAATTCAATTCATCATTGAGAAGACTAATATTGTTTCCTTTGACCATCTGTTGTGTTCCTCTACGTTAGGATGTTCCAGACTCCTTAATATTAAAATACCTTTGCTTCATTTCCAACCACAGTGATGTCAATTTACCTTTAATGCGTCTATCAAGGTAGCTCAGGTTGCTAAGAAAAGGTCTTCCCAGCAACGAGGAACATGTCTTCCTCCATCTGCATGATAAATCCTTTGGGAAGATGAATTTAACCTTGACAAGTACATCTTCAAGAATGCCTTACGGTTGTGCATAGATCTATCGACCATATGCTGTATAATTCTTTGTTAGGAGTAAGATTCCCCAAATTAAGTCTATGTACAACTAATAGAGGCATCAAATCTATACTCGCTCCAGAATCACATAAAGCTTTCTTGAATTCATATTTCACTATGGAAGGCGGGAATGGGTGAAAGCGCGGGGTCCTTGCGTCTTTGTTGGGAGCTTTTCTTCGGATAATGGCCTTGCGTAGCGATCGAGTTAACTATTCCACTCCTCAGCTAGCGTTCTTTTTCTTATGATGTTTACGCCGAAATTTTATAAAGAGAGGCAAGGCATTTGACTAATCCTACGCAAATGGGATATTTATTTCTATTTTCTTGAATATCGATAATTTAGAAAGCGTTTCCTCTCTTCTTGACTTCTGAAGTCTCTGTGGAAATGGCACTGAAGGTGTATAGGTTGGTATTCCTTCCTTCTTTTTCTGGTCATTACTTTCTTTCGGCTGTTCTTCTCTCCTTCCTTTTAAGTCTCTTGTTTTTCTGCCTCAGTCTCTTCTTTTCTTTATGTTCTTTTGTTGCTGCTCAAATCCTTCCCACTTCTTAATTGAATTGCCATGCAGTCTTTTGGGTTCTTCTGAGTATCACTAGGGAATGTACCCTTGCTCTGATTTGGCATATTCGGGACGATTGCTACTTGTCTCAAAATTTTTCAGCGAGAGGCAATAGCATTCTTCTAAAACATTTGAGTATCGGACTTATGGCTTTAAGTCGTAGTTTACGTTCATGGAATTGTAATAGCCTCTTGTTATCCCCATGAGCTGCGGCATTTGTTCTTCAAATGGTTGGGTCCTCCTCGACCACGATGTTCATTTATAGCTTTCACCTCCTTGTTCTTAGCTGCTTTACTGGAACAGCGGTAGGTATTGATATCCTTGCTGAGGATTCTGTCCATGCCTTGGGCCTTGTAATGCCCCTCCACCATATGAGAAATTCTCATGATTCCTCAATGCTGGATTGTAGTGTGTAGGCATGTTAGGATTTGGCTTGAAATGATAACTTCTTGGCTCGCTCACGTACTTAACCTCCTCAACACCATAAGAATCTTCTTCTGTTGGCACATCAACACTTCTTCTCATAAGTTCTCTTTCTCTTTGCTCTATTTCATGAGCGGTGTGCATCTTCCTCTCTTGTTTGTCCATCTATGCATTATGGCATCAAACTTTGCCTCCATGGTTGTCATCTGCTCGACTCCGCAGCCCTTTTCCTCTGCTGTTTCCTCTTGGCTTCGGATGGAGCTTTCATATTGCATTTTGCCAGGTCTTCTATCAGATCTCTCGCCTCTTCAACACTTTTACGTTTGAATGCTCCGCAGCATGAACCATCGATAATACCCTTAGATATATCATTTAAAGCATGATACACTATGTCCATATGGGTCTTCAAATCTATGCCATGCATCGGGCATCTCTTCAGCAACCTTTTGAATCTTTCCCAAGCTACATATAGGCTCTCATCTTCCCCCTGTTGGAATACTATTATCTCTCTTCTTCTCTCTGAAGTGAGAGATGGGAAAAGAATCACGCTTGGAATAGGCTTCTACCAACTCTTCCCAAGTGTCCCAGGCAGAGCCATATGGTAATGACTCATACCATGTGGCTGCTATATCTCTCAAAAATGGGAAGAGATGCAATTTATCACCACGGCCTCACCCTGTTCAACTTCCTTTGTATTCGCCATCACGAGAATCTTCCCGGAGTGCTTTCGTTTGGAGTCTTCGGTGAGATGACCCGATAAAGCGTGTTCTTTGTGAACCATTGTAATCAAAGGCGCTTTGGATTCGAAATTATTTGCATCTGATGGTACAATACGATTGCAGAATATTCTTCTGAATAATAGGCCTCAGGGAATCCTCCATTGTGTCCCGATAATGGGAATTAATTTGTTGTCCTCTGTTCTTACGTACGATCATGTCTCTCATACGCCATGGCTGCGTTTTTTACGCTCTTTTCGTCTTTCAGCTCTTGAGTGTTTTCTCAATTAAGTGTCTGCGGAATCAGGTCGAAGTATCTGTTTCCTAGCCATTAAAGTTTTCTGAAATCAAAACACACTCAAATTTGTAGGATTAGTCAAACCAAACAAATATTTTCAATATGGCTTGTTAAAGATTAGTGGCTAAAATAGCCACTACTTGCAAAACTATTTTTTTGTTCTTTTCTTAAAATGTCCAAATTAGTATTTCCTTCTTTTGTCAGAATATTGATCTATTTAATTCTTTCAATCCCCGACAACGGCGCCATAAAAACTTGTTTGCCTTTTTCTATATAGACTAAAACCCCTCAAATTAACATAATTACAAGAGCCTTACACTTCTCTTGCATACATGTTACTTTGGATAATTTTGCTTGATAAAATAGTTTTCTCTTAATTGTTCATGATTTAAAAATAAGAATTGAGTCTATGACAGCTTTGCAAGTGCCACGGAGTCATACAAATGTAGTAAATACGAATGTAAAGTCCGGGTATCATTCCTGAGAGATTGATAATGGTGCTGGATCCAACTACCCCAACTACTAAAATTTCATACTATTTGGACTCAAAACTCATAATGAAGGTTTTATCTAAACAACACAAATTAAAAATCCCTATACTATTGAATATATTCAAATTAGGCTAAAACAAAAGTAAATGAATAAAAATAAACTGTCCATAAAAGAATGGATTGAATCAGTTTCCTGTGAGAAACGAAAAACCATCAATGAAATACAATGGAACAGTCAATTCCAAAATCCATTACTACATTTTATGTATGGATGCGATTTTCTCCCGAAGATTTCCCCGATTATTTATTGGAATTGGATTTCTCCATATTCGCGATTAGATATCCTTGCTTCTCTCGAAGACAAGATCTAACCCATTCTGTATTCCGAATTTTCTTGCAAGATCTGGGTGTTTTTCTTTCTCAATACTTCACACCCAATTCCTGTTGACAGCAGAAGTTTTGCTTTACCTTCTAAGGATTTTTGCAAAATTTCTACTACTCAATCGGTGGCTCAACCTTCAGATCTATGAGTTCATCCCTTTCCCTTGATTAGATCTGAGCTAACACGAGGATTGAAACTTACCTGTAGATTAAGGTGAACTCTCTAATTATTTATGTTAAATACACCCCTCAACTTCAATTATGGCTTGAATGGGTGATTTATCAGAAATGAACTCTCGAGCTCGACGGAGTTCGTCAATGGTAGTCGAACATACCCAGAAAAGAATGCTCTCAATTCGGAATCTGTCTACGTGTCACGAGAGGGCATCCTTGATATCGAGGAGTAGATACATTCCCTCAATTGGTGCGTGCTACTATTGGGGAACTTATCCATTAAAAGCGACACCGATTAAGTAAACCGAACCAAATTAGTTACTCCGTAGAATTGTCATAGGAAAGGCTGTAACTAAATGTAAATCAAATCGTGAGTACAGCGTTGGAGTATTGCATTCTTGAATTAAAAAATGAACACTTAGATCGCACTTTAACCACTATAATTGCAATAAAATTGAGAAGAATGAATTCAATTTGTCATTTCTTAAATTTTTCGAGTGATAATACTTAAGAAAAATAACAAAACAAAAAATCCATTTCCCCTTTCGTCTCTACGCACGGGATTCGCGATTCAAAAGCGAAAAATTAAACTAAAAATAATAAATAAATAAAATTCTACTCTAAAACTTCTGCAGGTTTCCCTCTTCTTTTCCTTTATTTGGAGTAGTGAGGCGAATTTGCTACTATTCTGACTATCTATTTATCTTTTGTAAAAACGAATGCGGTCGAATCCCCAAAATGATCAGGTGGAAATCCAAAGAAAAGCCCGACTCAACGTCTTTGTCATCGCGACCTCAAGTTGATGTCGCGACATGAAGCTGTCATGATTGCTCGCGATCGGTCGCGACCTCTTTTCTTTTAAGTTGCAACCAGGTTGTCTTACTGCCCGGCTTTGATCGATGGTCACGACATAAGTGAGTGGTCGCGACTTCATTTGCTCAATGTTTCTTCAGTGTTTATGTCGCGACCTCAATTACATGTCGCGACATCATTGTCTTCCTTTTTCCCGGCTTAGAGTTGCGGCGTCAGTTTTTGGTTGCGACCACTTTCTTTGTTTGTATGATGACTTCATGTTGTGACTCACGATTCCCAATTACCCAATTGTGTTGGTGGTCTTCTTGTCTTCATATCTTTCAATTTTAATATTAAGCGACATCATGATGATGTCGCGACCTCTTCTTCCCATTCCTTTTCTTGATTTGCAACCTGGAGTTCTACGTTGCAACTAATTTACTTCTTCCCACCCCACTTTTCAGTCGCGACCTCAGTTGCATGTCGCGACATCAATTTCTTCTGCTCAGCTTTTCTTCAGGTCGCGACCTAAATTAGTGGTCGCGACATCATTTCTGATCCTTGATTTTTAAAAGGTCGCAAGTTCAGTTCCTTGCAAGTGCTTCTATTGGGCTACAGGTTGCGACCTCCTTTCTTTTGCAAAGACCTCTCTTGTAGCTTCATAGACGGATTCTTGTCGCGACCTCGGGCTGGTATTTACGACATCATTCATATCCTTTTTGGTGTCGCGACGCTAAAAAGTGATGTCGCGACATGAACTAAGATCATTTGATTGTTTCACTTTAGTCACCGACCCACGTTTTCTTTATCGCAACCTCATTTTTCAAGTCACGACTTCACTTTCAAGTTTTCAGTTTCTTCTTCAAAGCCAAATTTGTTGATGTCGTGACACGGAATGGCCTTGGCCAGGCATTACAGCCGCGACTTGAATTTCGATCGTGACCTCCATTATCTTTGGCGATTTCTTCTGATTTTTGCTAAAATTTGAGTTTCTGCTTTATTTTCCTGCAAAATGAAATTTGAGTCAATTATCCACTTTTCTTAAAACAAATCAAACATTTATCTCGTAATAAACTCAGAAAAAATGGATTAAAAATCTAATGAGTTTTTAGACTCATCAGTGGGAACCTGTTTGATCATATCAAGCAGTGGGATGTTCACCTTGACCTGCCTCAACACTTCCAAAATGCCTTCTTTCTTAGAAGCCTTCTTTTTTCCTCTCAGTGCTTGGGGAAATGGGGGAGGCATGCTTTCCTTCATCGAATCTTCTTTAATGAATATGTGTTCAGGCTCCTCTTCCTCTTGTTCTCTGGTTTTCAATGGAGTTTGGGCCTTAGATTTGCCCAATTTCCTTACCACTCCTCAAGGTGATAATAGCACGGACTTCATCCATTTTTGTCTTGACTCATTTGGGGAAGCTTGGATTCATTCACTCCCCTAGGATTGGGCAGTGTCTAGGAGGGGAATCTCCCTTTCTCCTATACCTGTGGCTGATTATTCAGGCTACTGATGGATAACTGCATGGTCTCAATTTTTTGATTTAGGCTTTTGTGAAGACCATCAATCCTTTTGTCCATGAAGCTTTCTACCTTTTCTATTCTTTGGTTTATCTGAGCATTGATATTTATATGCTCCTCTACAAAATTCCCCACCACCTTGCTCAAATTCATGATAGCTTGCTCAACAGGTGAGGTTGGTGTTTGCGAAATTTCTTGAGAGGTGGACCAATCTGATTCTTCAGCGTGTGAACTGTGGGAGTATAAGCTAGGGGTTTTGGCTTCCATGATAAGTGGGATGGTTCCTCCAATTTGGATTATTAGAGTATTCCCATATAGACACTTATTAGGTGCTACTTTGATCCATTATGTTTACTTTTTGCTCTTGCATCGGATCTGCAATTGATGGAGCAATTGGGCAATGATCCTTGGTGACTAGTGGTTGGCGATTAAACGAGTTAGGGAATACGGGCGTTTCGATGATTGCTGTACCTCATCTTGTTCGCAATTCTAGCTCTTCCAATCTTCTAGTCAAGAGAATGGCTTGGCTTTCATTCCCGTCTTTTGACAGTGAAAAATGCCTCCTTGGAGCTCCTTGTTGGTTTCATTCTCTCCCCAACTCCCTTGGAGTTCGTTTCATCCATCCCTTGGAGGTTTGACCCGTAGTTAAGGAAGTCCATAAACTTCATGGGATTTTTCTTGAGAAGAGTCCCCTCCACACATGGTCTCCAGAGTTGTTTCATGGAAGGGACATTCCATCATAAAAATGGTTGACCAACATCCCGTATCGAAGCCGTGGTGTGGGCGTACGCATTGATGGTCTCAAGATACCTTTCCCATGTGATAAAAATCTCTCAACGTCATGGTACACCAAGGTATAAATTTTTCTCTACAAATTGTTGGTCTTATGGGCACTGAAGAACTTCTTCAAAAATTCCGCCTACAGCTCGACCCAGTTCCTGATGGTCCTTGGCCTTAGTGAATTAAGCCAAATTTTGGCTTTATCTTTGGTCGAAGAGCTTTCGGCGAGCAAGCCCATATCAAATGCACCCTCCTTTAAAGTCGTGCAAACTTCCTCAAAATCCCGAATGTGTGTGTATGGATTTTCGTTTTCCATACCATGAAAAGTCGGGAGTAGAGGCACCAGATAAGGCATCACAGCCACATCCTCCGCAGGGGGTATAATGCATGAGGGTGCACTCACCCTTGGTGGGTGTATGTGATCCCTCATTGATCTATAGGCATTGGGTTCCCGATGAACCCCCTGTCGGCTCTGTTGTTCTTTAGGTGGGGTTTCCATCTGATTGGTGTGCGTTCTTCATAATTTGGTGAATTGCCTCCAGCCTTTCCAATCTGCACAACGGTGTTTACGTCCCACTTCTGTAGGCTGCTGAACACACAACAAAAGCGAAACCAACAAAAACAAGACTACCAAAAAGGTTAATATTAGCTAAAATCAAAACAGGGAAAAACAGTTTGCACAGTGAAATTTTCAAATTCCCAGCGATTAATTTTAAACTTCCTGCGGCGAAAAATTTTTAAGCTTCCACTGCCCGAGTGAGCGCAAGTGGGAAATGGTAGTAAAAAGTAGAGATTTCACCAACACTTGTGATGTGAATCACAAGTTCACAACTTCTCTTTCTCACTAGGGCTGCATCCCGACAACGCCATTTGATTAAATTTGGAAGGCCAAGTAGGTGTTCGGAATCGTAATTTATATCCTAGGATTCCTACTGCGGCGTAGCAAAGCTGCTGCGGTATAGAGGCTCTGGTCGAACACGAGGGGATGGGTTTTCTGTAGTGAGAGAGTTACGGAGTGCATTGAAAATTGTGTTTTGTCGTTGGTTTTAGGGTTTGTGGCGAAAAAGCAGTGTGTGTGAATGATTGAAAAGTGAAATAAGCGAAGTACAAGTTAAGAAGAATTGGCAAGTCTGGGCCTTTGGGCTTAGGGTTCTAAGTTAACCGACATGTCCTCGGGTCTTTTTCCTCGCGTTGGGGAGCATGACATATAGTTATTTCCCAAATCGGATCTTCATTTAGCTTTAAAACCTAAACCCTAAAAGTTTTCCTTTTGAAATATGGCATTTGATTGAGCATAAATGTCCCTAACAATGAGAACATATCTCAAAAACCTACCCTACAGTAACTAATAGGAGACAACTAATTGGGCATCAGTGGATCTAGTGATAAGTATCCAGCGGGCTAACTGCCAAATACACGTTGGGAGAGCATGCCTAAGAGATTTTAACTGAGTGGAAAGCGAGAGCACAAATACCCTTAAGTAACATGAAAGCATGAGAACATGCAACTTTCCTTAAAACCAGCACCCGATGGCGGCCTTCCCGCCCGAGGATGAGGGGTTTTTAATTTGAGACATCCCTTGATTTGTCATCATCAAGGGGTGTTTGGCTACCAAGAAAATGCAAGAAAGTGAAGGGAAAAGAAGAGAACATCACCAACAACAGAGGGATAGGAAGCTTCATGCCAAATTTCCTTGATTGATTGATGGAGTGAAAAGTTGATTTGATTCTGGCCGGGGCGAGCTTATATAGGTGCTCGGCATAAAGGAAGCCACAAAGTGTGCTAAAGAACCAAAATTACATGAGGGGCAAACTTGTATAAAACCACAAAAGGCGAATTAGCAGTCAAGGCACAGGGTGAAGACGGTGTTCATAGGTTGCGAAAATTCACAACTGCGAAATTTCAACGAGCCATCTCTTCAATATTTTTTGCTCCAATTTCCTGCGGTTCATCGGGCATCTTCGAATTATTTCGGGTTCATGGATTTGGTCGGGCACAGAAGATGTATGAGCATTTGCAAAACTACTAAAAATAGCTACAAAATGTGATCGAGTAGCAAAGGCGGTACTGATACTTAACAATTGAGTTATTAAAGTCGATTGATGCCTTGAAGTGTTTAAAACACCGCATTATCTGAGGGCTCAAGTAGCATATTTGGGTACCTAATCGATCCTTGTCTTCAAGGAGTTTTTTTTCTTATTTTTCTTAATTTTATTTTCAGCTTGCAAACCACCATACTCCACTGTTTTTACAAAATCGCAAAATCCAAATTGAATTCACCATTTTGAACCTCACTGTAAGTCATTTGTGCGAAGAAAACCCATCCCTGAGTTCGACCTTAGAGCCGCTATATTGTAGTAGCTAAGGCTACAGCAGTAGAAGGTATAGGTTTATAAATTTTGTTGGTTCGGAGTTGCCTAGCTACACATTTACGTGCAAATCAGAAGGAAGCAAGGGGTTTATTTTTTTTCAAAATACCTAAAGATTCCCTCATTGAAGCAAGTCATGTGCTTTTGGCCTTTTGCACGTGGATTTCCATCTACTAATTCCATTGTCCCTAAGGTGCATTGCATTAAAAAAAATAAAGGTTTGGACATTGCTTGGTTTTGAAATTGAGGGGGTAATGAGCAAAGCACGGTATAAGTTGGGGAGTTGTTTGGTGGATTTTCTAGTGTAATTCATTAGAACATACAAAAAAGACGAAAATTAGTGAATGCACGGACGTGCCAGGAAATTTTAGGATTTTTGAACTAAAACTGTGTCGAAATCTAACTTATGTTGGATCCCCTAGTTCCTTTGACAATTCCCTAGAATATAAGAGGAAAAATACCTTCAAAATTAGATTGAATAGACTAAATTGGAAGCTAAGAGGAAACTTAATGGACTAGCTTGAAAAATAAAAGATTTCATTATAGAATTGGACTGAAAATTAAATGTTGAAGCAAGAAAACTTTGAAGTAACAAAATGCTTGGAAGAAAAATATATAAAACTAATCTAGGAATCTAGAAAAGACAGTTGCTGAACTTGTAGAAATGTTGAAAATGCTCTTGCTCGGTTTTGAGTTTCAAAGTCGAGTCCATTACTCTAGTGCTTTGTTTCCCTTTTATAGGCACTTTTGTGTAACTGCACCAGCTCACTTTCTCCAATAATTGTCCATGTCTCCACTAAAGAGTCTTGCTCCCCAAGTTATTTTCCACCACTTCAATTACCTGTCCACGTCCTTTACCATATCTCGACTTAGAGAAAAAGTCACCTCCATGTTTTGCCTTTGAGACAAAGTCTCAATATTCTTTGTTGGCAACTTTGACAAATTTAGAATTTCCAGAAATGTCCTTAGACCTTTCCATGGACTGTTTCTCATGGGCTTGGGCTTTACAGGATTGGGTTAGGCTCGCACGATTTGGACTTGGCATATTTATTCAGCCCATTCTACTACCATTTGGGCCGAAAAATTATTTTTAGTGTCAACAATTGCCCCCCACATACAATATGGTCTACGGGCCATGTTCGTATGTATTAAAGCTTTATATGTCAAAAAGGGTTTTCTTCTCTTGCTCTCCTCATTTTTACCATGAGGTTAAAGTGCAACTTACCCCATTAGATGTGGATTATCAACGGAAAGAACGAGTCAAAACTCAAGCCCAATTTGATGATTTGAAGAAACCCAGAGTAATACCTCGAGAAAAACCTCCCACCAATTTTTATTTCAAACCTGTGGCTTTTGATCTCCCTTATCTTCCACACTTGATTCTTTCTATATCAAAAGACTCTCCTTTGGGCTTTGAAATGTAACGCCCCAAAAATACCCTAGAATTTTATAATAAAAATTATTATATGGGTATAGAGACCCAACCATCTTGGGTATTTTCGGGAATTGTTAAATAAATATTATATGCTAAATAAAAACCAAAGGGCAAATATTATATGCTAAATGAAAATTGATTGAACCCGGAAATTTACCCAAGTGAAAAAAATGGAAAATTGGATTTATTGAGTGGCCAAACAAGGCCTTATATAGAATAAGTGACTTAAGACCAAAAAGGGAGAAAATGAGAAATGATAATAAGTGTGTGAGCCCCGAGCAAGACCTTACACTCAAATGAGTTTAAAAGACCAAAAGTGGTCTTTGGATGCTCATGAGAGCACATCACGTTTTTGGGAGAAAAAGGAAGGAGAAAAAGGGAGAAAAAGCTAGGGTTTGCAAGAGATCAAGTTTTGATTGGCCTTACTCCCCACTTCTTGCTCCTAAGAGATCTAACAACTTGGAAGAGAAGATTTGAAGAGGCTAAGGTAAGAAAATCAAACCCTAACCTTATCTTTTTGTGATTTTCGATTTGGGAAAAAGCCTAACTTGGGAGAAAAGGGTTTTCATTAATTCTAAATACCTTTGGAGTTGTTTTGGGTGGATTCCATAATTGGATTTTTTGTTAGCAAGAGCAAAAAGACATATACAAATTTATGACACTATTACCAAAGGAATATTGTCTAATCCCATTCGCGACGCCAAAAACTTGTTAGCATTATCTTATATAAACCACCCGATCTCTTAGAGTAAATCATTTTCAAAGTTTGGTTTGGTGATTTTACGCAAGTGCACGAATTAAACAAGTAATAAAATGGATTTAAGTCGAATATCGATCCCGGAGATCTCAAATTTTAAATCAACTACCCTGACTACTCAATTTCCATACTATTTGGACCACGAAAATGATAGTAGGATCGGCATTAAAGGTCTTGGAAAATTTAAACGAACAAAAGGAAAATAACTGAACTATCCAACAAACTGGAAGATAAAGAATAAAGAATAGTTAATTTCTAATAGAAGAAATGAATACTGAATAGTTATCCTCAGAAGACACATCAATAGAGTTAGTTATATGGAACATTGATTCCTGTGTAGTTAATTTTGATAAAATTCTTGATTATCTCAAGAAAATGCATCCCGGCGTTATCAAGTGAAATTTGGATCTGCCCACACTGACATTTCATTATCTAATTTCGAGCTGGGATTCTCGAATAATTCCCAGATAACTACTTTAAAGGACTTCATGTCACGGGTATTTTTCTTTTGCAATACTTCACTTGCCGACTATAGATATGCCTCCAGCTCCCAAGTTGCTCCCGGTCAGCAAGAATATACAACTAGGATTTAATACCTCTCAAATTGCATAATGAATCGACCTTTCCTTGATTGAATCCACGATAACAGGTTGGCCTCATTATCGAATTGAGGTCAGAACTCTTTCAGCATTTAAATAGATAGCTCATTCAACTGGATTTGATTTCCAGAAGTGAGAAGAGGATTTATCTAAGTAAACTTACAAAGCCGAGATCCTAATAAGCCGGGTTAGTCATACCTTCGAAAGAAATGTACGTTACCCTCGAGAATGTGCTACTGTGTGTCGCTCGGAGGGACCTCATGAGAATCAGAGAGGCAATAATGCAGTTATGCGGGTATAAAGGCGAGTGTGGATCCCAAGACAACTAAACCAGTAAATTCATTAGCGAGAGTATTAACAAGGCTGGCGGAAGCGACTACGGGGAAAGATAGTCACGACTATAACGTTACTTAATGGAAGAATTTAGTTCCTCAATTCTTGAATTACACGATACGGCGTTCCCACTCTGATCATACGAGACGGCGCAGTTTTAGGCGGCTCTGACTGAATTCAGAAATTTGTCTGAGAACTAAAACATTCGGGTAGTAATTTGAAAGAAATTGTAATCTGCATTCATAAACTCAAACGATAACATCCAGTTCGAGAAAATCTGACAAAATAAAAATGCGAGAACATAATGTATACAAAGCGAAAAAAAATAGAAAAAAGAAAGAAAAAGAAAAGAAAAGAAAAATAAAGAAAATGAGCTTTCATTTATTCTGTACACACCTCTAAATACCGTGGCCTTGAGTGCTTTTTAATGAGTTGGATAGCTGCATGTTATTTATAGGGTTTTCTTCAATTTGGGCTAATCGATATAACTGTTGTGGATTATTTATTGGTATCCGAGGCCCAAGTCAACAATTTCAATCCCGACTTGATTTCCTTGTCGTGACATCATCGTCTTCAGCGACATCAACTCACGTCGCGACCTCGGCTTACTCTGTGCCTTATTTGGTCATTCTTGATGTCGCGAACGTAATATCTTGTCGCGACATCTTCTCACGTCTTAGCGTGCGGAACAATTGTTATCTCGATGTCAGCGTGGCGTCAATATCTTCTTCAAGCACCGGCTCCAAATTCATGCGGTCTTCAAGCGTGTGTCTTGGGATGTACGCGACATCAATCTCTTGTCAGCGACATCCGTCTTAAAGCAGTAGGCTTCAGCGGTTGCTCATGTTGGCCGCGACGTAATAACGTCGTGACACATCTCTTTCAAGCTCTGCATCTTTGATGCGGTGCGTTCTTGATGTCCACGACATCGATATCTTTGTCGCGACCTCACCTTAAAGGAGCTTCAACCTTCCGCTGAAGCGGTCTTAGCCGAGCTTGATCTGCGTCGCGTAGGCTTGGATTCGACTTCGCCGGTCAAACCTCTCATAGCTTAAAGGTGTTTTACATTGTGTGACCTCTTATCTGATCGACATCAGCTCTTCGTGCGACCTGAGAATCTTTTGTCAGCGGCGTGCGTTCTGCCAGCTCTGGTTGCCGCCCGTTTGCTTATCGGCACCTAGCATCGCGACACATCCAATTACGCTAATTCTCTGGTGTCGCGACACCGAATTTATTTGTGGGCCCAGTATCTGAATCAGACCAAATTATTTTTGCGTTTACTCTGCCATTTTGATGCACTTTTCACTCCACTTATTCTTTGTGTTTTTCTACTTTCTTTCTCTCTTCACCTTCCAATAACAATTTGGTGAGTTTTTTTCATATTTCTATATATATTGGTATTCATTTCTGAGATGAAAATCAAACAGAAAAATGGACTAAATAGATGACTTTTAAGCTCATCAAACTCCCCCCCGAGCAAAATTTTACTTGTCCTCAAGCAAGAAAAGAAGGTGAACGTCACTCAAAACAAAATAATTTTTTAAGGACATTTTTAATGATTTGTTTGCGGTGGCATTCATGAATTTAATTGCAATGCGAGGTATATAAAATTTTACGTACATCTAGCTTGAGTCGGAGTTCAAGGTTGGTCTACTCTTTTATGCTATGCAAACTAACATGTTAAAATTGTTTTACAACAATATACTCATTTGGATTCTGTTGAATAATGAATTGTTTTCCTTTCATTTATTATTTGAGTCATTTAACTCCCTAAAGATTCTTCACAATTTTGATTGTTTCACTTTCTTCAAATTAAATGGAAACTGTTTCATATTGATGCTGCTTTAATGTAGATGATTTAAACCTTCAAGATAATGGATCTCTTTTGGGAGGCTTTTATTGATAGGCCTGGGTAATCGGGTGGGATGGAAGAATTTTAGGATCAGATACTGAATCTTTTCTCTTTTCCTCTTACGCCCCCTTTTCTTTCTTGTAGTTTCTATAATAAGCTCCTAAGCTATGTTTGGGATATCTCTTTTGGAGATTTCTTCAATTGAGGCCCATTTATTTAACACTTATGAGAATTTCACTAAAGGGATTTTATTAGTTTGCTACTACGAGGATAAGGTGCAATATTTAACTTTTTAGGCTTTCACTCTTAGCGAACTTTGGGTTATTAACTCCACTTTGCGAGATGGCATTACAGGAATTTTCAGGTGTTGAGCACCTAGAACTTATTATTCCAGAAAGTTGAGCCCACGATAAAACTTATCCTAAACTTCTTTTACATTTGCATTTTATCTTGCCTTTTCTTTTCATTCCCTTTTTGGGATTCCTTAAGCCATATGATCCCCTAAACTTTATTTCTTCTTCCACTTTTTTGTTCTAGGGTAATCATTGGTTTTTCTTGAAAGGATTAAGGAATTTTGGATGGGTTGGGGCTTCCATTGGCTTATTTTTGAAAAATCATTTGTTTCAAACAATTCATGGAACAAGGTATGTCTCGACACTCTATTAATAAGGATGGCTAGAATGGCTGGAGGCATTTATCAGAATGCGTCAGCTCTTGCCGTTCATATCACTAAGTTCGCCTCCGTCAATAATCTAACAAATTCTAGAATGCGGATTTGCATTTAACGACTAACTATGATATCATGACTCATTTTTATTTATGATGGTTAGTTAATTGATGTTCAACGGGTTCCCTTGACTTGTTATTCTATACCTGAGCTACGAAATATGTTTGTTCACATGCATTCATGACCACCTTCCTCTCTAATACGGACTTGCTCCAGTTAAATATAAGTAATTTTTACCTTGTGTTTCAAACAGTCTAAACTATATATGCATTTGTCCTTATTACTGAATTTTTCCTCATTTCCAGCTTACTTCCTCTACTTTGCTTCATTTCAATTGAGATAATATCCTCAGTTTTATTCTGGAACTATTTTTGCTTTGATTTCCTAAATCATTTGTACAAACATCATAACATTCAGAACAATCAGTAAAAAATAGTACTGTCAAATTTCAAATTTAAATTTTTCATTTATTTAAGTTCATTTGCAATTGTTGGATGCAGTGTGAGAGAAGGATGGTAATGAAAGTTAGAGGTAGGGAGAGAAGGAATTACATTTTCTTTGAAATATCAAGGAGGAGCAAAGATGTTGGGTGGGTCTAGGTCAGTAATATTTCCTGAAGTAAGGGCAGTCGGGAATTTTTCATTTCTCTGTTTTTGCTTCCTCTTCTTGGTTTCCTTCCTCCATTTGTTCTTGGGAAAATCTCATTAGATGATCAACCTTTCCTGTTAAATCCATCTTGCCTCTTTCCCCAAAGAGAGCCATTCGTTGTGTTTTTCACCATTTAGATCATAACACAAGAATTTATTTGATTCTTTGTTCATTAGGATCTGGTTTTTCAGATATTCTTCCTTATAGTTATCTTTTGCTTCATGTCTCTATCATTAATTTCTTATAAGAATCTTTGTTTTAGAACTTATCAAAGCTTTCCGAATCATGGCTGCTCCCAATTGATTCTTGCTCTGTGTCTGTAGCACATCATGAGGTTGGGTTGAGAATCAGCTCGGCTGTTTAATGCCAAAAAGCTTCATATTTAGAGTTTGGTTTATAAAATTGTGAATCTCTTCCTTCGTTTCTTTTAAACCTCTTCCTTATTTTCAGGAATTCTTATCTGATTCTTTCTTTTTCACTCTTCTCTCCTTCTTTGAATTATCTGTTTTTTGTTATTCTACTTCGTGCTCCTTTTCTTCTATTTGGCTTTCTTTTACTCTATTCTTGATATATTTATGAGCTGAAGTTCCTTTTTCATAATCACTCCCACTTTGGTCCTGTTTGTGTTTTTTGATATTACACCATCAGCACTCAATGTTCTGTACCGGGGCATGGAGAGCTTCCGTTACCAAGTGTTCTCATTGTGTCCATGAGACTTTCTCAGTTTGGAGTTCACGTTCTACAGGGAAGCATTGAAAGGATGGAGGAATCTGTGAGGAGCTATCTCTGTCTGCTTGCCTGTTATCACACACATGTGTCATTGTTGTCGGTGAGTTCACAGAGGTCTTTCATATGATTAGTGGCCCTGGATTACTCTATACTCACGAGTCATGAGCAGACTATGCCTGCGATTTCTCTACCAGCCATCCTTTCTCTGATTTCTTGGCCCCTTGCGCTCTGTCAAGAATTGAGTTGAAGCTCGGGGACCTTCTTCATGACTCCACAGATTCGCTCACCGACCTTCAAGCATGAGGCCCCATTATTGTTCTTTGGGTGAGGAAGCGAACCTCTTTTTGTTCCCTTCATGATGCCTATGATAGAGTTCTCCTATGATAACTCCTATATTGATCTTCCCTTGAGTATGGCATCTGTGATCTGACTTCTTGTTCTCTCAGCATTACATAAATGTTTTGTTGGAACAAAAGCAGGGCATGAGAAGTAAAACCATGCAGCCGGCTTCCTCAATGAGGCTTCCACGTTCGAGTTCTTGGCTTTCATACTCCCTTGGTCCTAGCGCGCTTCCATCGGTGAGGGCTCTCGGCAATCTTTCTAAGGTCGGTTTTCAAAATTTTCTTGAATTTGGAGCCATGCTTGTGTCATCCATAGGCCTGGGTGATGGCCTTGGTTTAAATATGAGACCAGGACTCCTCTAACACAAACAGCTCCATCCTTCCTTCCTACCATATTGGAATAAAAACTCTCTACTTGATCTTGTATACCTGCTTTTTTGGTGTGCGGCAGGAAGACTCCTCATGCCTCTACGCTCTTATCATCTCCTTGAAAGGAGTCACGGGGTTTTGGTCTCTCTCTATAACAAAACCTTTGTTGGCATAGTACTTCTTCCTTTGAGATAAGCTTCATCGGATCACGAGAAATCTTCTACTTCTTCTTCTTCTCTCATCTTTCCCTTTCCCTTTTCAGCTCTTTCTTGAGAAGTTGTCGGAGCTTCGGGTGTTGTTTTTGACGGCATCTCTCCTGCTTGCTCTTCCCGACGAATCTCATCTAGCGTTCTCATGGCAAGTTTCTTCTTCTTCGATTTAATTTGGTGATTTCCCTCATGTCGCAGTCTGGTTGGGACCGGTGGGAATTTCAGCCATCGGAGACAAGGAGCTTTTCGGAAAGTTTGGAATGCTTGGGTTTTTCGGAGGTTGAGATTCGAAGGAGAAGGCGAAGGTGAATGGTTATGTGGGTTGGAGTGGAATGAAATAGTTTCCAAGCTGTTGCAATTCAATCAATGTTGTGTACTGGAGGCTAATTAATGTTTCAATTATGAATTAATGCGACTTCAATTCCGCCTCTTTTATTTGAAGTCTATTAAATTTAGGGCTTTTTGAAGTGAGTGGTTGGCACATGTCGCACTTTTATGTCGCGACCTACCTAATATGTCGCGACAATACAGGGTTCTCCAGGATTTGTTTGATGTGGCGACAATCCTTCTTCTTTTTGAAACTTAATTCACTGTCGCGACATCACTGTGGTGTCGCGACATGTATCTCCCTTCCTCCGTACTCACTAATTGTTCGCTTTCCAAGCGATCACGACATGATGTTTTTGTAGGACAACGACTTTGTCAGCGACATAACTATTGTCGTGACCAAGCCCTAATTCAATGATTTCAAAAACTTTGAATTCTCTTATTGTTCCTAACCGTTTAGACATCTTTTTCGAGGGCATATTTTTAAGCAAAAGATTTAACAATTCAATTAAATATCTCTGGAAATTGGGTTAGGAGAAAGTTACTCCCCCTTTTCTCATGTGGAGCTCTGCCAAGGATTCTTTAAGATTACTCTGTAGTTACTTCTTATTCATGTCCTTTAACCAGTTCGGAGAGATCACTGTGATATTCAAAAAATTCTAATTAGACTACAATCTATTTCTAAAAGTAAAAATCTATCCTTACAGCCATCGACTGTTCACAAATAACTAAAAAAAATATTTGTTCTGGTGAATTTAAATCCTGTGATTACCTGTCATTGCTTTCAGTTATTTTGAGTCTTCCAGGCTGTTCTTCATTTGTGGTTGTAGTGCACACCTCGAACCGGTTTAAGGTTCTTCTACCTTTCCTCTTCCACATTGAGATAATGCTTGCACAACTTCCTTTGTCACATTGACGCTTTAGATTCTTTACCCCATTATCTATAGTCTTGATGTTGCGCTCCAAATGTAGTACTTGATACCAACGTGTATGGCCGGCTCGATTAGTTTTAATTTCACTGAAACAACCGATCTAAGTGCAGCGGCGCTGACTGCACACTGTTCCGAACTCGCACCTCAGGTTCTATCTTTGGATAGTATATTCATTTCTTCATGTATTCTTTGTTGTGTTTAAAACGAAATTATTATCATGACTGATTTTATGGATTATTCAAATTCAGACAGTTTGAACAATCTTTCATTTTCCGCTGGAGTGGTAGAGTTTGACTTCTTTATTATTTATTTGCTGTGATCTAATTAAAAGTGGGATGACATGGAAAAACCACCCTATATATGAGACAGCCATGGGGAATCTGTATGAAGTCTGCTCCTTAAGGGGTGTATTCGATGAGGAACCTTTGGAAGGAGCTGATCCTTCCTTTGTGAGCTCAGATCATAACAGAAATAATTGCTGTGATCCTCTCTCTGGTGAGATTGTATTGTCCATTGGTGAGGGATGATGGGCTAAGCTCATTACATGTGATCCCATACACAACTCTGTGAGGTTTTACCAGTATTTTGTTTGCAAAATGGGTTCCCCCCATCACTAATGATGGTTATAGGGGTTCCGAACACCTTTCAAGAATATTCCTTTGCAAGAAGCGTTTCTGGCATTGTATTAGTATCATTCCTCGGACAGACCTTTGCCTTCCACCATTTGGAGGCGCTTCAATCACTGCCGGTATGTATGGGTTTCAATGATGGTGAGAGAAAGGAGTCCCATAAATCTATTCCCCGAGCATAAAATTTGGCATCACCATAATACCTTTTAGGGGCATTTCTATTCTTCTTTCTTTGATGGCTTTGATGGCGGCTGGTCTGATTTCTTTACTACGCACAATCTACGAAGATGGTAATTTAATAAAAACCTGATTGAATATCTTATATTGAAAACATTCTTTCTCAGAAAAATGTCCCCGTATGGTGATGCTGCATTCATTTAAAATGTTGCCTTGTTCACGCACTTACGGCACCACATCGCTAACATTATCATCGGCACCTCTCTTGAATAATAGTGGGTCATCCCAAATATAATAACTACGCACAATAAGTTACGAGGGTTTCCTCTTACATTTGGTAGGCGGGTTACGAAGGCATTACTCCTGGCTTCAGATAATTCACAATATCGGCATACCATGGAAGTTGGACCCGGAAACCTTGGATAATTGCTCATGCAGGAAGTTCTGCGATGCTTGCACATTTTCTTCTTCATCTTTGCTTCTTTCTGCTCTTGACAAGTAGTCGAAGCTATCACATTGTCACATCCCTTTTATCCTTTATTCCCAAATCAAACTCTTGCAAGCGGCAGCACCCACCTTATCAATCTTGGCTTAGCTTCCTTTTGACA
Source organism: Tetrastigma voinierianum (assembly GCA_016808115.1). NCBI lineage: Eukaryota > Viridiplantae > Streptophyta > Magnoliopsida > Vitales > Vitaceae > Tetrastigma > Tetrastigma voinierianum. The sequence continues at coordinate 700,258 of JAEQBH010000582.1, forward strand.
TCAGTACTTGATTCTTGCATGATCAGTGTGAACTTACCACATGGGATCTAAAATGTATTGTCTAAATTTTTTACAAAGCAAATAATATATTTCAGCATCTCCATTTTTCGGTTGTTGAGTAGTTATAGCAGTAGCCGTTGAAGGGTCTTCTTAGCATAGTATATGGCCACTGAATACTTTCTCTTTTCTTTGCCCCAACTTCAAACCATAACCAAAATCTTAGCGGCATCACACATTACAAATCTGATTCCGTGCAGTGCGCGACCATTATAGGTGCACATGTACCGTCGATCTAGATTTCATCAACATCCTTGCGAAGTCATCAAAAATTGAACCTTGTATCTTTTTCCGATGTCTGCATGAGTGGTGTGGCTATTTTTGAAAATCTTTGATGAATCTCTGCCAAAATCCGATGCCCCAAGAAACTTCTTACTCCTTTTCTTGTGGTAGGTGGTCGCGAGAGTCTTGATAATGGATACTTTTAATTTGATCGACTTCTAGTCGATGGCATAAATTTTATGCCCAAGAGAACAATACCTTGTTACCATAAAATGGCATTTTCCCAGTGAAGTGCTAGTAATTTGTACTTAACATCTTTAGTCTTGTTCGGTGTTTAAACATTGATCAATTTGGATCCATACCGATAAATCATCCATGAAAAATTTCCATCGCTTCTTCAACCAAATAAAGAATATAGACATCATGCACCTGCGGAATGTAAGTGGAGCATTATAACCCAAGCGGCATCCTTAGAGAGAGGCAGGTACCATAAGGGCATGTGAGCGTGGTGCTTCTCTTGATCCTACAGTTGCAATAGCAATCGATTATATCTGATACCCATCCGAGGAAAACAAAAGTGAGGATGTCCACCGCTAACCTATCCAACATCGATCAATGAAGGTAAAGGAAAATGATCTTTTAAGTTTCTTGTGTTTGAGCTTCTTATAAATCTGTGCGCGCCTGCATCTGTCTTTGCACTGCTTGTTTGGAATCTGAGTCATTTCTCTTTTCCATTTAGATCACGTGAGCCCTTCTTTGGAACACATGTGTTTGGGCTACCGGACGCCGGCTATGAACACAAAACATTTGCTCAGTTGGCACCCTCGCTAGGCTACTTCCTTGTATCTGTGTGACCTCTGGTGTTCTGAATGGTTTTGAAGTCTCTTCTATGAATCTATGCATGCAAATTGATGGGCGATACCCTTGACTCTTGATGGACCAAACTAGCGATTCCTTATGCTTCTATTAATATTTCAAAACCCAATCTTTTTCTCATTCTCTCATAATACACAATTTGAATGATCCTTTGGTTTTCTTTGGTAATTCTAAGTAGGCATACTTTAAATGACAGCATGCCGGCTCTCTTTCCAAGCTGAACCTTTTGTGCGGTCTCTTGATGAATTTCCTCTTTTCACTATCTTCCCCATTATCTTTTACGTTTTGCTTCAAGCTCAACCACGGTTCTATAGCATGAAGCGGTGCATGAAATTCAGAGAATAGACATCTTCGTATCTTGGGGGAATTCATCTCTTTTCATTGATAAAAGCGAATTAATTACAATCATTGTTAACATCAGGGTTGGAAATAGAGACAAAATCAGCTACATTGTAGCCTTCCTTTTCCCTGTCTATATTTTGCATACTTTTAATCAAGTTAAACACAGCAGCTTCTTCTCCAACCCTTAAGATGAGAACTCCTTTTTGCATGTCAATCAGTGCGCTCCGTTAGCTAAGGAATGAGTAATGAGCTCTCACTGTGTAGTAGGGGTACTTGTGCAGAATGTATTATGTCTCAGGTGGTGAGTCTCTTTGAGGCCTGAGAGCACACACAGCGGTGAGCCAACACATCTTTAATGACCCCTTCGGGTTTCACCATCGATGCGTACCATTTGAAGAGTAACAGGTTATTGAAATAAGCTCCCCCAAACTTAATTTCTTGTGAAGCGAGAAGAGGCATCGGATTGATCTTAGCTCTGAGTCCTTGAGAGAGGCTTCATGGTTCATTCCTCCAACAAGTACAAGGAATTGTGAAACTTCTGGTCACTGCATCTTTTTCCTTTACATTAGTTTCCTTCAGGTGCTTCACGCGCGCCAGTCAGCGGTGAGATTCACTATTCCTTCTTCTACTAATTTTCTTTCTTTGCACCTGGTATGTCCTTGAAATTTTGCATAAAGTGGCATCCCCGGAGTCACCGCCGATGGGCATGCGATCTCACGGCCACGGAAAGTTTTCAGAACATTGCAAGTACAACTCCTTCATCTTTGATTTATGAGTCTTTTGTGGAAATGGAATTTGCCCGAGCTTTGTTCCTTGGATGTTCTTCTTTTCTACTCCCTTCTTTGTCATTCTCGGTGTCTCTTCCCTTTACGGTCTTAGCCATGCTTTGTTGCTGTCACCTTTTTTCTTTCCTCTCTTCCTAACTCCTTCCCACTCCTGTTTACCTGACCATGCAGTCTTTTAAGGTTCTTCCTTGTGTCTGCAGAGGAAGGGTATCGCTCTCGACACTGGGGTTAGAGACCGACTGCCTACTTGTGTCTCCAGGTCTTGGGGATGCATTGTTGGTGTTAAAAATTTGAAAGTGTTGCAAGCTAGCAATTCTCCAAACTTGTTCATGGAGGTTCAACGACTTTTATTATCCCCATAAGCTATGACATCTGTTCCTCAAAAGATGGGGCCACTCCTGACCACGATATTAGTTTATGTGCTCATTTCGCTAGCTGCTCTTCGCTGGAGACAGCAGTGGCTGTGATACCCTTGATGAGGGTTACATTCACGCCTTTGGCCTTAAAGCCCCTCCACCATGCAGTTCTCATGGTTCTGATCGGGTGATGTCTTTGGAAGGTTATGATTGGAGTTTGAAATGGTAGCTCTTGGCTCACCCAAATAATTAACCTCTTCGAAGCATCGTAAGTTCTTCAGGAGTTACCCTCTTGCTTGCTCCCACTTCATTAACTCCCTTTTCGGTGTTCCTATTTCATGAGCGGTGTGTGTCTTCCTTTCTTGCTTGTCTAACGTGCATAATGGCATCCAACTTGGCCTCCATGGTGATAATCTGCTGACTCCGCCGATCCCCTTTCCTCTGCTTTGTTTCCTCTTGAAAGCTCAGAAGGTTTCATGCATTGGCGGATCTTGATACGACTCTTTTGCCTCTTGGCCCTTTTCGTTTGGATACCAGCGCTGACATCAGTGCCTGATATATCATTCATGGCATGATATACAGTAATACATCAGTCGCTTCGGATCTATCCCATGCATTGGACATCTTCTCGGCAAGCGTTTGAATCTTTCCCAAGCTACGTCTGAGGGCTTTGAGAATGCCTGGCTGGAACACCATGATCTCCTCCTTAACTTTACGTGGTTAGGAGTACGGGAAAGAATCTACTTAAGTAGGCCCTCAACTAACTCCTCCCAAGTATCAACGAGAACCATATGGTAAAGATTCATACCATGTATTTCTTTGTGTATCTCTTAGAGAATGGGAATGGGCTCAGGTTTATGACTTACAGTCTCACCCCATTGGCTGCTGTTATTGGCCATCTGAGAATCTTCCCAGTGCTGGGTTGGTTTTGGATCTTAGAGTGGGATGACGATGGCCCGATGCTCAGCTACGTACCATTGTGTCGGTGCGGCTTTAATTCAAAATTATTAGCATCTGGCTGCGAGGTATCGATCATTTGAAGTATTCTTCTTTGTATAATTGGTCTCCAAAAATCCTCCATTGTATCGATGTTGGAGGCCTTTAAGCTTCTTTCCCATATGTATTTCCTTTGATCCTTTCATACGCCATGGTTGAGTTTTCTGCACCTTCTTAATCTTTCTCAACACGGCGTCCTTTCTATTTCCGTGTCATTTGGAATCGAGATACGGTGTTAATTTCCCTGTATGCATCGAGGATTTTAAGCTTAAACATACTCCCATTAAACAAGTTAAGTCAAAATCTTTAAAAATATATTCAATATGGGTTGTTTAAAGGAATTAATTGGCTACGAGTCAGCGCTTGAAAGCGCTATTTTTGTTCTTTTCTTTTTTTTAAAATGTCCAAATTAGTATTTCTTTGCTTTTTCATGAATATTGATTACAAAATTCTCTGATCACCAGACAACGGCGCTAAACTTTTATTAACGAACCAAAGGAACATACTGCAATTTTATGACACTATGCAAGGACAGTGTCTAATCCCAAACATGGCCTCAAAAAAACTGTTAGCAGGACCAAAAAAGACATCTACAAATTTATGACACTATTGCCACTAAAGACTATTGTCTAATCTGACAGCTTGGCGTAAAAACTGTTAACGATACCACTATATAAACCACCAATCTCTTAGAGTAAATCATTTTCAAAGTTTGGTTTTGATGCGATTTTACGCAAGTGCAGTCGACAAAGTAATAAAATGGATTTAAGTCGGATATCGATCCCACGAGGATCTCGAGAATTTTAAATCAACTACCACGACTACTCAATTTCCATATATTTGGACCACAAAATGATAGTAGGATCCGACATTAGGTGCTGGAAAATTTAAACGAACAAAAAGGAAAATACTTCAGACTATCAGCAAGCGGAAGGGTAAAAGAATAAAGAATAGTTAATTTCTAATGAAGAAATGAATCTTGAATAATTTATCCTGCGAAGACACATCAATAGAAAGCAGTTATAAGTGAACTATCGATTCATGAATTAGTCGATAAAAATTCTTGATTATCTCAAGGATTTCAAAATCTGTCAAAGGCGTTGTAGTGCATTTGGATCTCACTCCACCAAACATTTCATTATCTAATTTCGGCACGATTCTCTCGAATAGAATTAGATAACTACTTTAAAAGGGACTTCAATGTGGGTATTTTTCTTTTGCAATACTTCATACCCATTTTATGAATTTGTAAACCTTAAGCTCCCAAGTTATCGGTCAAAGCAAGGATATGCAACTTCCCGGTGCTCCTCACCGAAAATTATAATAGATCAACCTTTCGCCAGTTAGATCCGGTAACACGGGATTGGCCTCACTATCGAGATTGAGGTGAACTCTTTTTGCTTGTTTAAATAGATAACTCATTCAGCTTCGTTCTTGATTTAAAAGTGAGAAGAGGATTTATCTAGGAGTGAACTTACAAAGCTCAAGATCCCTAATAGTAAGGTTAGTATACCTTGAAATGTACATTACTCTCGAGAATGTCTTCCCACATGTCTCGAGAGGACCTCCTTGAAATGCGAGCAATGACGCAATTCTTAGCGGGTATAAGAAGCGATATTCAGATCCCAGACAATAAACCCAAAATTGAGTAAATTCATTAACTGAATTAACAATTTGCACGGAAGCGACTACGGGAAAGATAAATTCTGACTATAACGTTCACTTAATGGAGTGGATTCCTCGATTCTTGGTGCACGATCTGACATTCCTGCGATCATAAGGAATGGCGCAGTTTGAAGCGAAACAATCAGTTCCGAGGGTTTGTGGACCACCTTGGGCATTCGGGTAGTAATTTGAAAAAATTTGGAAATGCGTTCGACATTTCGAAAGCGATAACATCAGTTCGAGGAAAATACAACGAAAATAAAAATAAAACATAAATGTAAAAACCTAAAGCGAAAAATAAGAAAAGAAAAGAAAAGAAAAATAAAGAAAATAAGCTTTTCATTATCCAGGACCTCTGGATTTGTGGCTGTAGTGCTTTAATGAGTTGGATAATTTGTGTTCTATAAGGGTTCTTAGTGGGCCCTAATCCCAATGTAACGCTGTGTGGATTGTATTAGTATCAGGCCCAGTCACTGTTCAAGTCGCGACTTAGAGTTTCCCTTGTCGCGGTATCATCGATGTCGCGACATCATTTCACGTGGCGACTGACTACTCTATGTAACCTTGATTTGGTCATTCTTGATGTAGCGACATCAATATCGCTGTCGCGGCGCCATCTTCTCACGTCTTGGCGGTTCAATTGTTATTTCTCTCTAATGTCGCGTAAGCTAAATGTCTTGTCGGCGACCTGGCTAAAGTCATCTGCGATCTTCAGCGATGTGTCTTCGGATGTGGCGACATCGGCTCTCTTTATCGACATCAATCGCCGCGCTCAGCGACATCGTCGTAAAGAACGTGACTGGCTGGTTGCTTTCATGTTGTCGTGACATCCAGCCGCTCTTATCGTGACATCTCTTTATGGCTACGCATCTTTGATCTGAGTCGTTCTTGATGTCCACGACATGATATCTGTCGCGACCTCACCTTAAGGAGCTTCAACCTTCAAGCGAGAGCAGAGTCTTGTGTCGAACCCCGATCTCTGCCGTCATGTTTCATGAAACGAGTTCGGCGACTTCATCAGTCCAAACCTCTCACTTAGCTTAAAGGTGTTCTGTTTATTGAGCCTCTTGTCTAGTCACGACATCAGCTCTTGTCGCGACCTCGAGAATGCTGTCATGACGTCGTTCTCTTAGCTCACAGTTACCCTTCGAAATTTTGCTTATCTGGTACTTCGCATCGCGACTGCATCAGATTCCTTCAAATTCTGCCCCAGTGTCGCGACCTCACAGTTTGGCTGTGCTGGGGACCCCAGTGCATGATGAATCGACCAATTGTTTCGTTTACGCTTTGCCATTTGACGCACTTTTCCTCCACTTATTCTTTGTGTTTTTCTACTTTTAGCACCTCTCTTCTTACTTTATTAACAATTTGGTGAGTTTTTTTTTCATATTTCTATATATTAATTATTCATTTCTAGATGAAAATCAAACAGAAAAATGGACTAAAAATAGATGACTTTTAAGCTCATCAATTTTCGATATGGGATGGATTGGATAAGGTTTGTGGTCGAAAAATGGATGAAAATGCAAAAATCCAATGTTTTACGGGTAAAGCTTCCCAATGAAATCATTTTGTTTGCCCCATGTCTGATGGAAAGTGGCTGATACCGTACCACTCGCGTGCTGCGTGCCGCCGCTGATGAGGGTGTCTGGTATGATCAAATACCGTACCCTTTGCTTCCAACAGATTTGTTTTTGCATGTTTATGCACCGTTAAGCTTTGTATTCATATACCGATTGTTTAGGGACCCTAAGAAACGATTAATGGGGGTTCAAATAAGAATGAGACTAAGTGAAAAACGTACCTTACCTCGCAGCCTCGGCGAAGCGAATCATTTAGTATGATAATTGTTTATCCAATAAGAGTGGCATGATTGTTATTGACTAGGGGCGGGTGATGATCGCCTAACCTAGGACCGAGATCGAAGAGAAGGAAACTAGATCCAACAGCTTCGGTTAGTTCTCTGACTCTATTCTTATTTCAAGTACTTTGGTAGTTTACCAAGTAAATATGAAATGAGTACATGAATAGTATATGAAATAGTAAGTGAGATGAAACATGAAATGAATACATAGATTAATGTATCATCTTCCCGAAAGATAATACGAAAGTGAATATGGAATTGAAATGTGATATTTGAAAACTGAATGAATATGAATGATAAATCGAATAGTAAATGAATCGGTCAATTCCTGACATCTTGAATTGAATCGATATACCGAATGAACCGCTTGACAGGATGCACCAATCGGCATCCATCAAGAAGGCACTCCGAAATTGTCCAATGTCCCACTTGGAGGGATACACCAATCGGCATCCGTCATGATGACATATGACATTGAAGAAATGTCCCACTTGGCGGGATGCACCAATCAGCATCCATCATGATGGTGTATGGCATTTAAGTGATACCACATGTCGGGGTGCACCAAACGACATCCGTCATGATGGGAGACCAAATTGTTAAAATGTGTAGACACATTGCCGAATGAAAATAAGGACGTGATTCCATCAAGCGGGTGCCGTGATGTGATTTAGATAGTCAAGTGAAATAACCAACATTGGCCGAGTGTCGATGGGGTTTTATGTATATGCTTGGAAATCTCATAAATTAGTTATACTATGAATTGGATGTGCATTTAGAAAATGCATGTTGTGATATGATAAATGATTTGTAAAATGAAAGCATGCGGCTGGAATAGCATGAGTATATGTTGATATAATAGGCATGGTTTTGATATTAAATGCATGTCAAAGTTAAATTGAATATTGAAATAGAACTGTATAGAACCACCAAGCATGAAAATGCTTAGCATATAGTTTTATCAATGCTCAGGTATCGAGTAAGCAAAAAGGCAGGCCAAGATCAAGAAGCGTAGAGTCATAAAGAGAGTACGGCGTATAAGTATATACCCCGTCATTTGCATATCATTTCTTTTGAACAAGTGGAATTTTGTAAACAAAAGGGTTAAACTATGAACCTTGATTTTTGTATATCATTCTAAAAAGGCATGAATGCCTTCTTTGTAAATGTATTTTGTTAAATGTTTATGGAGCCTGCAGTGCATTGGGTGTTGTAAATGATTGTGGGCTTGCCAGAACTTGAAACCGCCGACGAAATGACATAATAAAATGTTTGATAAGATAAATGAAGCGTCGAATGGCCAGGACTCAGGTTGGATGCCATTACGGTCGACGGATTCGGGTTCGCGAGATTTTTAAAAAGAAAATTTAATAGCATGGAAAATAAAAATAAATAAACCGAGCATCCCTGGGTTTCGGTTCGGATCCGCCAACCGGGTCGAGCTTGGTTCGGGGATCGCTACATGAAAGGTTCATAGGACGAAATCCCTTTGATTTACACACCAACCCTTCCATATTCTCCACTCTATCTTCTTATTCTCTCCCTTATCTCATGGTCATAGCATTGATTTGGACCTCTGTCAACCTTCTTCTGCGTACCATTGGCGACAACGCTGTCGTTGCTACTCTTCGAAGCAACGTTGCCACTGCCGTTTTCTAATCCAACATCGTTGATGGTGCTCTTCAAACCAACGTCGCCAACGACAACGTTATAGTCGATGTTCTTTGAATCAACGTCTCTGACAATGTTGTTCGAATCGATGTCATCGACTACATTGTTACAGCTGGTCCTCAAAGCAACGTCGTTGCCGCTACCTTCCTAACAAACGTCATCACTACTATTCTTCGAGCCAACGTCATCACTAGCGATTATGCTACAAGTTATGATCTTTTCGGCCATTCCCTTGTCGAAACCCCATGCCGCCACCATTCCTTGAGATTCTTCGACCATATTGCTTCAACAGCAAAAAACTCTTACTTGTGTTCATCGTCGGTGCACGACCACCGTGGCATTCAAAAGGTCAAGCCTTTCGACCCTTCTCCACGACTCGAGTTCTCCTCTCGAGCTGATGAGTTTTGTTTTGATTTTGATTTTACTTTGCTAATTTCTTATGGATGGACTGTGTTTGGCTCAAACATGAGTCCGTGGGTGACGATTTTGATATGTCTTGATTCCTTTAGGAACTTTGTGGATTGTTGCTCTTAGTAAGAAATTTTCAATCTCGATTGTTCTTTCTATACCTGTAGCTTTTTTGGTTTTAGAATTTCAAATCCTTCATTCTTCTCTTAAAAGTTATTTAAATAATCATTTTTTCAGTTTTATAACTTAAAATCTTTCATTCTTCATCGAAAAAGTCTTTTAGAAAATCAGGAAATATCTTTTTTCAGTTCTAGAGCTTCAAATACTTCATTCTTCATCGAAAAATTCTTTAGAAATCAAGAAAGATCATTTTTCGGTTTCTAGAACTTCAAATGCTTCGTTCTTCACTGAAAAAAGTCTTTAAAAAATCAAGAAAGAGTCTGGTTCTTACATAAGATTTTCTCCTTTGTATGCAGATCTTGGTCTCTGTCCCTGCTCGATCTTTAAGCCTCGATCTCTACCCCGGTAGAAACATCGCCAAAGGTAACTCCTGACCTTACCATGAAGTGGACCCTAAAGAACTTGCCTTGGGGAATCTAGGTTGTTTCATGCCTACCTAGTAGTTGTAAGAGATTTTCTCATATGCCTTCCCAGCATAAGATTACAAGGCTTCAAGGTTACCATGGTAGTAGCTGCCATTTAACATTTTTTTTTTTTGAAAATTTTCCATCAAAAGAGCTTATCCTATTAATCTCTTTCAACATAAGCCTGATTTCTTCTTAGTTCTCCCTATGTAGGTTCTACTCCATTTCCTGACATGGATGGACAATATTCCTCAAGGTAAGGGTATTCCCTTACTACTTCTCTACCCATGTTCATTCTTCTCTCTTACCCTTGGTTTGCTTATACTATTTTCTTGTGTTCCATTGCACTGCCATTTCTTCCTCCCTTGTTGGAGTTTGGGACTGCTCATGCCGTTGGAGATGTGGCTATTCCCACCCCGACCTTTCCTTTTCCTCTAACGTCGCCATCAGAGATGCTTATTGGGAAAGAACTACGACCTATGGTTATACCAACCAAATCATGGCCTAGGGCATCTGAGGATTGGATCACTTGGGTGGATAGACTATCCCTTAATTTCCACGAACACTGGGAATCCTTAGGTATTGCCAAAATCATTAATCTTACCAAGGTGAGCGTAACCCTGGATTTGGATTTGATGAGTACTGCCCTGAGGTTTTGGCCAAGGGTTTGAATTCACTTCTCTCCCCTTTCAGTCTCACATCAATCACCATGAGGAACATTTCTAGCCTTATTGAGTTGCCTATTGAGGGTTTAAGGCCGTATGCTTGTGGTTCATGGATTTGGATTTGATGAAGTCACAGGGCCGTAAGGCGAGTTGTGATTCTTAATACCTTGTTCGATTTCCACCCGAGCTATTAGGTGTTGATTCTTTTCCCTCAATGTCCTTGGGGCTTAGTGTAGCTCGATCCATTAGAGCTATATTTACAAACTCCCTTTCCTTTTTTCTGAGCTTGGTAGATCGTTCTTTTCCTCAATTATACTTGATTCGTGCCACAGTAGGCTGAGCTAAAATCAACAAAATTTATATACCTAAGTTCTTCCTACTGCCGTAGTCAAGCTACTGTAGTATAGTGGTCTAGGGTCGAACACGTGGATGGGTTTTCATCATAAGAATGATTTGCATAATAAGTCTGAAGGTAGGCTTTATGTTTGAGGACTTTTGGATTTTTGTTTCAAAAGCAGGTGTGATGGTTGAAAACTGATTAAGCTGTAGCGAAAATGACGTGTGAAAAGTTAACTTTGAAAGATTTGGGTCACTAACTTGGTAACTTAGGGCAAGGCTATCCCTCGGGTTTATCGCCGCGTTATGACAGCTGACCCCTGTAGTCCAAGCCACAGCCAGGATCTATGTTTAACTAGCAAACCTCACCCCTAAAATCAACTCCTATTTAGTCGGCCACCAGAGATAACGTGCATCTATGGCCCATTCTGATTTGAAACCTAACATTAAATATCATTTCAATGGCTCGTAAAGACCATCTAATGAACCACAGTACATCTAGCAATAAGTATGCATTGTATCCTAAAGCATGGTAAGTATTGGCCAAATCAATAACATTCAATGCTATTCAACCATATTTTGAGAAGATAGGGGTCATAAACACAGTACCTGCAACTTTTAACACAAGAGGACAACTTTGCATATACTTGCACTTGCTTACCAAGCTAGCTTCCTTGTCTTCAAAGAGGCTTGTAGCATCTCTTGAGTTGTCATCCCTGAGAGGGTGTTTGGCAGCCAATAAAGGAAGGAGAGAAGAACACCAAACCCTAACTAAGGTACATGAATATTTATAAAATTAAAAATGTGTAAGATTTCTCTCCAATTTTTCCTTCTTAGGGTTACAAAAACTATGGGGGTTATATAGGCCACCCGTTTGCTTATGTGAAACTACAATAAAGCCTAACATTTTTGGCTAATTTAAGGAGACGAGAGAGTAATACACCAAAATTGAAGTCGGTTGCATTAATTACAAAAAGTATGACAAGGCGATGTGAATTTTACTTTAAGGCATATCAATTTCGCTAGCTATGAAAATTTATTCAGTAGTGAAATCCCACTAAGAAGATAAGCGAATCGAGGAATTTTTGCTAGAGCGTGGCAATTTCGCGCTAGCGAAATTTCGCTAACAGCGAAATTCTTGTGATACGAAAATGCAGAGCCCAAGCTAGGGCCAGTGCAAATGTGGCGAAAATCACGAGTCACAGCGAAAATTCACAATTTACATTTGTTACGCCGAAAATTTTGTAAGGGCTGAGCTACCAAGCGAGTACCCGCAATCTTAGCGAAATTCACGGAATTCTTGATTCTTCCTTTACTTTTTGCACCTCTGTCCTCTTTGCATTGATTTTTTTCTTCACTTTGCCTTCATTCTTTGATTTTTGGTATGATTGATGGTGACAATTGGGTTCAATCTTCATGATTCATCATATGTCTCGATATCGAACTCCCAAAAATGCGCGAACACCGCAAAACAACCAAAAATAACCTCTAAAAACAAACTTATAAGTGATACTAAGAAGACTTGAACACTTCAATTGGCATAATTGACATGATTAGGGCGCAAAAAGCACTCAAAACCTACCTCAAATAGGGCTCAAATAGCACTTTTTGGGCACTAATCACTTTGACGAAGCGTTGCTAGTCCCTTGCGATGCAAAAACAAAGGAGATGCATGTAGTGATTTTCAAAGTTTATGATTCAAAGGGGTTTATGTACATATAAACATTACCTTTAAACTGAAAAATTGACATAAGTTTTGAAAACCCCGGTATGAAAGAACCAAAACCATATACAAGAATAATTTTGAGTCAATATTGGTTCCATGATTCTCAAATTTGGAATTTCCACCAAATCTAATGGTTCTTTATGTAACGAATCGAGCGATAAATTGTAAATTGTCCCCACCTGACCCTATACTTCGGCATGGCCTTAGATTGGTGAACAACCTAGATAAAAAGGATAGTTACAATTTCTTCTTTCTTTATTCAACTACAATGTAGATTTCAATGCTTGCAAATCGACTTCACCAAAGTCCGTGTAGCGGGTCCCGCAGATGACTCCAGGCCCGGTGGAGTTTAGGGCATCGAGCGAGATCGTGACCACAAACTCTCACGAGGGAAGCTTCACCCCGGACTCTGAATGATTTCGAAAATCAAGCACCTACAAATCGTTAAACTCTACCTATCCACCCATGTAACGAACACTAAATCGATGACTCCCGACCAATTAAGGTTTAGCGCATCGGGTTTCAAAGGCTTTCGCCATACACCCCTCGGACCGTGCTCGGGTTTCAAGGCAAAACTTCCACGCGACTTTATTTTCTTTTTCTTTTTTTTTTTTTTTTTTTTTTTTTTTTTGGGAGGAGCAACATTGGTCTTCAAATGTGGAGTAACAAAAACCTATCTAGGTAGCAACATGCCTAGATGAAGCTGTATACAAAGTGAAAGGAAGTATACAAATTCCGCGACCTATTGGAACAATGGTGTGCGGTGTTAATGGCGAATTAGCATAAGGAGAAATGTTGAGTTGAGCATCTTTGGAGCGACAATTGACCAAAAGCATTTCAAGCATGGAATTTGTTCTAACATAAAGGTGACAAATAGTGATTCTATTCTCCAACAAAAGGCAATTCAATTGTCAATTTGAAGCAATTCAGTTGTTGATTGAAAAGAAAAACATAAATATACATGGTAAAAAGGCCGCAAAGCATGGTATGCAAAAATACGTATATATATAGGCGAATAACTTGATATAGCCAAAATGGCTAATACATGAATACAAAAGCTAAACATACAAAGTATCACTACCTACTATGGCGCTATGCATAAATCCTAATCAAGTAGGCGGAGTTGATAAAGCTGGTAACTATACAAAATCACCAAAACTGGCCACACCCATTTGTGTGGTGATAAGTCTGAAGGCTGGCTGCTAGCTGCGATAAAACATCAAATAGGCTGCGTGCGTAGGAGAATTTGGGCTTCTCTCTCGATCTAGAACACGGGAGGCCCAAGTGTCATCGTCTCTTTGAAGCATGGGGTGACAGCAGGCCGATGACCCTACGATCTGGCACACTGTGTGGGTACCGCTAGAGTGACCGAATGGCATCATCACACTGCCAATCTCTCTAGGCGAAGTGAACATGCTCGGGTGAGATGGTGTCTTAGAATGGGAGATGGGTCGGGAGTATCTCTTTGGAGCATGAGATGCCATGGCGCGGTGGGTCGTGAGGAGGGGAGATGGAGGGGAGGTGGAGCATATGCGGAGCGGGACCTGTATCTCGGGCTCGGGCGGGGCACATGTCTCCTATGGAGTCCTCGGCCACGGGCCGGTACCTCCTCCTGGTCTGGCGTCGGAGATGGAAGATGCGGGCATGGTCATCCACCCGCTCCGGCCCGGTGCATAACCAAGGGCATCGAACTCTCATCTCGATCCTCGGCTCCTCTGGGAATCCCTTGCTAACCGAACTTTGACGGAGTAGTCCTCGGCATCCCCGATGGTGGAATGTATACAGCTGAGTACTGGGTCCACTAGATGGACCTTCTTCTCGAAATGCATCAAGGAGGTCATCACCCATTTCGGAGGGACTGAACCAATATCCTTAGGATCCGGGTAAGAGCCTCCAGATGGCTCCCCTCACATTTGCACGTAATCTTGTAGCGGGAGCAGTTCGTCACGGAATCGTGGTCGATTAGCGACATCACGAGGTGGGAGCTGCCTCACCTTAAAATGCGATCCATTTGTGGTGTCTACGGCCGATTACTTTCCGAGACCATCTCTCACAGGTGTGAGGTGGGTGGGCCCCGATCTCTATAACCCCTGCGCTGTTGGCGGCGGGCCATACATGGGCCGAGGCTGTTCGGGAAATATCGGCCACTACGGTACTCTGCGGCGTTCCATCCAGTGACTGCGACTCCCAGCGGACCATGCTCTGAATCGTCATGGAGTGATAAATACACAGCACCACTCGTGGAGTAATGCAGCCTCGGTCGTGAAGGAGTAGTGAATAATCCTCGATGATCTCATGGACTCCCTAAACACAGGATCGGCCCTCGGCACGGGGACATCGCCGTGCGACTCTGGGTGATGAAAGTCCTACGATGAGTCTGGCATTCCCAGTAATGGGGTTCCTACGAACGACCTCCCGATCTGGGGCGGTGACACCGCGAAGGCGATGATAGTGGCCTCTGCGGCCGATAATATTTGGTGATGGCGCTGCGGCCGAGAGGGAAGATGACTTCATTTGGGGCCCCGATGTGCGAGACTCGGCAGAGGGCCGGGCCTCCCTGGCTCTCCTCCCGAGGAATGTCTGCTGGGTTGAGTGGGGCCGGGGGTCCCATCAGGTGTCTGACCTCTTGGCCAATCCACAGGGCTCCTCGGGTCTTGCCTCGGGGGACCGGTGATGGTGCTTTGGAGCGGGACGGGGAGGCTGAGGTTGGGGGCCTCTCGCTCGGGTGTCTTGAATCTGGCCTTGCCCGCGACCGAAGGCGGGATCCACCTCGGTACGAACCATAGCGAAATCGGGAATAATACTGCGGAAGGGGCTAGACTCACGAAAATGTAACTAGAGCAGATATCGGGCGGGGCTCATTTGGAGGCAGGCGAGTCACACTTAAGGCGGAGAGAGACAACCGGGGCTCCGGGCTGCGGAGTCTGCCCCAGCGGATTTACGTAATAGCCAAATAAGGCTCGGTAAAGGTCTAACGGCCCGGAGCGGAATAACTAAGGCGAACGAGACGAAGGTCTGAGCCGGCGGTGTAGGCGCGATGAAGGCTCGGCGAGGAGTGGCTCCCGGTACAGGGGCGGCGGCTCCGGTATGCCAGGGGCTTCGTGCGGCGCGGCGGGGTGTGTCTATGGACAACCGACAGCGGGCGTGGCAAGGCGAGAGACTTGGGTGCAAGCCCCGAGTCTCTACGGCGGCACTAATTGAATCCGGTCGTTCGAGCCTTTGGCTGCAGCGATGGAGTGACCGCGGTGGCGAGGCGAGACTCGGGGCTACGTGAGTTGGGGAGAGAGCGGGGAGATATGAAGTGACCTTTTGGCCATCCCCCCTCTCGAGAGGGTTTAAATAGGCGTTTAGTCGGTAGTAGAAAGGTCCTCCCCACACTAGTTTTTGCATTATTTTTACAGAATTTGGCTAACGATTATACCACCAAATGTCGAAATTCGTGGTTGTTATTGATACTATATGAAATTAAAATATAATGAAATTTTATTATATAAAAACTATAATTAAAATTTAATATAAAGTACTATAGTATATAAAAACAAAATTACTAAAAGGGGAAAAAGCTGGCAATTTAGGAAACTTTCGAAAAATAAGCATGCAAGAGTATCAAAGGTAACTAAATTAAAACAAAAAGCAAAATTATGGGCTGAGCTGCAATCCGGTTTGGTTTTTGAAAACACCGGACAGTTCGATTTCAAAAATTACTCAAGGAGATTCGAGGAGAATGATCTCCTCAGCCCTACAGTAGCACAGTTTGACTCATGGTGTCACGGTGTCCAAATTGTTGAAGTGGTCCTCAACGATGGCTTTTGAATTGGCTTGATTGGCTTGCGGTGGGTGTTGATGGCAAGACCCGATATCTCTTCATCTCCTTGGTGAGATTACTCCGCACAATTCTGAACCTTTGTGCTTCCACCGCATCTGAGACCATTTGAAACAACTATGATTCTTTGATTTTCATGTTCTAGCAACTTTTGCTTGTTCAAATGAGAAGATGTTTAACTCGAGTCATGTTACCAAAAGGTAAGTTGCATGACTCCGGTCCGGCGATTTATTATTGCATTGGGCGCCGGAAATGGTCTTCCCTAAGATGATTGGAACATGATTAGGTTCACTTGCGATTGGCTCGATGTCGAACCTTTACCAAAATCTTTGGGTAGTAGGGAATTTGTCTATTTTCTGAACATCTAGTATCCTTAGGGTTTTAGCGATCTATGCGTGATGATAGTGTGATGTTGGTAGGTTTAAGTTCACCTAAACCTAGCGCTTGTATCTTGAATACGGCATTAGGTTCCCTGCGGCTCCCTAAATCGAGCAATGACTTGTCTATGCAATTCCACTGATATTAATTTGAAATTGTGGGAGATCACGGATCCTTGTATTGTGAGTGTTGCTTTGGATTATGGCAGCTTGTTCGGTGAAATGCCTTCTTCTCGATACTTTAATCCATAGCGATTGTGCAGATCTTTCAAAAATTTTGCATAGCGAGGACTTGTTTGATGTATTACAATAGAGTATATTAACCTTCGCTTGCCTTAAGACCTCTAAAATGCACGCTTCTTTGAGATGCCTTCTTCTTACCTCTAAGTGCTTGTGGAAATGGAGGTGGTATGCGGTATTTCATAGAATCCTCCTTTAGGAGAATATGCTCAGACTGCAATTCTTCTCCCTGCCTGGATTCTTCAACAGACTTTGGCATGGGTTGATCAACCTCTTTTCCACTCCTCAGGGTGATTATTGCCTTAACTTCATCCATTCCTGAATTATTGGATGATCCTACCTCATGGATTCCCTTTGGGTTTGGCCTTTGTTTGGGAGAGGAACCTCCTGCTGTAACCACCTCCGACAACTTGTTGATCTTTGGTGATTGAATCTTTGTAGGTTATCAATTTTCTGGTTCGGGCCCCGCTCCTACAGCCCGTCTATTCTCTTGTTCGGTGTACTTTCTACCGATGTCGATCATTTGTGCCGAGTTGCATTAATTCCTTTTGCTCTTCCACAAAGTTACTACCACCTTACTCAAATTTAAAATGGCTTGTTCCACGAAGATGAGGATGGTGGTGGTTGTGGTTGAAAATTGGGAACAGTGTGGTTTGGCACACAGGGAGTGCAGTAGAGCGGGGGTTGGGTTTTCAGGAAAGGTTAAATTGATTCCTCGGTGGGGTGTAGGTATTTCCATGAGGCATTGGGTTGTGGTGGCTTGTATTGTCTTCTGATATTTGCACATTCGACATCAAATCCTTCATTGAAGGGGCCGCAGGACAACGTCCTCTTTGGATGTACGAGAGGGGATTGAAGTGAGTGCGGGGATTGGCTTGTGCAGGATTTTCGATCACTTTACTTGCACTTCATGGAGCCTTTCCTTCAAGCTCCTCCACTTTCCTAGCTAGGTTGGAAATTCTAGCTTTCATTTATATGTCCTCTAGCAGTGTATAAATCCCTCCCTAGGGTTAATTTGAGGGCCTCGTGTTTCCAT
This sequence comes from Tetrastigma voinierianum, assembly GCA_016808115.1. Lineage (NCBI taxonomy): Eukaryota > Viridiplantae > Streptophyta > Magnoliopsida > Vitales > Vitaceae > Tetrastigma > Tetrastigma voinierianum. Next base: position 718,287 of record JAEQBH010000582.1, read on the forward strand.
TTCCACACAGGGTTTGGCTCACATCTGACCCTTAGAGTTACGATACGTAATTTAAGAAATCCATTGGCCGTCGGGATGTACTTAGAAAGTCTCCTCCACATGGTTTCAAAGCTGCCTCATGGCCAAGAGACATACCACCATAGAAATGGTTTACCGACATCCATGTATCGAACCCGTGATGAGGCGTACCTTGATGGTCTCCGTAAATCTCAAACCTTGATAAAATCTCTCACCATCTTGAGTTGCAAAGGTATAAATTTGTTTTCAAGTGCTTGGTCTTATGAGCGAAGAACTTCTTGGGAGTGCTGTAGCTCGACCCAATTTCTTATGGTTCTAGGCCTCGATGAGTTAAGCGAATCTTGGCGCTTTGTCGCTTTTAGAATTGATAAAATGCTTTGGCAAGCGAATCCATGTCCATCATTCCTTCCTTAAGGTAGTGCATACTTCCTCGAAATCACTAACTGAGTGTATGGATTTTCATTTTCCATACCACATGATATGTGGGAGTAGGGGTACAGTAAGGCCTCAGCTAGCTACGTCTGCCCGGCGGGAGGTATGATGATGCGGAGGGCGGTAACCTGGAGGGTGGATGTGATCCCTCATCGTTCCTATAGGCAGTTAGTTCATTGGGGGCCCTTCATGACTCTGTGTTCTTCGATGGAGTGGATCCATGGTATGGGTGTGTGCGACTTGCTTGTGGGTCAGTTGTGTCTTGATTCTGTAGATGCACGATGTGTCTCATCCCATTGGGCATAAACACCTGTTACAAAATTTGTAGAGACAACAAAAGAGTACCCATGGCTTGAAAAATGGTTAAAGATGTACAAAAATTAAAGCGAATGAAAAGCAAAAAGCAGTGCGATCCTTTGCAAAGTGATGGCGCGACTCACACTTGGCCCGGGTTACAAAGTTAAAAGGTTACCTTCACTTGGGATGTTGATCACAAGTACACTTAACTCATCAAGCGTAGTTTTGGCACCATCCGGCCAATGGCATGCATTTGGTCGTACCCTGATGGGGTGAAACTAAAATCAACAAAATTTATATACTAAGTTCCTCTACTACGTGGTCGAAACTCTTTGCGATATAGTGGTGCAGGGTAGAACAGGGGATGGGTTTCATCCATCAGAATGATTTGCATAAGTGCAGAAGGTAAGGCTTTCTATTTGGACTTTTGGATTTTTGTTCAAACGGTGTGATGAGTTTGGCGATTAACATAAAAAAGCTGAAAATGACGTGTGAAAAGTTCACTTTGAAGATTTAGGTCACTAACTTGGTAGCAAGTGAACAAGTGATATCGGGTTTTATCTCGCGTTATGACAAGCAACCTATAGTCCAAGCTACAACCGGATCTATGTTTAACTATGAGCCTCACCTAAATCAACTCCTATTTGGAGTCGGCCACGGATAAAACGTGCATCTGGTACATTTACGGTTTAGGAAACCACTGACATTAAATATCTGTTTCAATGAAACTACCATTAAAGACCATCCCAATGAACATGATGCATCTGGCAATAGAGGTAGCATATGTGTCTAAAGCATGGTAGTATTGGTCAAATCAATAGCAATTCAATGCTATTCAGCCATATTTGAGAAGATAGGGGTCATAAACCACGGTACTGTAACTTTTAACCTGAGGAGCTGACCTACGTATGCTGTACGAAGCTAGCTTCCTTCCTCTTGAAAGAAACTTGGCAAACATCCTCTTGAGTTGTCATCCTCCAAGAGGGTGTTTGGCAAGCCAAAAATCAGAAAGGAGAAGAGAACACCAAACCCAACTAAAGGCTGAGATATTTATAAAAGTAAAAATGTGCGAAGATTTCTCTCACGATTTTTCCTTCTTGGGATTCTAAAACATAGGGGTTATATAGGCCACCCATTTATGTGAAACTACAATAAAGCCCTAACATTTTGGCTAATTTAAGAGACAAGAGAGTAATACACCAAAATTGAAGTGGTTTGCATTAATTAAAAGTATGACAGAAATGGTGAATTTATAAGGCCATGCTCGATTTCATTTAGTAGCGAAAATTTATTATTTACTTCTTGAGAAATCACGAATAAGCGAAATCGGGAATTTTTAAGCGTGGCAATTTAAGCTATGCTTGAAATTTTAGCTAATAGAGTGCTTGTGATGCTTAGTGCAAAATTTCTCTAGGAATAGTGTAGCGAAAATCACAGATGCAGTGAAAATTCATGATTTCATTTAAGATTATGAAATTTTAGCTAGTAGAAATTTTAGCAATCTGGCTGTAAATTTTAAGCGATCCTTGCGAAATTCACTGGAAATGCTGATTCTTCAACTGGCACACTCACATCTCTTATGTTGATTTTCTTCACTTTGCCTTCATTCTCTCTTTGATTTTGGTATGATTGATGGTTGACCTGATTGGAGTTCCGATCTTGATTCATCATATGTCTCGATATGAACTCCCAAGTGCGCAAAAAACACACTTAAAACAACCAAAAATAACCTCTAAACGACGCAAGTGAAACTAAGAAGACGTTCACTTCAATTGGCATAAATGACATAGTTAGTGCAAAAAGCACTCAAAACTATCAATATAGGGTTTAATACTTTGAGCCTTAATCAATACTTGAAGCTTGGAACTATTTCTAGCCTATCCTAGCAGCAGATCTTGAGTTCTTCTACCCTTTATTTTCTAGATTTTAAATATCCATCAACATTCCTTAGCATAATTTGGAGGGTCCTGATCTCTGGGAGTTGTTATGCTTTTCCCCCTCATTATCTTTATGTACATAGTTTTCTTACCTATACACTTGCTTGTGGGTGGAGTTTGGATTTATCCAGTTTTATCCACTTCATTCCTTCTTACCACTGAAGACCACCTCAGCCTTAGTTGAGCAAGCGGCCCAATCACACAGGACTCTTACTGTGGTCTGAGACTATCATGTTGTTGATCTTAGAATCCTCTTAGCTGAGTGATTACAGCTCAAGATTTGATTATCTTTTCAGTTCTTTCCCTTCATCCTCAGGTATATGGATTTTTTTTAATTGTTTCTTGCATTCAATTTTTGACTTTCAACTTGATTTCTCACTTTTTTTTTTTTTATGTAGTCTTCACTTCCTCTACCAGCAAGCCCATTGAAAAATTAAAGAAAAGGGTTGGACAATCTAAACCTCTTGCTGCTAAGCCCAGGCAATCTAAATTGGCTATAGTGAAGAATAACTCCTCTAAAACCCAATGAAGATCTCATAGGATAGCTCATAACCTTGAATTTTCTAACACACAAGATGATCCTATGTGATTGAAGAAGCCGAGAAGGAAGTGTCATTGGAAAGGGAAGAAATCTTCTTTATCAAGGATGAATAAAAAAAGTAAGATAATTCAACAACATTTGAGGGAGGTCATTTTTCAAATGACCTTTCAGAATCTGACGATGGGCATTTTTCAACTGGTCAGGGCTCTATTGGGAAAACCCCTCCGGCCCTTTTACCTTCCGTTCCTCCGGTGAACACTTTACCTTTCCTTTTCCTTCTTTTTATAAGTTTTCAAGTTCCTTACCTTTGTCTTTCTCAGGTCTCTCCTTGGTCTACTATGCACCTTGAAGCAAGACTAGTTCCTTCCTTGGATATTTCCTTTCTAGATAAAGCTACTCCTCATGTTGAGACGCCATCCAAACCTTCTAACAAACCAGATTTAGTTGTTGCCTTCTCCACTATTAGTCATTTGCTGAGCTTGGACCTTTTCTCCTTATCCATTGTCCAAAAAATGCTTTTCACGCAGCTATGGCAGTGTTGCAATCACCTTCTCTTGAGCATGGGGCTTTCATTTCTAGAGTTATACACCACTCTCTTAAGGTATTTTCTTAATGAACATGTAGTGAGAGGAATGCTCGGTAATTTCCGAGTTGGAGAAATTGAGAGGAAAAATATCTAAGTACTTAATCGAGCTATCCTGCGACCGGGCATCAGATTAGAGGAAGTAAGCTAAGTATCATGCCTTAGCCGCTCCCATTTACAAGCGAAGGAAGGGGGTGCGAGACTGTATTGGGACTCTTTACTTACTTTTTTAGACATTGGTGGCCCAAGTCTTATAATTGAATCAAAATATCATATACAAAAATACAAAATAAAACTACTACTGTAGTGGTGTTTACAGTGTCAATACATATAGTCCTGAGTCTCATTTACATATACATATACAAAAAAGCGTACATTTTACATTTGCACATAATTAGAGCCTTGAAACCTCTAAGTGATAGACCCTAAAGTGTTAGGCCCACAAGTGTCTTTGGCCAGGTATACGGAAAGATGTAGGACGATCCTCCACTGTACCTACATGGATTAAAGCCAGTCATAAACTTGCAGCAATGAGAACATATGAAACTTATACATATGTATGCATTAATGCTCTTTTCTGATAAGCATAGAACGATGTGAGTTATACGATGCGAATTCCAGGTGCATAAATTCATATAGCAAACGAATGCATATACTTATACTTGGCAGGCTTAAACTTATCGGATCTCAGTAGGAAGATTGCTAGAGCTATATACTTATGCGGAGGTGCAGATAAGTTTTAGAGTCATTCTGCTCTGTGCTATGTATTGGGTGCTATATGTTCATGCGAAGTCGATATTTTCTTGTAGCGTGTTATATGCTTCACTTTAAAGAGTATTGTCTGTGTGTCACATGTATAAATGCTGCAGACACGATGTGAAATACGATCATGATCTTAATAACTGTGGGCAGCTTACTAACAGGAGTCCCATCACCTGTGGAGGTTTGGCGCAGCAGGTGTGTAAAATGTAAATGTCTGATTTTGGCCTATGTACTATGCCAAATGAGACTCGAGACTATATATATTGATATTGTAAACACCACACTACGGCAAACTCCACATTTTGTATTTTTAATATATGATATTTTGATTAAATTACAATCTTGGGCCCTGTGTCTAAAAGAAAACAGGTAAAAAGTCTGAGTATGATCTGCCTCACTGGAGAGATCGGCTTGCAACTGAGTTCAATATCGAGCCTAGGTATACGATAACCTAGGGTTTGATGAGATCTGATACCAACAAGTTGGTATCAAAGCCTAGGTTTAGGCGTTTCTAGAAGAGTCTTATATTAAGGAGGTACCTACATAGTAGTGTGTTGGCCTAATGCAGATGTCCTTGTTTTATGTATTTTCTAGAATGGATCCACCTCAGGAAGCTGTAGATGAAACATCTGAAGCTGATCAGCACTGGATCAATGTTGGCACTGGTGCGTATGATTCAGATAAATGAATATGTAAGTTGAAGCATTAATAAAGGCCTCTCGGGATAAGGGTCTTGGGTGAAGCTCACGGCCCCTCGAGGCTCAGGAGTGATTTAGTAAGAAAGCATGGAGTGGAAATTCCATGGTCACAGTATGGAAGGAGTCGATAAAGCTGGATTTTGGCTTGAAAAACTAGAAGGGCTCTTGATGAAGTGAGGTCATCACAGTAGACCAAAGGAGCACATGTGCGATTTCATTATGAGGGTGCGACATATGATTGAGGTGGGCTGGTTTAAGAAATCCTTCGGATCCGGTTACATGGAATGCCGTCACGAGTTTAATCGAAGTATATTCTTGATGATTCTGAGGAATCAAAATGGAAGCAATTCTTAACTCTAAGATAAGGAAACTTACGATGCATTTGAATATGAGAAAGAGAATTCGTGATCCCAAAGTAAATATCTGGAATCCGTTCTTACGGAAAAATTCAGATGTAGATAGTTTGAGGAGGGCTTACATGAGTCCATCAAAAGGTACCTCACGGCTCTTACTTCACTACAAGTTGTCAATTTTTATTAGCTAGTACAAGCGGCTATAAAAATTGAGAAGTCTGAAGTTAAGAGTCAAAAAAAAGGAAAGAAAGAGAAAAAGTTTTCAAGAGGGGGTTCCTCTTTGGAAAAAAGACACAGAAAGTCACAGGATTGATTTGATCTGGGTTCAAATTTATAAAGGGGTAGGAGACAAGGACCGACCATGACACAAAGTTTCGGTCGAGGCATCTTAATCGGACAAGAGGAAAGACATGCATGCCCGCACTACCACAAATATCATCTTGGTATTTGCGGAGGATGCTTGGGGCTTTGTTTAGATGTGGGAACCGCAGGCCGTATGATAGTAAATTGTCGCGAGTTAGGGAGTTCTACAAGATCTCCAGTAGAGTGGTAGAGGATGGTCAAATGTACCTCCTGAGCTCGAGTAGGGGTGGGGGCGAAGTGGTTACACAGGAAGAGGTAGTGCTTCAAAGGCAGTGGAATGGTCTTTGCTCTGCGACCCAGGCCGAGCTTGATACAAGAGGCTCAAACAGAAAATCCAGGACATCCAGGGGTTATTAATAGGTACTTTCACTCTGCTGATATTGACTTGTATGCTTTAATTGGTAAGACTCTACAGCATTCCATATATATGCATGGAACAAATGAGTGATAAATTGCCTTTAGTAAAGTTGTTGGCTTACTTATTTTCAGTATTCTAAAGTCCTCTAGAGGCGTAGTGTTAGAGTGGCCAGCGTGTATAAGAATTTTCCTGTTAGTTCATGATAGGGAATTCTCGATTGATCTAATTGCTTTACTTTTGTAGTTTGATTTGATTTTTGGGCATGGATTGGTTATCGAACATCGGGCCATAATTAGTTAAATCTGAACTTGATGTGCTTAAATGTTACGACTTGTCAAAAGTAAGCTGTACATGGTATCGAGTCTGAATCGATGCAAAGTTATTTAAACTCAAGGAGCCGGCGTTTTACGAAAGGATTTGTGAAACGCACATTTGATTCTTGACTCGAAAGAGCAAGTGAATTTGAATATTCTGTGATTGAGTTCTTTGATGTATTTCCAGGAATTGCAAAAAGTACCGATACAAAGGCAGCTATTTCTAGAGCTTTACTACATGGCTCGAAGTGGTAGAAAGAGTTGAAGACTTCGACTATAGGAGCTATTGGATAAAGGGTTTCATTGACCACAGTAATACTCACCTTAGGGTGCGCTGATTTTTATTTGTCAGAAGAAAGATGCCACTCTTTGATGTGTTGACCTCTTTGGCAAATAAGCAAAAGTGTTATTAGACAGAAAGTATCGTGCGAGAATAGAGGATTTATTTGATCGGTTGAAAGGGCTTAGTGTCTTTTCGAATAGACTTGTGATCGGGATATTATCGACTACGGGTAAAGAGATTAGAGTCTGAAAACAACTTTTAGAACCCGTTATGGCCATTAAGAATTTTTAGTAATGCCATTTGGGTTGACTAATGCTCCAGCTGCATTTATGGACTTGATGAATAGGGTTTTCCACCCTTATTTGGATCAATTTACTTAGAATTATTTATTGATGACATCGGTGTATTCTAAGATGCCGCAGGGGAACATAATTCACCATTTGAGGGTAGTATTGAGCTTTGAGGAAGAATCGATTATTTGCAAAGTTAAGTAAATGTGATTTTGAAACCCAAGGAGTGCCATTCCTGTTCGTATTGTATCTACAGAAGGTATTAGAGTGGACCCAGTGAAAATTGAAGCAGCCATGAATTGGAAGCCTTCTCAAAATGTAACCAAGGTGAGAAGTTTCTTGGGTTTGGCAGGTTATTATCGCAGATTTGTACAAGGATTTTCAGTTATAGCATCATCACTTACAAGATTACTTCGGAAAGCAGTGAAGTTTGAGTGGGATGATAAGTGCCAATCCAGCTTTGAAAGGTTGAAGGAAATACTGGTTGAAGCAGCAGTGTTGATTCAGCCTACTTCGGGTAGGGATTATATTATATACAGTGTTGCTTCGAGGATAGGTTTGGGATGTGTATTGATGCAGGATGGGAAGAGTGGTGAAGAAGCATAGCCACAGACGGTTAATCGCGTGAACAAAACTATCCCACTCGTAGTTGGATTCTTAATTTGTAGTGTTCGCTTGCGAAAAATTTAGGCGACTTATTTATATGGAGAAAAATGTAGAATTTATATTGATCATAAGAGTCTGACATATTTGCTACCTCAGAAGGACTTTAACTTGAGGCAACGTCGGTGGTTGGAATTGCTTAAAGACTATGATTGTATAATTGATTACCACCCCGGGAAAGAAAATGTAGTGGCGGATGCCTTAAGTAGGAAAATGATTTCTGCTTTGTCTTTGAAAGATTATGACTGAAGATTTGATTATGATGGAGCCTTGTTGGCTCAATTGAGAGTTATACCGGACTTGAAGCAAATAATAGTAAATGCTCGAAGATGATGCCAGGATTCTGAGATAAGTGCGGGTTAGTCGACACTTGAGACAAGGCGATTATGCCATAGATGAAGATGGAGGTTTTGTTGTAAGAGCAGTTATGTGTATCGAGATGATATGGATTTGAGAAAAGAAGATATTATATGAAAGCGAATCGTTTTCTCGCACCTACTGGAGTAATAAGATGTACCAGGATATGAAACAGTAATACTGGTGGCGAGGGATGAAATAGGACATTTATGAGTACATGTATGCAGAATTAATCGACGTGTCATTGTAAAAATTTGAACACGAAATTGCCATCCGATTTATTGAATCCGCTTCCCGATTCCCGATGGAGTGGGATAACGTGCTATGGTTGGATATTAAGGTTCCCCTCGTGAAGGAAACATGATTCTGTTTGGGTAATTGTGGACAAATTGACCAGTCTGCCTCACTTCTACCGGCTGGAGCTTGGTACTCCGTGGATCGTATAAGCGGACTTTATGTGAGTGAAGTTGTCTTCGGATTGCATGGGATTCCTTATCGATAGTGTCCGACCCGATCCACGGTTTCACGTGAGGTTACGGAAGGAATTACGATGGCACCCAGTACGAGACTTGGTAGCCTTGCCTTGCATCCACGAAACAAATGGACGGTGTGAAAGAAGTGGTCAGTTGTTGGAAGAAGATATGCTTCTAGGAGTTTGTGTATTAGATTTTTAGGAAGTTGGGATAAGGTATATTCCACTATTGATTACTATATATGATTATCGATCTAATATTAGTATGGCCCCGTATGAAGCTTTGTATGAAGAAGATGTAGAAATCCTATGTGTTGAATGAGTTGAGCAGGCATAAGGTGTGGTCACGATTTAGTAAAGGGCGGAAGAAAATTTCAGATTATTCAGAAGAGGTTAAAAGCTACCAGTGATAGACAAAGGTCTTATGCTAATTTGAAGAGAAAGGATATAGAGATTGAAGTCGAAGAAAAATTAAAAGGATCTCCGTGTAAAAAGATGCTCCGCTTTGGTAGAACAGGAAAACTGAGTCCAAGATTCATTAGCTCTTACAAAATTTTAGAAAGAGTTGGACCAATAGCATATCGTTTGGCACTCCCTCTGAAGTTATCCAAATTACATGATGTATTCCATGTGTGTATGCTTGAATATTGTTGACACATGTCGCCTATATTACAGTTCAAGATATCACAAATCTGAAGATTTCACTTTCGATGAAGAGCCGGGCTGCCAGATCGTGCATCAGAGCGATTCTGAAACGAGAAAAGTCCCTATGGTAAAAGTTCTTTGGCAACATCACGGTACGAAAGAAGCGACATGGGAACTGAATCAGCGATGAGTCTGATACCTGAGCTCTTGGTTCGGGTAATTTCGGGACGAAATTTATTTTAAGGGGGGAGAGGTAACACCCCGAAATATACCCTAGTCATTTTCAACGTGTTTAGGGTATTTTGTAGGTATAATTTGAATTTTCGTAATTTAAATTCAAAACGTGAAAACTGAGAAACCCATAATTTGTACAAGATACAAGGGTAAAAGTGGAATTTATCAAAACAAGATATAAAAGTCATAAGATAATAAGATTATATGCCAAAGTGGAATAATGGGAAGTTGTAGTGAAATAGACAGTGAAAGTCGTGCTGATAAGCTAAATAGGCCGTAGGACAGTTGAGTGAGTACCTCGTTTGAGACCAAGGCACGAGGGAGAGTGGGAGAGAGGGAGTGAAATCTTATGGATATGTATGGAAACTTTGAGTATGGATGCTATGATGATTTTTATATGGATATTAGTGGTTTCATTCCTAGGGTTTAGTTAAGAATTCATCCTAACCCTAGATGTCTTGAAAGTTGGGTTGGTAAAACCCTAAATTGTATAAGATGGTAAAGTCCTCCTTTGAGTAGGGATTCTTGGTTTATGATGTATGGATACATGTTTGGGTGTTAGGAAGTTGACCTAGCTTACAAGTACTTAAGTTTGGGTTTGGAAAAAACCTAACTAATCTCTATGTTTGGTTTTGGTTGGGTTAGAACACATTTGGGAGTTGTTTTTGGTGACGCTTTTGGAGTATTTGGGTTTTTTGGTTGGATTTTTGGAAAATAGACGAAATGAGCAAAAATATGGGCAAGTTCGGGGTCTATGCCGTGGCGGCGTGGTGACCTGCGGCCGGTGTAGGTCAGGTGCGGGCGTGGTATGTCCATGTCGCGGTGTGGCGGAGAGGAAGGATTTGGCTAGCCTCGGGTATGCTGCGGCATAACACTGTTCATAGCATGGAAATTGTTGTGTTTTGTTTTGTTTTTATGTTTTTCCAAGGACTTGTATATTAAACTATGGGATATAAAGTGTATGAAAGGGTCCGTTCATAATTGGGTAAAGAAGAAAATTAGACATGCCTCTTCATGCGATAAGATTATAAGTTCCGAAACACATACAATTGTTGGACTGCTAAGACCAAATATTGAATGACATGGAACTTCTATTACATGGGCAGGCACCTCTCTGATTAGTGCTTCGGCACTCCTGGCGAGTGCTAACTACGACATACGTTACGTAGGCGAGCATGTCTCTTATCGATTAGCCGGCACTCCTCTCGCCCATCTCCCGACATACATTGCGTGGCGAGGCACGTCTGCGATTAATTAATACGCACTCCTGCTGGTGCTATGACATACGTTGCCGTGGGGCGGAACCGTCTCACGATTGGAGTGTGACGCTCACGCTGTGCTACAACACTTTGTTCTGCATTGGCGAGCCGTCTTTGTCCAGTCTTGGCGTGCTGCTTGAATCTTCGCGACAACATTCTTGCGTGGGCGAACACGTCTACGTCGATTGATTCGACACTCTTGCTTTGTGCTACGGCACCTCGATCTTGTCTTGTGTGGTACTTATTGTGTGTCTTATATTTCTTGTGCTAGTCTGGTATTCGATAGTTGCATGATAAGAGTCGAATAACGAATAAGGTTAAAGTATAAATACATTGTACTACAGTGCCTCTGCGTAAGTATAAGCTGCAGCCAGTACCTACGGATACCTCGTATAAGTATAGCTCTGTAACTCATGCGGAGATCTAGATAAGTTTAAATTAGGCTATAAGTGCAGTATATGTATTCGTTTTGCTGCCTCTGAATTCAAGCGAGTGGATATGCACTCTTTGTATAACCGATGGCTGATATAGGCTTATTGTAAAAGTATTAATGCATGTGTACATGTATAAGTCATATGTTTCACTAAGCGTTAAGCAGCGCGGTTTTAATTTGTGTAGGTACGGGGAGGGACGTCCACGATCTTGACTATCTTGTTGGGCGGAGACACTTATGGGGTCCATCACTGTAGGTTTCATGCTACGATTATGTAAATGTAAATGCAGTTTTTGTATATCATATGTGCATACAAAAATGGGACTCGAAGCTTGTATGTGATGGCTGTCAAGCACCAGCTATTGGTGGTAGTTTTATTTTGTATTTTTGTATATGATATTTTTGATTCGGTTAAGACTTGGGCCATAATAATAGAAAAAAGTAAGTAAGAGTCGATGCGGAGTCTTGCACCCCCTTCCTGCCTTAGGCGGGTTGGGGGCGTCTTAAGTACCCAGGAAGAGTGAATCAGATTATTGGCTAAAGAAATGGAGAGAGAAAAATCCAAGTTATCTTCTCTGATGTGACAGGGTGAGATTCTTTATGCCCAAGGCCTAAAGCACCAGCAAAAGACCATTTTTTTAAATGATTTTCTCTCATCCATGATGGGAAAGCTTGATGATTTGACCTCCTAATTGTAGCAGTTGATGCTTCTAGAGAGTGCTTAGGGTTTTAGGACTCTTTGAGATCTTTTTATTTTTCTAAGATCTGATCCCTTATCACTTCAAACATGGTTACTAGTTTTGACATAGCCCTGGACATTTGACATTGCCCATACTAGCTCATCTCTTTTATACCTTGCCATCATAATTTTAGATAAGCTGAATAATCTTCAACATCTTACCTTTTCTTGATTAGGTGGCTAATGGCTAACCTTCTTTTATTGTTATGATGGGAGCTCACTAAAAATTTTGCACAGATGCACTACTGTATGTGTATGAACTAATGGATCAAGGTGGCACTAGGCCTACCTTTGAATGTGTGCTATCATTGAACATTTACACATGTGCACCATAGCCATGACATTGCATTAGTGGACCAAGGTGGCACTAGGCCTACCTCTGGATGTGTGTGATTGACAAACACTTACACATGCACATTGATTAGTGCCCAAAAAGTGCTATTTTGAACCCTATTTATTATAGGTTTTAAGTGCTTTTTGTATACTAAAACTCATTCACAGTCAACCGATTACATTAAGGTCCCTACTATTCTCTTTGATCGCATTTTTGGCAAATTTTGCGAGTTTTGTGAGCTAATCATGCCAACATTGTTGAGTCGATCAAACATGAAGGAATTGAGTCAAACTCAACATCATAGATCGGAGACCAAGAGGGGAAAGAAGAAGCGAGAAAATAGAAGAAAAATGAGCGAGGAGTAATGGAACATAAAGCTGATAGACGGTGCGGGAAATTTCGCTATTTGGAATTTTCGCTATCATAGCAGTACTGGCTATCATAGCAATTTTCGCTATGATAGCGAAAATCATGTGCATCATGAATTTAATGCGCTCTGTTTTTATCCAAGCGACTCGTTTTGGTTTCTCCTTTACCATTGTAACTGTTTTGGTTTGTTTTGTAATTTCCCTTGCTCTGAGTAGTATATAAGCTAGAGTCAAGGTTTGTAACAATCAATCACTTCGCAATAAATTTTTGGAGAAGCTTTCAGCTCTCCCATTTTCTCTGGTTCATTTTCTTTCCCTTTCTTTTCCATTTTCTCGGCTGAGCACTCATACGAGGGATGACAACTCGAGAGGATCTTCAGGCCCCAGACCTCTTCCTCCTTGAGGAGGTGCAGCTAGGATTTGGGGAGTAAGGCGACGGTCCTCTTGTTTTTAACGTAAATTTTATTGGGTGTTGTAGTTTCTATTTCTCTTAGGTTAAAATCTTCTAGGCACACCCTTACTAACGTGTATTTAGCAAGCTTTTTTGGTTACGAGTGGATGCTTATCACTCTGGGTCCTGAGTATCAGTTGATTGTTCCTAGCCAGTTCTTTGCGGGAGTGGTTTTTGAGATATGATATCAACTATTAGGAATATTTTTGCCCCGGTTAAATGCTATGTTTCAAGAAATCATGGGGTCTAGGTTTAAAAGCTAAATGGTCAGGAGTTCGGGAAATGACTATGTCATGCTCCCCCAGTGCGAGAAAAAGGCCGGGACATGTTAGTTGCCTTAAAACCCTAAACCGGAGTGGTCGAAACTTCAAGGGTTCTATTTTAAATTTTTTATTATTTTATTTCCGACCTCCCAGACAACCCGATCCTGTTTTACGAACCCCAAAATCGAATTTAATTCACGGTTTTGACTTCCTTAAATCATTTGTGAAGAAAACCCATTACATGTGTTAGACCACTAGACCGCTATCTTTGCGAGTAGGAGGAATTTAGGATACAAATTTTGTTGATTTCGGATCACCCTACTGTGGCATGAATCAAATGGCGCCGTTGTCGGGGATGGTGCCTTAGTGTAGGTGAGAAGCTGTGAAACACTTGTGATCCTCATCACAAATCGCGGTGAGTGCTTTTATGTTTTTGCTTTGTCATTTTCTTTTAGTTTCATTTAAAAATAAAAAATAAGAAAAAGTTGCTCGAGTTGTTTTGTGTTGTCTTGTGTTTACTTTGTTTTGCTCTGGTTGCATGTTCAGTGGAGAAGCCCCGGGAACTAGAATCAAATGGGAGACACCTAAGGGAGAAACGATATAGTGAGTACCCTATGGAAGTAACACAGGCATACATGACAATGAGGACTAGAAACTAGCATGGCAAAATCAACAACCCCTTAGAATCCAAACCCAGAATAGGTCCTATGAGGACTATAGAGACCAATGGATGAGTGCACCCGTCTATAGTGTTCCCTCAAATTATGTACCTCCTGTTTCTCCACATTTTACCTCAACTCCTCAGCCACCACAGCCACCACAGTTAATTTCTCCAGTTGAGCAAGCAATATTGAACTTGAGAAAACTAGTGGATAATTTCAAAGAGGAGCAAAGGGTAGTGAATGTCCAGGTCAATCAAGAAATTAAGGCAGTAGAAAACTCCCTGAACAAGGAATTGGATGTGTTCCCGGAAGCGAAGGTGATCGAATTTGACATCCTGCAGCCATCCATTTCCAGTAGGAGGAGAATCACGGAGGAAGAGTGCTTGGCTAAACAATTTTGGGTGGCAGAGGCTCAACTCTGACCTCGGGAAGGAATTGAAAGTGGAATCAGCGGAAATACGGTATGAGAGCCCAGAATCAAGTGTTGCTTTTTGGCCATGGAAAAAGAAGAAGAAATCATGGCCTTATTGTTTGAGGAGACTTGATCAGATCAAGCCGAGGAAAGAACCACAAAAACACCCTTCAGCAATTCCCATGAGCGAATCGCAATTGCCTTGAAGCCACCAAATGCTCGTGCCGTTAGCCTCCTCATGACCAAGTGTACATTTTGTCACACATTTTACCATAAAGGCCACATCAGTCTTTACTGTCTACAAAAATTCAAGAAATTAGTAGCCACTGTACAAGCCTTTGCCACTACATCAAAAACGATGGCAGTCGCTCACATCGCATGGCACAGTGGATGCTTCGGGTGCGGGTTCGGGTTTGGAGCACCCGAACCTCGGCATTCTCACAAGCTCCACTAGTTCCGGCTGACCTTGAGCGAAAAAATAAAAATAAAAAACTAGTTTGGAGACAGTCTCCCCAGCACTATTTTAATTTTTTGATTTATTAATTTTATATTATTATAATTGGATTCTATAATTTTCTTTTAGATTTTCACTAATTTTAAGTTAATCTTTGTCTAGCTTGTTTTCACTTTCTACGCAATTTTTGTTAATTTTTCTTGTATTAATTTTACGGTTTGAGAGAGTGAAATTTTGAAGCGAGTGAACATGCTTGATGCGACAAAAGGAGGCGGGAAAATTTACTTAAATGTGCGAATTTTTCGCAACCACTGCAGCCGACGAGATGAATTTTAAGCTATCATAGCGAAGTACACTATGGTAGAAAATGCGTATGGTTTGTCCCCGGGGAAAAAGACAAATTGTGCCGCAGTATTTCTATTTTATTTTATTTTATTTTTATTATTTTTTTATATAAAAACAAATTGTTGTTTTTATTTATTTATTTTATTTTTATTACTTTATTTAAAAAAATTAATTATTTTTAGTTTTATAAAAAAAAATAAAAAAAATTTTGTCTCTAAAAAAAATAATTATTTTATTTTATTATAAAAAAAAATGTCTGAAAAAAAATCTTTTTTATTATTATTTTTATTAATTATTTTATTTTTCAAAAAAAAAAAAAATTTTATTTTCGCTATCATAGCGAATTTTCGCTATGATACACTGTTTTGCCTCCAATTTTGTTTCGCTCACAACTTTTTCATCCGAACTCCGTTTTATGCATTTTTGGTACCATTGGAAATATTAGAGAGTGTATAATCTAAATCAAAGTAGAAAGAACACTTTTGAAATTTTTATGAAAGTGAAATTTTCAAAATTTTTCAACTGGTCACTTTTTTTCTCTATTTTCTTCTTCTAACTTGTTCATTTGAAACCCCGAGCCCGAATTGAATAAGGTGTCGATGGAAAGAGCACCAAAGTCTACTTGTCAAAAATAGTCGCATCTCATCAAAGAGTAACACTTACTCTAAATTTCAATCCAAAACTTTATTTGGGACAAGAGATGTTTAGGTTGGGGGGAGAGTTAGCGAAGGAAGTGGCTTTGTATTTATGTTTTTGTTACTATTTTGAGTAAGCCCATTTTGTGATGTTCAGTGAACTCTTTGGGTTTCTTTACATAAAGGCATTATCTTATACAACTTATTTTTTCAAAATTTGGACCCATTTTGCAACCAAAAATTTTGTGTGTTTTGCCTATCTCATAGTTTGAAAAATTGAAACTTTGTCCAATTCTATTGATGGTAGATTGGTTCCATGCCTAGTTGAGTGGATGATCAGTTAAACTTTTGTTACTTTCGACCCTTTTTCTTCCACCTTTAGCTAACCACACCTTTGTGCATAGTTTCTTCAATAACACGAAAAAAGCTACTTGCCCTAGCCTCTAAGCCTTGCAATAACCTAACCTAGTTTCGTTTACCACCTTTAATAGGTTAAGGACCCCCATGAATAGAAGGCCAATGTGTCTTCCAAAATAAAAAGAAAAAGAAAAGAAAAAGAAAAAGAAAAGAAAAAGAAAAAGAAAGAGAAAAAGAAGAAAAATTGCAACGCTTTGCCTTGAAGCAGGCCATGGTCGAAGGGGTATATGGCGAAAGCCTTTAAAGCTCGGTGCCCTAAACCTTCACTGGTTGGGAGTCACCGACTTAGTGTTAAGCTACACGATTGGATGGGTCGTTGAAGTTTAGCCAGAAGTTGTAGGTCTTGGAGGCTGAAATCGTGAAGTCGGTGAAACACCGAAGAGTTAGTGGTCGAAAGATCCTCATGACTTGGTGCCCTAAGCCTTAATTGGTTGGGAGTTATCGGTAGATCCCTGTTACATGGACTTTGGTGAGGTTGATCCCTCAGCATTGCACCCTACAACACAAAAAGAGTTGTGGAATAAGAGTGGGTCTTGATCTATTTAGGTTGGTTAGCATGCTAGGTTGTGGCAGTAGCTAGGTTGGGGAGGCCTTGGTTGACGGTTTATTGTTTAGGGCGATCAAATAAACACTTAGATTTTGGTGGAAGTTTAAGTTGATTCACAGAAGGGGCTCTTTAATACTCAATTTGTATGGCATTCATTCTCTCATGATAGTTATTGGATACGACTTTGATGATTCTTACTTAGGGTTAGGCATTACTCATTCACAACCTTTTTGAAATATAATTTTTGTGAACATTATTTTGTTATCGTTGTATGCTCTTTCTTTCTTTCTTTCTTTCATTGCTAGGGACTAGTAATGTAGGATTCAGAGGTGTGATTAATTGCCCAAAGTGCTATTTTGAACCCTATTTATTATAGGTTTTTGGTGCTTTGTATACTAATCATTCTAATTAACCGATTTACACATTAATGTCCTATTATTCTACTAATGGCATTTTGTGGCAAATTTTGCAGTTTTCATTTAATCATGCAACATTGTTGAGTCGATCCAAACATGGTCGAGTCAAACTCAGCATCATAGATCGAGACGAGAGGAAGAGAGCGAAAATGAAGAAAAATGAAGCGGGGCTTGATGGAGCCGATAACGATGGGCAGTCTTTGGAAATTTCGCTATCATGCGACGAAAATTAATGTGCACATAGCGAAATTTCAATTTTAAGCTATGAGCTGAATTTGCCATGATAAGTAATTCTCTATCACTCTTGAATTTTTCGCTATGATAGCGAAAATCCTTTGATGCATGCAATTTAATGCGCTCCTGTTTTTTATCCAAACGACTCCGTTTTTGGTTTTTCTCCTTTTTACCCTTGTAATAGCTTTTGTTTTGGTTTGTTTTGTAATTTCCCTTGCTCTAAGCCGTATATAAGCTAGAGTCAAGGTTTGTAACAATCAATCCGCCCTTGATAAATTTTTGGGAGAAGCTTTCGGCTCTCAGTTTTCTACAGCCGTTTCTTTCCTTTCTTTTCCATTTCTCGACTGCAAACCTCCTCTGAGGATGACAACTCAGAGGATGCTTTGCTAGACCTCTTCCTCCTTGAAGAGGAGGGTTGTTGGCTAAGTTTGAGGAGTGGCGACGGTCCTCTGTTTTTTAACGCGCGTGATCGTTATTTATGTTCTATTTCTCACCTTAGGTTAAAATCTTCTGAGCACCCTCGCTAAACGTGTATTTAAGCTTTTGGTTACAGTGGATGCTTATCACTAGATCCCCTGTTATCCAGTTAGTTGTTTCCTATTAGTTACTGCAGGGTAGGTTTTTGAGATATGATATCACTGTTGGGAACATTTATGCCCAGTTAAATGCTATGTTCAAAGGAAAATCATAAATTCACAGGTTTTAAAGCTAAATGAAGATCAGGTTCGGAAATGACTTATATGTCATGCTCCCAATGCGAGAAAAAAGGCAGGGACATGTTAGTTACTTAAAACCCTAAACCGGTGGTTCAAAAACTTCAAAGAGGTTCTATTTTACATTTTTATTATTTTATTTTCAGCCTCTGAACCTTGATCCCTTGTTTTACCCCAGGCCAATCGAATTTAATTCACGGTTTGATTTCCTTAAATCATTTGTAGAAGAAAACCCATCCACATTGTTCGACCACACAGACCGCTATCTTGCGGTAGTTTTGCTACGACGTGGGAGAGCCCCAGGATACAAAATTTTGTTGATTTCGGATCACCCTACTGTGGAACGAATCAAATGGCGCCGTTGCCGGGGATGGTGCCTTAGTGTAGGTGAGAAGTTGTGAAACACTTGTGATCTTCATCACAAGTACTGGTGAATTGCTTTTATGTTTCACTGTCATTTTCTTTTAGTTTCATTTAAAAAAAAAAAAAAAAGAAAAAAAGAAAAGTTGCTACAGGATTGTTTTGTGTTGTCTTGTGTTACCTGATTTTGCTGTAGGATTGCATGTTCCAGTGGGCTTGAACTAGAATCAAATGGAACACCTAAGGGGAGAACAGTATATTGAGTACCCTATGGAGAATAACCCTAGAGCATACATGACAATGAGGGACTATAGAAACCTAGCATGGCAAAATAAGCAACCCTTGGGGAGAAATCCAGGCCCCAGTGGGTGCATGAGGTATGGGGGCTTGATGGATGAGTGCGAGTCTATAGTGTTCCCTCAAATTATGCACCTCTGTTTCTCCACATTTTACCTCAACTCTGAGCCACCACGGCCACCACAGTTGAGCAAAGCAATCTTGAACTTGAAAACTAGTGGATAATTTCAAAGGAGCGAAAGGGTAGTGAATGTCCGGGCCAAATCGAAAGTGAGAAGCAGTGTAAACTCCTGAACAAGGAATTTGATGTGTTCCAGAGCAAAATAGATCAGGAATTTGACATCTTGCAGCCATCCATTTCACATCAAGAGGAGGAGAATCTGGAGGAAGAGTTCTTGACTAAAACAATTTTTGGGTGAAGCGGGCTGTACTAGCCTCGGGGAGGAATTGAAAGTGGAATCGTGAAGCTCTACGAGAACTCTGAAAGCTCGAGAATCGAGTGTTGCTTTTGGCCATGGAAAGAAGAAGAAATCATGTTGTGTTGAGGAGGCGATAGAATAGAACGAGAAGAACCACAAGCTTGCCCCTTGACGATTCCGTAGGCTGAGATTCTAGTGCGCGCGAAGCCACCGGTGGCCCTCCAACGGCCAGAGTGTACATTTGCTGCAACACAACACAATCCACACACCCAAGGCACACCTACCACAAAGGCCATCAATTGCCTTGCTGTCTCTGAAAATTCAAGAAATTAGTGACCTTTGTACAAGCCTTTGCCCCATCGCATTGGCAGCTCGCATCGCGTAGCACGGATGGTTCGGGTGCGAGGTTCGGTTTGGAGCACCAGGGCCGACATTCCACAATGTAAAACCCTGACCTTATTGAATTTGTTATAATGATAGTTGTTGAGCGATTAGAGGTCAATGATAGAAGCAAGGGTAGATTAAAATTTAGAACGCTCCGGACATCATTTAGGCATAAAGTGAAAAATTTTCGAAAATTTTCACCAGATGCCCTAATGAATAGTAATTCTTCTTATTAAATCCGGATGGAGGGGTTGCAAAGGAATTTTTAAGAAATTTCAGTTACTATGACTTTGGTGATATTTAGAAAGGAGTGAAATTTAAGTGAATAGTAGATTTTCAGACTGAAATTCCAAATTCTCCGCTGAAATTTTGGATGGCTAAAATCAAGTATCAGGAATTAATCCATAGAGTCTAGCGAGGCTGAAGCGGTGAAAGCGGTCGGTTGGATAGTTTCAAGCGTCCGACGTGGTCGGATAATAAAGCGTTCTTGTCGGTTCGGATTTTTTAATGATTTTAAATTCGATTTCGGTGATTTAGGCACAGAATCCATGTGAAGGATTAGTGCAAGATATTTCATATTCGGGTACTAAAAGTTTAGGCGACCATAGAATATTTTTTGGCGTTTAATCGGTATAAAAAAGTAGTATAAAGGCGAAAATGAATAAATATATTCCATAAAAAGGGGAGATATTTTCTTGTGAGAGCCAATCGAAACACTGCCAATATTGAGTGTGATTAATAACAGGTTGAGTGGCTTGGCATATGAGAATGAGACCAATAGCTTCTTGGGCTCAAGTGCAATTTGGCAAGTTATTGTGGGTCAAATATAAATTCAAGTTAAATTCTCCAAAAGGGAGAAGCTTGGCCGGCCATGAGAGAAAAGAGAGAGAAGAAAAGAGAAGAAAAGGAGAAAAGAAAGTAAAGAAGGAAGGAAAAACTTGATGTTGGTAAGGTGGAGAAAGGGTGAGATGTATTTTTCTTCTCCTTTAAACTTTCAAGTGATCTACAAGTGGAATCCAAGAGAGATAAGCCAAGAAGCCAAGCAAATGCTAGTTTCTATTTGTGGGGAAGTTGGATTTTGATGTTTTCATGCTAATGTCTTGATGTTCTTGTATGGAGTTAGATTAGTGTTATTTAAGGTTGAATGATGATGATTTTGATATAAGTTGAGAAAGAAATGGATTAGGTTAGGTTTGAAAAATAGTGAAGTTGTTGTTAGGGTTTTGATAATTGAATTTGTGATATGTTGAAATTGGTTAGGGATTAGTGAAATTGGTATAAGACATTAGATTGGGTGATTAGGAGTGAATAAAATGCGGAAAGAACAAAATTGAATATGGCTTTGAGCATATTTAAGGCCAAAATGAAATAAGAGGGTTAAAAATTGATTAGTGATTTCATATAATTTGAGGACAGAATGTTCTTCTGAAATGCATTGGAGTTGGTTAGAAAAGAAAAGGATTTGAATTGAGGAAATTAAGGTCATTTTATAAAGTAAAGGGTAATTTGGTCATTTCCTTTGTTCTGTATTTTTAAGTCTGTTTAAATGGGATTAAAGTGAATGTGATGTGGTTGGGTGAAAATGAATGTGTATGGTGGATTAAAATGGAGATTATGGTTAATGTTTTAATTGGTTTCTTGAAAAATGTGTAGAAAAGTTTAATGTAAATGTTTATCTCTCTTGATATATGTTATTAGTATATATATATATTTATCTTGCTAAATATATGTATTTACTCTAATCCAAATTATATATATGCATATGTTAGAGCATCTATGGAAGTTTAAAAATGTGTAAAGGATGCATATGTATATTTGCGTATATATGTTGCTTTAATGATAAAGTAAAGTTTAAATGGATTTATAAATGTTTGAATAAATAATTTTTCTTGATGGTTACCCTAACCTATGGCTTGTTATGACGCTGATATGTAGTACGAGGTACCTTAAGCGTGTAAGAGTTTAGAGGAAAAGTTATAGGTTGCTAACAGAGGGAGGGAAATAGATTTTTAGCGTAATATCCTTACAAATGGAATGCTATATTTGGGAACCCTATGCAAGGCGTGAGTTTCTCCGCGTAGTGGTTATGGCGGATTGAGAGCGCCACTCACCCAGTCGATGCCGGAAGCGATTCGATTAATGTTTTACCTGGGTTCCATTAGAAGAAAGTTTAAAGTATAAATTGATTTTTATTTAATAAGTATTCATTCCTTTGATGTATCACGAAAATGTTGTCCTAAATGAAAATGTACACTCAGACTCCTTTAGCTCACTCTTTTAAAAAATTATGTTTCAAAAACATTTTCGGACGAGGCAGTGCGTCGGTAGAGCATCCCCTATTGTGATGAGTCGAGGAGCCATCGAGAGGCGGCTGTATTTGCATTGTATATATATTTTGCATATTGTATATGTTGAATATTTTGTCATTTATATATGTATATATGTATATATTTTGAAGGAACTACGTGGGCTTTGATCCTCGTGGACCAGTACGTAGGCGGTCGGCTTAAGTCCGGATCAAGCCCAATCTTTTTATAAAATTGTGCATGGAATTGAAGAAGTTTTGAATGTTTTGACGATTGAAGTGGATAAATGTATATGTGTATATATATTGTGCTTGATTGAGTTGTGGACGAGTCAACTTGAAAGTTGAATGTGTTTAAATGTTTTCACATGTTTTTGTAAATTTGGGAAAGTCAGAAGCAGAGGAAGCTCGGCCAATTTTTACGAAAAATCTAAGTGTTTGAAAAAGAAAGAAAAGAAAAAGAAAAAAAAAAGAAAATGTTTTTTTACCACTTAAGCTACTCAGCATTATTTGCTAAAAAGATATGTTAAGGATTGTAAGGGTTCGCTCCATGAGTTTTATTTGATTGTTTTAAGGAAAAGTTTCTATCAGTTGGAGTGCCGGGAGGTCCCTCAGGGTTTATGAGGTGTCAAGTTGGGGATCTTTGGCGTGATATCGAGCCACGGTTTTGAAAATGTTATAAAGATTTGAAAATTTTATTTTTGTAATGTTTTATTTTAAAATTGCATAAATTATTTATGTAATTTATAATCATATATGCATTGTATGACATATAAATTTTGAATTCCCACGAGAGAGAAAATCGTGTGTCCAAAGCCGACCACTTCATCAGAGAACTCTGGGCGTCATGCTACGAGAACATGTTGATGAGTCTGCGCATGTTACGCCCTTGCCAGTATAGTGACCTTATGCCTTGAGCCACCATAGACGAGTCGCCACTAGCCTCTGAGATTGATGGGAGGGCCAGATACCTTTAGAGCGAGATGGCTGAAGCTTTTAGCCAGATCTGACGGCCAGGAAATGGTAGCTTCTATAGAGAGAGGGGCGAAAGGCTAGGGGCGCGGAACTATGATGGTTGGGATACGGGAAAAGGCCGTCTGGTTAGAGGGAAATGGCGAATTCTGCTAGGTGATGCGGTGTGCGGATGGAGCAGGATGATCACTTTTACTAACCTTTTCTCCTACGGAGACTGAGGGCGTTAGAGTGGTGGAGGCGATTCGGAGGAGATACCGGAGAGTGTCACAGGCGCAGTTTAAGGAAGAGTTTATAGATAAGTTTGTTCCGGCCCGATTCTGGAGATCACGAAGGGTGAGGTTCTTTAAATTTCAGATGAGGGATACTCGACGACGGATTATGAAGGAGTTTTACGAGCTCGTCGGACATGTTCCATTTATCGGGGATGAGTTTCGAAGACCCAGAGGTTTCTTGTGGAGTCTTGATCAGGAAGATTAGGACCACGGTAGCGTCGATAACCCACGCACCTGATGCGGCCCAGTAGTAGAATTAGCGATTAGGGTTGAGGAGGAGCATGGGGTTGAAATCCCGAGGCTACGCCCGATCAAGACACAGTGGTCGGCGTGGAGTTCGGGGAGGTTCGATACTTGATCGAAGGAGGAAAGACACGATGGACGGTGGCGGCGGTCGGTCGAGAGGCCTGATCTAGCCCGGGGATGAGGCCCTGAGCAATTGCTCCAAGGGTCAGCGAGTGTTAACCGGTGTGGGAAGAACCATTATGGTGAGTGAAGTTGGGCATAGACAATTGCTTTAAGTGCGGACGGCAAGGACGCCGCCGCCGAGTGCCCACTGAATGGATTTAGCGGTGGATCGGGAGTGGGACAGATAGGGCGAGAAGCGGTTCGATCTTTGGTAGAGTGCAGGTTGGAAGTCGAAGAGGGCTCAGAGGCGAGGCCTACATTTACTAGACTGGAGGACCGGCGGGTAGAGTCGAGACATCCGGAGGACGGATGGGGCGACCTCGAGACAAATTTAGGGTTTTGTAGTCACCCGATAGGAGCAGTTGCTTAGGAGGTCATGACGAGGTACTATCCAGTTTTTGATAGTAATGCTTATGTCTTGATAGATAGGATTTTTCTCACTCATTTATTTACGTGAAATTTATTGCAGTGAATATAGAATAAACCTATAGATTGTAGTATGAGTGGTCTCCGCCATACGGAGATTCACTTATAGCGAGATAGAGTATACATGGTTGTAGAGTGATTATTGAGGTCATGAGTTTAGGGCCAATTTGGTATTGTTCGGACATCGAGGACTTCGATGTGATATTAGGGATCGTGGTTGTCGACATCATGCCATGGATTAGCCGGGAAGAAGTTAAGTTACGTATCTTAGGGAACCCGAAGTTACTTTTTGTGGGAGTAAGGAAGATATTGTCCTCGAGTATGATGTGCGTAATGATGGTACGGAAGATGTTTAGTCATATCAGGTATCTAGCTATGCAATTGAGGTGAGAGATGATATGAGATTGGAAGACATTAGGTAGTCGAAGAATTCCGGATGTTTCGAATGATCTTTCAGGATTACCCCGAGGCCAATTGATTTTTCGGTCCGAGTTAGCCCACAGGACATAACCAATTTGGCATACGGGATGGCCTACTTGGTGAAAGAACTTAAGGTGCGAGATGGAAGAAATGGTCAGCAAGGTGTTCATTGGAGCCCGAGCACGTCTCCTTGAGAACTAGGTTTTATTTGTGAAGAAGGACGGAAGCATGCGATTATGTATTGATTACGAGAGGAATTGAATAAGGTAACAATACATGTCGGTATCCACTTTCCGAGGGTTGATGATCTCTTTGATCGATTCTGAAGGCTAAGGTATTCTCGAAGATTGATTTGAGGTCAGTATCATCGATTGAAATTCATGATGAGGATGTTCCCGAGCATTGAACAGTGCGGTCATTTTGAGTTTCTAGTCATGCCATTTGGACTTACAAATGCCCGGCCAGCTTTATGGATCTCATGAGCGGTATTTTCGAGGCCTTACTTAGATCGGTTGTTATCGTGTTTATTGACAATATCTTTTGATCTATTTGGGTGGAGAAGAACATGCGGGCGCTCGAGGATGGATTAGCGAGCATTGCGGGTACATCGGTTATATGCCAAACTCAGTAAGTGTCAGTTTTGGCTCAACAGTGTCGCGCCTTTTTGGGACACATAGTTTCTACAGAAGGGGTCTCAGTGGATCATGGCAGAGAAATTCGAGCTATGCGAGATTGGAAACCTCTTACGAGTGTTACGGAGATAAGGAACCTGGGTTTTGGCGGAGTATTCTGAGTAAGTTCGTTGAGGGATTTTCGAAGATAGCTGCACCTGACTAGGCCCGACAAGGAAGAGGAACCGTTTTTATGGTCAGAGGCTTGTCAGCAGAGTTTCGATGAACTGAAAAGAAGATTGACCTCAGCTCCAATACTTACACTTCCATCAGGGCAGGATGGCTTTGCAGTGTATTGTGATTCCTCTAGGCAAGGCCTAGGTTGTGTGTTAATGCAGAATGACAAGGTGAATGCATATGCTTCTAGGCAATTGAAGAAGAATGAACAGAATTATCCTACACACGACCTTGAGCTAGCAGCCGTAGTATTTTCCTTGCGGATATGGAGGCATTACTTATATGGAGTGCCCTGTAGGATTTTTACGGATCATAAGAGCTTGCAGTATCTGTTTACGTAGAAGGAACTGAACATGAGACAGAGGAGATGGATTGAACTGATCAAGGATTATGAATGTACCATTGAATATCATTCTGGAAAGGCGAACGTGGTAGCAGATGCTCTTAGTAGGAGACCTATGAGTTCCATATCGCACTTGAGGGCCGTGCATCTTCCTCGACTCATAGAATTAAGGACCTTGGGTGTGAGACTAGAACTGACAAATTCAGGAGCACTGTTAGCCACATTTCATGTACGATCTGTGATGATGAACCAGAATTAAGAGCAGGGTGAGGGATCCACGGAATGAAGTAGAAGTTAGAAGGTGATAGAGTTTGGGCAACAAGGAGATTTGTCATTAGGAAGATGGTACCGTCGTCATGGGACGAGAGGTTGTGTACCTGATGTAGGTGATGGCGAGGAGAGAATTATGGAGGAAGCCCATTCCTCGCTTATGCTATCTCATCAGGAAACACAAAAGATCTTATCATACCCTAAAGGAACCTCTTGGTGGAAGGGTATGAGAAGAGGGATATTGCGAGTTCATCTCGGATGTCTCGTGACGGTGAAAGCCCAGAACATCGGAAGCTGTGGGACTAATGCAGGTCTCAAGTTCTCAAATGAAATGGAGAGAATCACTATGGATTTTGTGAGTGAGACCACGTTCAGGATGAGTGCAATCTGTCTCGTTGATTGTGGACAGGCGCGAAATCAGCCCATTTCTACCTATCGGGAATAGTGATTCCCTTGGATAAGTTAGCCCAATTATAGTTAGAGATTATCGGTACATAGTGCGCGGTTTCATTGTTTCAACCAGAGATCCCGGGTTTACCTCACGGTTTGGCCGGTTTATAGAATGCCCCTTGGCACTGAGCTACATTTCGAGTACGACTTTTCATCCCTGAGCGGATGGCCAATCAGATATCTGACAAGGTGCCCCAGGGCATGTGTTGATTAGAGGCCAGGCCTCATCTACCCTGATGGAGTTAGCATACAATACTGATTATCGGGGTGATGTTCGTTGGCCTTATGAGGCTCTTTATGGACGGACGTGTCGAACTCCAGTTTGTTGGGACGAGGTAGGTGAAAGGAAATTCGTAGGTCCGGAGATTGTCCAAGTGACTTTTGATAAGGTCAAGGTTATAAGGGATAGACTAAAAATTGCACAAAACCGACATAAAAGTTATGCGGACAATCGTCGTAGGGACCTAGAGTTCGAGGTAGGGGATATGGTATTTTTAGTTTCCCATGGAAGGCGATATAGATTTGGGAAGCATTAAAGGGGCTGAGTCCATGGTATATTGGGCTCCTCCTGTGAATTGTTGAAAGGATTGGGGAGGGTGGCATATACGATTGGGTTGCCACTGACCTCGACTCGCATTCACGATGTTTTCCATGTTTCTATGCTCGCGGATACATACGGACCCTTCATATGTGATAAAAGCGTCGGTGGAAATACATGAGGAACTTGATATACGAAGAGGGCAGTCGGATCCTTGATCGTCGAGAGCAAGTTCTGGCATATGAACTATTCCCATTTGGTGAAGGTATTTATTGGAGGTCATCTGATGAAGCTACATGGGAGCATGAGGAAGCGGATGAAGAGGCATTACCGTCTCTTTGATGCAGGTGAATGTTTTAATTTCGAGGGCCGAAATTTTTATAAGGAGGGGTGATTGTAAAGCCCCGACCTTATTGAATGTTATAATGATAGTTGTTGAAGCGATTAGAGGAGTCGATGATAGAAGCAGGGTAGATTAGAATTTAGAACGCTCCGGACGTCATTTGGGCATAAAGTGAAAATTTTTCGAAAATTTTCATCGGATGCCCGAATGAATAGTAACTCTTCTTATCAAATCCGGATGGAGGGGTTGCAGAGGAATTTTTAGAATTCCGGTTCTGTGCTGAGCGATATTTAGAGAGAGAATTAGATATTTAAGTGAATATTGATTTTTCGGATGGTGAACTGCGCTGAAATTTTCGGAGGTAAGGCAGAAAATGCGAAATGTAGGGTAATCATAGAGTCTAATGGCAGCTTGGTGAAAGCGGAGTCCGTTTGGATAGTTTCCGGGCGTCCGAGCCTGGTCGGATAGCAATATTATTGTCCGGATTTCCGTTTTTTAACGATTTTAAATCGATTTCGGTGATTTTGGGAAAGCTTTGGAATCCTTTGTGAAGAGATTTAATTAGAATATTTCATGGTGATTTTAAGTTTAAACGACCATAGATTATTTTTATGTTTAATCGAACAATGCGGTATAAAGGCGAAAATGAATAAAATATGCTATAAGGGAGATATTTTTTTGTGAGAGCCAATCAAAACCTTTCTTAATGACTAAGTTATGATTAAAATAATAGGTTAGTGGCTTGGCCTCATGAGAATGGACCAATGAGCTTCTTGGGCTCAAGTGCAATTTTGGCAAGTTGTGAGGGTCAAGATATAAATTCAAGAAGTTAAATTCTATCAAAAGGGGAGAGCTTGGCTGGCCATGAGAGAAAAGAGAGAAGAAAAGAGAGAAAAGAAAGGAAAGAAAGAGAAGGAAGAAGGAAAACGTGTTAGGCCAAAGTGGAGCAAGGGTGAGATGTGATTTTTCTTCTCCTTGGCTTTCAAGTGATCTACAAGTTGAATCCAAGAGAGAAGCCAAGGAAAACCGAAACCAAATGCAGTTTCTATTTGTGGGAAGTTGGATTTTGATGTTTTTCATGCCTAATGTCTTGATGTTCTTGTATGGATGTTAGATTAGTGTTATTTAAGGTTGAATGATGATGATTTTGATATAAGTTGAGAAAGAAATGGATTAGGTTAGGTTTTGAAAAATAAAGTGAGTGATTTGTTAGGGTTTGATAGTGAATTTTGTGTGATATGTTGAAATTGGTTAGGGATTAGTGAAATTGAGGTATAAGACATTAGATTGGAGTGATTATAGTGAATAAAATGGAAGAACAAAATTGAATATGGCTTTGTGCATATTTCGGCCGAAATGAAATAAGAGGGGTCAAGGGTAGTTGGTAGTTTCCATGTTTGAGGTGAATATGCCTCTAGAAATGCATTGGAGTTGGTTAGAAAAGAAAAGGATTTGGATCAGGGCATTAAAGGCATTTATAAAGTAAAGACATTTGGTCATTCTACTTAGTTACGTATTTTTAAGTGTGGTTAAATGAGATTAAAGTGAATGTGATGTGGTTGGGTGAAAATGAATGTGTATGGTGGATTAAAATGGAAGTTATGGTTAAATGTTTTAATTGGGTTTCGAAAAATGTGAAAAGGACTATCGGACGGGAAATGGGAATTCGACGGGAAATATTCGGGATTGAGCGTGAGCAGGTGAGTCATAAAGAAGCGATGTTTTGAAAATTGAGTTTTTAAAAGTGAAGCGATTTTAATGTTAAAGTGAGAAAAGTTTAATGTAAAATGTTTATATATGTATTATATGTTGTTAGTATATATATATATATATATATATATATATATATATATATATATATATATATATATATATATATCTTGCCTAAATATATGTATTTATATTAAGTATATATGTATGCATATGTTAAGATATCATGGAAGTTTTAAAATGTGTAAAGGATGCATATGTATATTTAGCGTATATATGTGTCCTTTAATGATAAAGTAAAAAGGATTTAAATGGATTTATAAATGTATTTTGAATAAATGTTTCTTGATGGTTACCCTAACCCTATATGAAACATTATGATGATATCGAATTTGGGTACCTTAAGCGTGCTTAGGATTTTAAGAGGAAAAGGATTATAGATTGCTAACGAGGAGGGAGAGGAAATAGATTTTTTAGCGTAATATGTCACTTACATGTGATAGGTGCTATGGCGGAACCACATGCAGGCTTAGGTTCCATGAGCGTAGTGGTTATGGTAGTTGAGTATCTCTCACCGTTAGTACCAGCTGACCGGTGTGTTTACCCACAGTTTCATTACGAATGGTTAAAGTATAATTGATTTTTATTTAATAAGTATTCATTACTTTGATATATACTGAAAATGTTGTCTAAGTAATCATCAGGCTCGCTAGCTCACTCTTTTCATTATGTTTCAAAAACATTTTAGGACCCGGGCAGAGTCTTGAGTGAAACCTCCCTCTGTACCTTGATGGTCGAGCCATCGAGAAACGGCACATAGCTGCATTATACTCTATATTTTGCATATTGTATATGTTGAATACTTTGTCATGTATATATGCACATATATGAATATATTTTGAAAAGGAACTACATAGACTGATCTCGATGGGCCCGAGTGCGTAGGAGTGGCTTAAGTGCAGCTCAAGCCCGATCTTTTATAAAATTGTGTGGAATTGAAGAAGTTTTGAATGTTTGGCGATTGAAGTGGATAAATGTATATGTGTATATCTTGTGCTTGATTGAGTTGTGGACGAGGAGTCAGCGGAAGTTGAGAATGTGTTTAATGTTTTCTGAGATTTTTGTAAATTTAGGAAAGTCAGAAAAAGCAGAGAGCTACGGCCGATTTTTTAAAAAATCTAGGTATTTGAAAAAGAAAGAAAGAAAAAAAAAAGAAAATTTTTACCATACCTCCCGCATTATTTGCTAAAGATATGCTAAGGATTGTAAATGGGTTAAACTCCATGTATTTTATTTGATTGTTTAAGGAAAAGTTTTATATCCCGGATTTGGAATGCGGGGTCCCTGGGTTCATGAGGTATCCGGTGGGGAATTTTCACCTGACTCCATCAGTTCAAGCCTTCAAAGGCTAAAAAAAAAAAAAAAAACTGGTTTGGGGGGAGCACAGTCTCCCCCACTTTTTGTTTTAATTTTTCTTGATTTATTTATTTTGATGGATTTCTCAATTTTCTTTTTTAGATTTCATAATTTTAAGTTAATCTTTGTTCTAGCTTGTTTTTCACTTTTCTACAATTTTTCTTAATTTTTCTTGTATTAATTTTTGCAGTTTTAGTGAAATTTTGAAGCAGAATTAAACATCAGCAACAGCAGCAAGAGGAGCAGGAAAATTTCGCAAATATAGCGAAATTTTCGCAACCATAGCGAAAACCAGCAGATGAATTTTCGCTATCATAGCGAAATTTCACTATGGTAGTGAAAATCTGTACGGTTTGTCCCCCAAGAAAAGACAAAATTGTGCACAGTGTTTCTATTTTATTTTATTTTATTTTTATTTATTTTATATAAAAAAAAATTTGTTGTTTTTATTTATTTATTGTATTTTTATTACTTTATTTTAAAAAAATTTAATTATTTTTAGTTTTATAAAAATAAAGAAAAAAAATTTGTCTCTAACAAAAAAAAAAAAGAAATTTTATTTTATTTTATTTTTATTTATAAAAAAAAATTCGCTATCATAGCGAAATTGCGAAATTTTCACTAAATTTTCGCTATCATAGCGAATTTTCGCTATGCTATGATACACTGTTTTGCCTCCAATTTTGTTTTGCTCATAACTTTTTCATCCGAACTCCGTTTTAGGCGTTTTTGGTACCAATGGAAAGATTAGAGAGTGTAGAATCTATATCTAACCAGAAAGAACACTTTTGAAATTTTTATGAAAGTGAAATTTTCAAAAATTCTCAACGTCTTTTTTCTCTTTTCTTCTTCTAACTTGTTCATTTTGAAGCCCAATGAGTGAATAAGATGTCGATGGAAACTTGCGAAGTATCTATCAACCTATAACATCTCATCAAGGAGAGTAGCACTTCCTCTCATAATTTCCAATCAATACATTGGACAGATATTTGGGTTGGGGGAGGATAAGCGAAGGAAGTGACTTTTGTATTTATGTTTTTATTCTTATTTTGAGTAAACTGTTTGTGATGTTCAAGTGGCTTACTGGGTTCCCTTTCTATAAAGTTGTTATACTATACAACTTAATTTTTCAAAATTTGGACCCATCTTGCAACCAAAAATTTTGTGTGTTTTGCCTAGCTCATTGTTTGAAAAATTGAAACTTTGTCCAATTCTATTGATGGTAGATTGGTTCCATGCCTAGTTGAGAGGATGATCAATTGAACTTTTGTTGCTTTCGACCCTTTTTCTTCCACCTTTAGCTAACCACACACTGTGCACATCAGGTTTCTTCAATAACCTGAAAAACTGCCTAGCCTCCTAAGCCTTACAATAACCTACCCTAGTTTCGTTGACCACCTTTAATAGGTTAAGGACCCCCATGAATAGAAGGCGATGTGTCTTCAAATAAAAAAGAAAAGAAAGAAAAAGAAAAAGAAAGAAAAAAGAAAAAAATTGCAACACTTTGCCTTGAAACCGATAATTCAGGGGTATGGCAGCCTTTAAAGCAGGTGCCTAAGCCTTCAACGGTTGGGAGTCGCCGACTTAGTCGCTACGGGTTGATGGGTGAAGTTTGTAAGTTGGCCAGGTGTTAGAGGCTTGAAATCATTCGAAGTCAGAGGTGAAACTGAAGTTGAGTGGTCAGTCCTCATGACTTGGTGCCCTAAGCCTTAATTGGTTAGAGTCATCGGTAGATCCGTTACATGGACTTTGGTGAGGTCGATCCTTAGCATTGCCACAACACAAAGAAGTTGTGGAATAAGGTGGGTCCTGATACATTTAGGTTGGTTAGCATCTTCAGGTTGTGGCGGTGGCTAGGTTGTTGGGAGGCGCCGAGTTTGATAGTTCATTGTTGAGAGCTGATCAAATAAACACTTAGATTTTGGTGGAAGTTTCTGGTTGATTCACCAAAAAGGAGGCTCTTTTAATACTCAATTTTGTATGGCATTCATTCTCTCATGATAGTTATTGGACACGGCTTTGATGATTCTTACTTAGGGTTAGGCATTACTCGTTTCCATGACCTTTTGAAATATAATTTTTGTGAACATTATTTTGTTATCGTTGTATGCTCTTTCTTTCTTTCTTTCTTTCATTGCTAAGGGACTAGCAATGTGTAGGTTGAAGTGTGATTAGTGCCCAAAAAGTGCTATTTGAATACTGTTATTATAGGTACGAGTGCTTTTTATACTTATAATTCTAATTAACTTGGAATTTACACATTAAGGTCCCTACTATTCTACTTATCGCATTTTGTGGCAAATTTTACAGTTTTTGCGAGCTAATCATGCCAACATTGTTGAGTCGATCCAAACATGAAGAATTCGAGTCAAACTCAACATCATAGATCGGAGACCAAGAGGAAAGAAGAGCAGAAAATAGAAGAAAAATGGGCGGGGAACCCAATGGATCAGTGCTTGATGGGCGATCTTTGGAAATTCCCGCCTCTATTTGGAATTTTCGCTATCATGCGAAAATTGCGGCCCTATATGAAAATTTCAATTTTCGCTATGACTGAATTTTCTCTTTGATAGCGAATTTTCGCTATCTTAAGCGGTACAACCTCCATGTGAAAATCAGCGTGCATAAGCGAAAAGTGTCTTCTCTGTTTTTGATCAAGCATTCAGTTTTGGTTTTTTCTCCTTTCTACCCTTGTAATAAGTTATTGTTTTGGTTTGTTTTGTAATTTTCCTTGCTCTGAGTGGTATAGCTAGAGTCGAGGTTTAAATAATCAATCACTTATGATAAATTTTGGGCTTTTCAGCTCTCAGTTTTCTCTGGTTCATTTTCTTTCCCTTTCTTCATTTTTCTCATTGCAAACACTCTCACGAGGATGACAACTCGAGAGGATGTAGCTAGACCTCTTCCTCCTTGAAGAGGAGGGCTGCTGGCTAGGATTTGAGGTGAACTGACGGTCCTCTGTTTTTAACGCACGCATTTATGGGTACTTATGTTCTATTTCTCACCTTAGGTTAAAATCTTCTAGGCACACCCTCACTAACGTGTATTTAGCAAGCTTTTTGGTTACAGTGGATGCTTATCACTAGATCCCCTATTATCCAGTTAGTTGTTCCTATTAGTTCTTGCATGGTTGGTAGGTTTTGAGATATGATATCAACATTAGTAACCACACAACCGAGTTAAATGCTATGTTTCAAAAGGGGAAAATCATAGAGATGCAGGTTTTAAAGCTAAATGAAGATCCGAGTTCGAGAAATGACTATATGTCATGTCACGAGGAAAAGGCACGATGACATATTAGTTTCCTTAAAACCTAAACCGATTAATTAGAAACTTCAAGGGTTTCTATTTTACATTTTTATTATTTTATTTTCGACGAACAACCCGATCCTGGTTTTACCCGAGCCCCAAAATCAATTTAATTCACGGTTTGAAACTTCACTTAAATCATTTGTCACGAAAAACCCATCCACATGTTACGACCCTAGACCGTTATCTTTGCGGTAGTTTTTGCTACGACATAGGAGGAATTTAGGATATAAATTTTGTTGATTTCGGATCACCCTACTGTGGCCTGAATCACACACTTCTTGCATGTGGCTGAACTGGTAGACCAAGGTGGCACTAGGCCTACCTTTGGATATTTGTTGAAAATTTACTTTGAATAATTCTTGAATGATTGTTGTTGTTGGGTGATGAGTGTGAAACTCATCTATTTTTAAGTCCATTTTTCATGTATATTTGAGGCTTAAAAGTTCAATTTAATGTAAAATTATGATCTTGCCCGGATTCGGTGTTTTGCGAGGGAATTAAGCAAGAAAAATACGATAAGAAAAGTAGCAAAAATGGCTAAGGCAAGAAAGGATGAATGTCGTAACAAATTTCATCATTGTTGCGATAAAATTAAAGGCAAGTAAAATGTCGCAAAAATTGGATCCTTGTAGCGACAAACATTTAGAAGAAGCCTTAAGGAAGCAGTAGAAACCTTGTCACGACATTTCCTAGCTTTGTCGCGACACGGTTAAGGCAAAAGGTAGCTGAAAGAATGTTGTGACATTTTTAAGCTTTGTCGCGACATATTATGTGTGGAAGGTAAAAAAAGTTTGTCGCGACATTTCTCAACTTTGTCGCGACAAAACTAAGGCAAATGTTAGTAGAACATTGTCACGACATTCAAAAATATGTCGCGACAAAAGATTAGATGAATTCCTGAAGAAATGCTTGAAGAATGTCGCAAAAAAACAAAGGGAAGAAGGAAGAAAGAATGTTGCGACATAGATTAGCTTGTCATGACAACTATGAGATAGATTAATTTGAACTTTGTCACAACATTTGATAGCTTTGTCATGAAAAAAACAAAGAAGAAGGCAAAGAAAGTTTGTTGCGACAATGAATAGTTTGTCGTGACAATAAATAGTTTGTCACGACAATCATCAAAGAAGAATGTCAAGCAACATTGTCACGACAAGCTTGCAACAAAAGCTGAAGACATAGGAGCTGCACATATGTCGCGACATTTCACAACTTTGTCGTGACAAACACTTTTGTAAAGCAACATCAACAATTTTCGTGACAAAGAAACAACAAAGCCTGAAGACAAAGAAGGATGCTCCCATGTTGTGACATTGCCACGATTGTCGCGACAATGTACTCAGTTGGGCTTGCACTGAAACCCACAAATTATGCATGAAATTATGGCCCAACATTTATGAGGCCTATAAATAGAAAGAGATAGGGCATAGAAAGGCATCAGATACATCATTGAGGGCAACATCTTCAGAGGAGAACATAGAGAGACTGATTTTTTGTACATATTTTTATTTATTTTTTATTTTCCTTTTATTTTTCTTCTTTTATTTTTATTTTTCATTTTCATATTTGAGGATTAGAATAGTTGATCTAAGCTGCAATATTGAGCTGGGATCTTTGTATATCAAAGTTCATTTATGTTTGAACTTGAGTGGAATTTAGAATTATTTATGGAAAACATTTTTATTTAGTTTTTATTACAGTTTTAATCAACTAGTCATTGTTGCTTGTGATCTAGTTATAAAAAGATAAGCGCTCTCTGGGAAGGGATTATTGTTTGATTATCATTTTTGTAGTATTTAAATGAATGTTATAATCTGAATATTGGATTGATTTAATTGGTTATGTTCTTGTAAAAAACTGTTAAATTATCGATAAAGTACCAAAGCAGAAAGCTATATACGTGCTTTGATTTCAAGGGACCTCCCAAGTGGCATAAGTGAGTTCTTGAGAGTAGAGAGAAGTAGCCTTGGGGGTATGCTAGATTGATATATTTAGAACTATTATACTCTAAGTATCTCTTTGATGAATCACAGGTGATGTTCTAAGCTTTTACTTCAAGGTTCCCTTCTAGGTGACTGCAGAAGTGTGTTCCTGAGGAATAAGAACCATCTGATGATTTGTTAGTTTAATACTTAGAGGTTCAATCTCAGTTTGAGAGAATGTTTGGGCTCTTGTAATATGGGAGTGATTATTCTAACCAAATTGCAGAGTGAGATACCAATTACTTTGAAGAAGGCTTGCATTGTCTTGTCTATATGGATAAGCTGACTTCAGTCCTGATAAATGGTTGAGAAGTATTGGTTTAGGAAAATCAACCAAATCTTAGCAGGAGGATCAAATCCTAAAAGTAGTTGTTTAGACCCATTGACATGGTTTAGGAATATGGTGTTCTAAATAGTGAAATGTATAATGTCAGGAGGTATTCCAATCCTATACTACTATGCTCTTAGGAAAATCGAAAATTCAGGCTCATGACTATGCTGTGTTTGAACAATATGCAAATAGATGATTATAACACTTATCCATTCCCAGTGTTATTAAATCTCAATGAAGCCTTTAATCAATTTAGATTTCATTATAGAAAAATTGACAAAAACACTTTTATTTCAGTTATACTAGTTAGTTACATTTATTAAACTAGTGGTTCAAATAGTGGCGATCTTGAGTAGTACGGGTACTTGATCTTTAAATTATCTCATCAATCTTTATGGGAATGATATCTGGACTTATAATCCACTTTATTACTTGTTGACCTATGCAGTTGCAGTGATTTAGACCAAATTGAATTTTAAATATATGATTATAGAAAAATAGTAGAAAATGCTTTAGTCAAGCAAAACAGTTTTCGTATCGCTTCAGGGATTGTTTAATCTCTAATGGCAATGTTCCAACATTATTAACAAAAAATTGGTCTATACAAAATCAAGATCAATCGTAAATTTTTGGTGTCATCGCTTCAGGATCAAATGTAGTTTATAGATCAATATTCCAACTAAAAAGAAAATTGCTGATTTGGACATTTTTATCTTTTTACCAAAATTTTAAGAAAAATACAAAAATAGTTTGAATCAGAGTGTGATCAGTTGCATTGTTGATATATTGTGTTATTCAAAGTTTAAATCAATATTATCTAGTAATCTCACTTTAATTTCAGTGTTCAATATCTTCAGGTACTTATTACATGCATAGGAGGCCTGAAGTTGAATTACCGCCATTAGACACTGAAATAGAGAGAACACTCATAAATCTAAACAAAGTGAGATCAGCTAAAGAAGCAAGCATGGCAGAGCAAAGAGATGGTAACCAGAACATTTCTATTGTAGCCACTGATAGACCTTAGCAAAGACAGAGAACTATGGAAGATTTTTGAAGACAAGTTATAAGGGAAGAGTACTCAATAGTAAGGCAGCCACCCATTGAGACCAACAATTTTGAATTCAATCCTGCCTTGATTACCATGGTGTAGCAATAGCAGTTTACTGGGCACTCAAGTGAGGATCCAAATGAACATTTAGGTAGATTTTTTAGAATGACCAACATTGTGAAGGTGAATAGATGATTAGGCTGCAACTGTTTCCCTATTCATTAAGGGATATAACAGCAAACTGGTTTGAGTCCTTACCTTATGGCTTAGTGAACAACTACGAGGAGCTGGTAAAAGCATATTTAAGCAGATTTTTCCCTCCTATTCTTACTTTTGAAAATAAAGGAGAAATCACTACTTTCAAACAAAAAGAAGATGAATCCTTGTACAATGCTTGGGAGAGATACAAACAATTGATGAGGAGATGTCCACTGTATGGTATTGACCAGATGACTCAGATGGATATCTTCTACCATGCTATGAATTACACTTCTAAAGAAATTGTGGATGCAGCCTTTGGAGGTGCATTCATAAGAAAAAGTGCTGAATAAGCTACTCAGCTGATTGAAGAGCTAGCTAAGAGAAACTATAGAGCACCATATGAAGCTTCAGGAAGCAGTAGTTGGCTGAGAGTAGGTGGTGTGATTGAGATGAATAAAATGTCAACCATTGAAGCAAAGCTGGATGCAATTATGAGCATAATGAACAACCAAGAAAGAAGAGGTCATTCCTGTAATGAAGTGGGAATTATTGAAGGAAATGAGTAGAAAATGAAGCATATGGCTCGCTTCATGAAGGTCCCTAACAAGTGATAGTGCTCATTACTTAATTCTGCAATAAAAGATATAACTGGGCTTAGCAAACAACCTTCCAACCCATTACACACTTGCCTTGAGAAACCATGTGAACTTATTACATGGAGGTGGAATATAGCAAGGTGCAAGACCAGCTCAGAATTTTTAGAACTATGCTCCACCTAGTTTACAAGGACAACAACAAGGTATTCAGATAGCAGATAATCAAGGACAAAGGAGATCTCA
The DNA here is from genome assembly GCA_016808115.1 of Tetrastigma voinierianum. Classification (NCBI taxonomy): domain Eukaryota; kingdom Viridiplantae; phylum Streptophyta; class Magnoliopsida; order Vitales; family Vitaceae; genus Tetrastigma; species Tetrastigma voinierianum. Next base: position 756,469 of record JAEQBH010000582.1, read on the forward strand.
GTCCTTTGAAAATCAAATGTTGAATTTATGTCTGAGAACAAGAGAATATTGAACCCATATGAGCAGAAGTTTACTAAACTTGCAATGTTTCAAGAAAACACAATTTTGTTTTAGGCTAATACAAACGCCTCCTTAAAGAATTTAGAAACTCAAGTAGAGCAGTTGGCCCTCACCGTGCAAAACCAGTATGGGGATGCTTTCCCTAGTGATACAAAGAAAAACCCATAGGACTGCATGACCATCACACCAAGGAGTGGCAAAGAATTGCGAATCAGAAATGAAGCTGAGTATAAGCAACTGCAGGATGGAAATGAAAGTAGAAATCATAGCTCAACAAGCAGTGAAAAGAGGCAAAGCAGAAATGAGCTATCAGATGAGAGCCAATTATTGAAAGAGTAGGGGAAATGATAACAGAAAAGATAATATAGAAGGATGAAGTGTAAGCTTATCAACCTCCTATCCCATTCTCTTAGAGACTAAAGTAGTCAAAGCTGGACAATCAAAATGCAAAGTTCCTGAATATGTTCAAGAAGTTGGAAATCAATATTCTTTTGTTGAGGCATTAGCTTAAATGCCACATTATGCAAAATTCATGAAAGACATTATTAGCAAGAAGAGGAAATTGAATGAAGGTGGAGTAGTGCATTTATCTGTGACCTACAATGCTATTATTCAGAAAAACATGCCATAGAAAATGCAAGATCCAGGAAGTTTCACTATACCCTGCATAATTGGGAACCATGAGTTTGGGAATGCTTTGTGTGATTCTGGTGCAAACATAAATCTGATGCCTTTGCCAGTAGTCAAAAGGCTAAGTTTGGGGGGGTTACCTCTCACTACAATGTCTCTATAAATGGCATACAAATCAATGGCTCAACTTGAAGGCATCTTGGAAGATGTACTGGTCAAGGTGGGAAAGTTCATTTTCCCAATGGACTTTATGGTGATTGACATTAAGGAAGACAAGCAAATTCCACTTTTTCTTGGTAGACCATTCCTAGCTATTGGTGTAGCTCTAATAGATGTAAAGAAGGGAGAACTCACTTTAAGAGTTAGCACAGAAGAAGTCCACTTCAACCTTAATCAAAGTTTGAAGCAACATGATGTTGAACAAGATAAATATACGAGGATTAATAGTTTAATTCGTGTATGTAAGGAGAATAATGAACTCATTTGATGACTACATCTTCAATTCACTCTATAATGACAATCTTGAGAAGGAGAGCAAATAGCAGAAGCTAAACTAAATGGAGCAGTGTTGAGTTTGAGTGAAGAGAAGATTGATGATTTGATGAGTAGTGGAGTGAAAATATAGGAGGAGGAGAAAAGCTTTGAAGGTCTTATTCTAAAAAAGTTACCTAAGCATCTCAAATATGTATTCTTAGGTAACGAAAAGTCCAAGCCAGTGATTATAATAGCAGATTTGACTACAAAAAAAGAGCAGAAGGTGGTGGAGATTTTGAGAAAGCACAAGGAAGCCATCGCTTGGTCAGTAGAAGACTTGAAGGGGATCCACCCATCAATTTGTATGCATAAAATCCTCATGGAGGAGAATGAAAAGACTTCTATAGAACATCAAAGGAGGCTTAATCCAGTTATGAAAGAAGTAGTGAAGAAAAAGGTCCTCAAATGGCTAATTGCAGGCTTTATATATGCAATATCAGACAACCCTTGGGTGAGCCCAATGCATGTGGCTCACAAGAAGGGAGGATTCACAATTATCAGAAATAAAAGGAATGAGCTTATTCCTATCAAAACTATGACTGGATGGAGAGTCTGCAGAGATTACAGAAAGTTGAATATTGTTACCAAGAAGGATCATTATCTTTTTCTATTCATTGACTATATGTTGGACAGGTTGGCAGGACATCCTCACTACTGTTTTCTAGATGGCTATTCTGATTACAACCAAATAGCCATAACACTTGAGGATTATGAGAAGGCAACAATTACATGTCCTTATGGAACCTATGATTTTAGAAGGATGTCATTTGGACTATGTAATGCTCCTTCAACTTAATAGAGATGTATGATGTCCATCTTCTCAAATTTAGTAGAGGAGGTTATGGAAGTTTTTATGGATGATTTCTCACTGTATGGGTCAAGTTTTGAAAATTGCTTAGAGAATCTGGCTATTGTACTTCAAAGATGCAAGGATAAGAACTTAGCTTTAAACTGGGAGAAAGGCCATTTTATGGTAACTGAAGGTATTGTCTTGGGTCATAAAATTTCTAAAAGCAGGCTTGGAAGTAGACCAAGCTAAGATTTCTCTGATAAAAACTATGATGCTACCAACTACAGTGAAAGGTATTAGGAGTTTTCTGGGGCATGTAGGATTTTAAAAAATATTCATAAAAGATTTCTCCAAAATTGCAAGACTACTATGCATACTGCTAGAGAAGAATGCAAAGTTTGAGTTTGATGAAGCATGTAGGTTTGTATTTGAAGAGATTAAGGATAGATTGATCATAGCTCCCATTATGGCAACACCAGACTGGAGTAGAAACTTTGAGATCATGTGTGATGCTAGTGATTATGCAATGGGAGTAGTCTTGGGACAAAGGATAGAGAAGATCTTCAGAGCTATTTATTATGCCAGCAAAACCTTCAACGAGGCTCAAGAAAACTACTCAACCACAGAGAATAAAATGCTAGCAATGGTCTTTGCTTGTGAAAGTTTAGGTCATACGTATTAGGATCTCATGTTATCATACACACAAATCATGCAACAATCAAATACTTGATGGAAAAGAAGGATGCCAAACCCAGACTCATCAGATGGGTTTTATTGTTGCAAGAATTTGACATAGAGATCAAAAACAAGAAAGGCAGTGATAATGTGATAGTTGATAGATGAGCAGCTATTTTAGGTGACAGTTCAAGTACCTTGGTATGCTGATCTAGTGAATTATTTGGCTTATGGTATTATGCCACCAGAACTAACCAACCAGCAGAAAAGGAAGTTAAGAATAGATGCCAGATTCTATATATGGGATGACCCATTGCTGTTTAGAAGAGAAGAAAATAAGATTATTAGGAGATGTGTACCTAAGGTTGAGCAGGTTGAAATTTTAGACAAATGTGATGCATCACAGTATGGGGGTCACTTTGTAAGAGATATAACAACCCAAAAGATTATCCAATCAGGATTCTATTAGCTAACATTATTCAGAGACGATTCCAAGTGAGTCAAACATTGTGATAGATGTCAGAGAATGGGCAACATAAATAAAGGATTGAGATGCCTTTATAAGGGATCCTAGTGATACAGATTTTTGATGTATGGGGCATTGACTTCATGGGACCTTTCACACCTTCCTTTGGAAATCTATACATTCTCTTTGTTGTGGATTATGTATCTAAATGGGTTGAAGCCATTTCTTATCCTAGAAATGATGTGAACATAATTATGGGGTTTATTCAAAGGAACATACTAAGTAGAATGGAGCCCTAAGGACTATTATCAATGATGAGGGAAGTAATTTTGCTAAAAAATTGTTTGCAAAACTCTTGAGTAGACATGGAGTAAGACATGCTATAGGTTTGGCTTATCACCCTCAATTAAATGGGTAAGCTGAGATATCTAATAAGGAGATAAAGAACATATTGGAGAAGATAGTAAATACAAGTAAGAGAGACTGGTCAGTAAAGCTAGATAATGCATTGCGAGCCTACAGGACTGCTTATAAGTCTCCTATTGGAATGTCCCCATACAGGATTATATTTGGAAAGCCTTATCATCTCCCTCTTGAACTAGAATATAAGGCTTTGTGGGCTATCAAGAAGCTGAATCTAGATTGCCAAGTTGCTAAGGAGAAGAGATTACTTCAGTTGAATGAATTGAAAGAATTGAGAAATGAAGCCTATGACAATGCCAGAATCTATAAGGATAAGACTAAGAGATGACATGATAAGAGAATTATGAGGAAAAAGTTCAAAGTAGGAGAGCTTGTCCTATTGTACAACTCACTACGATCGCTTAGAAAGCTATATCAAGGTGGGAGGGTCTTTACACGCCATTAGAATACACCTTTGGAGTAGTTACTTTGAAGACGAGTTTGAAATGAGTTTAGCGAATGGTGAAACACTCAAAACAATATCGAGGAATCGAATGAAGATCAGTCTTAGATTGAAAATTTTGAAGAAATTTGTTGAGAAGAGTGCATACTATATAAATGTCTAGCTATAGACATAAAACTGAGCAATTTCTTAGGAGGCAACCCAAGCATTTTGTTTATTTTCCATTAGATATTTTGATTTTAATTGATTTGGTGTGTTTTAAGTTTTGTTTTCAAGTTTGATTTTTATATTTGTTGATTTTTATTGTTTTCAGGACAAGAAAGCTGATTATTAAGTTGGGGATATTGTCAATGAGTAGATTTGAGACAATGATATTCTCAGAATTGAAGAAGATCATGCTCAACAATCATGAGAGAAGTTTCCACGAATTTTCGTCAATTTCTTTATTTTCTGCATAGTTTCATATGTTTCTGGAATGAAAAATTGAGCTTTGTTGTGATTGCTTGAATTGAGATGCTTAGTTTATGTTAAATTTATATTCATAAGCATGATTTGGATCATTGAAATAAATTGCATACTATCTGGTGTGTTAAACTAATTAAAATGCCTCAAAATTTTGATAAAAATTGAGATTAGGATGAAAATCCATATTTTGTCGCAACATAATCTCTATTTTTAGCGACAAATACCAGTATAGCCTTTCTCAATTTAAGGCAAGCTTGTCGTGACATTTTAATTCACTGTCGTGACATTTGTTTGCTTGAAAATCCATTGTCGCAACATTGCAGCTTTAGCCCTCATAACCAATTATTTGTTGCGACATAGAAAATTTTGTCTTGATAATTCTGTTTTGCGACTCAATTTTCTATCGTGACACAAAAAGCTTATGTTGCAACATAATTTTTGGACTTCAAATCTATTATTTTGTCGGGACATAGAAATTTTTGTCACGACAATTGAATTGTCGCAACATATTCTTGGGCCTATAAATTAAGAACTTCAAACATTTTGAATTTGAAATATCATATTCTCTCAAACCTATGGAGTCTTAGAACCTTTCCTTATCCTTTTCAAAACCTTAAAACCTAATCCAACTACCGACAATGTCTAAGTAGTAGAGTTTGATCCCAAACTTGAACGAAATCATGGAGGAGTATCTTGGAAGTGAAGAAGAAGCAAGTCTAGAGTTGTAGAATATAGAAAGCGAATAGAGTGTGCTAGAAGTAAGAATCGAAACAAAGCAACCAGATTGAAGAAGGGAGAAAAAGGAAGAGGAATGAAGAAGAAGAGAATGAGCAAGATAAGGAAGATACGATGGATGAGTTGGTATCAAACAGAGCCTACAAAGTCATGCAGAACAAAATGATGAAGAAAGACTTCATTGGTGAAAGAGGTTTCAAGTAGCTCATCCTACCATTCAATGAAGTGATTGAGAAGAGAGGATGGAGTTCAATGAGCAATCTATTTAAGCAGCTTGCTGCCCTGCAAGAGAATTTACCCAAATTTGGTGGGAAGGAAGGAGAGAAACATGCTACATTAAGGGAAAGGATTTTTGACAGTAAAGGATAAAATACAGATTCAGATTGAGTGGAGCGTATGATGGGTCTTAAGTTCAAGAAGCTGGGCATACCCAGATCACCAAGATCGTGGAGCTTCTCACTGAAGGGAAAAGGGAAACGGAATGCCACCAAGAAGAACCCTTTGATCTTATTCCGTAGGGTAGTCACCGACCGAAAGCCTGCTCATTTTACCGCCCGGCTCTTGATGCCTTTAAAGCACTCGGGCATAGTGCGGAAGAAAGAAGCAGTATTTTTGTATGCCATCTTGAAAGGCTACAAAATGATTGTGGGCAAGATAATATAGATGTCCATATACAACTACTACTGTAGCAACTACATAGGTCTCATCCCACACCCTTCAACCATAACCAGATTGTGCATACTGGGAAGGGTGGAAGGTGACCAGGAAGAAGAACAGCCCAAAACTTCTTCCATTACCCTCACCTCCATAACCAAACCTCCATCCAACAAGGGCAAGGAAAAAGTGCAAGAAATTGAAGAAGAAGAAAGAAGAATGGAGAATACTAAGTAAGCTTTGGTAGTGAGCAATGTAAAACAAAGAAAAGAAAGGTAGAGCAATCCTATTTTTTATTGGATGCATTAGCAATCAAATGAAGCCTACCAGAATGAGCAAACTGAAAGCTCAAAGTAGTAAGGAAATAATGCTGACATTATTGAGATGTTGGCTAGAATGGAGCAAAAAATGAAAGAGAGAGATAACGAGCTAAAAGCTCTATTGCAACTAAGGGATGAATATTTGGATGTTGAGTTAAGAAAAAGGGACCAGTACATGGAGAAGACCATAAGACAGAGAGATATTGAATGGAAAAGAGAGCTAGAATAGAGAGATCAGATATGGAGAGAGGAGCTAAATAAAAAGGAAGAAGCCTATTGGAAAGGGCAAAAAGAAAGGGATGATAGTCTGGCAAGAATTCTAAAAAGAAGGGATCATGGAAACCATGGTACCTTAGCTTCTAGGGATAAACCTTGGATGAAAAAATTACACCACTACAGTGAGAATCTAAGGCTAATGACTTAGGACCATATCAACATAAGGGCAACCTTGGAGTCAGTAGGCAAGAGGCAGTATCAACTAACAAAGGTAAATGGCCAAATATTAGATTGCACAATGAAGACAGTATTTGGAAAGAAGAAAGTGCCATTGCCAGAGATTAGAATCTTTGATTATGTGCCTTACATCATAGTGCCTTGGGATGTGAAAAACCCCGCGATACCATATAGTCAACCACCTGAACCTAAACCAATACCCTTTTACCCTCCAAGACAATTCATTGACATTCCAGTTCAAACAAAAAGAATGAGAATAACACATAGAACCAAACATCTAGGAGAACCTTCAAAATCTCTAGTAGATCCAAAGACAAAATGAGTCTCTTTGGCGTCTGAATGTTTATATAAGATGATTATACTTGCTCCATTGTTTTTAATAAAATCTCTTTGTTGAATATGTGCAATTGTGTTTCTATTTGAATATTTTTGCAATTGAGTACATATACTGAATACTGAAGATTGTGAGTTGATTGTTTGGTTGAATTGGAAAAATGGCGTGTGAGTTACTTATGCTATGATTGGAATGAAATGAATTGCTGAAATAAATGAGTTTCTGAATAAAGACAGCTATGAATATAAGCTTAGGAACCAAACAAACAATTTGTGATTAAATTGGGCGCACGATCTCAACCGTAATTGCGTTGTGATGTCAATGGCAAATAGGTTGAAATTTTAGATTCTGAAGATTGAAATTAATGACAAATGCGATATACGAGTAATTCTAGTTTGCTTCGAATAATGCAAGATAAATAATGACTAAAACACAATATGGGTCATAGTACCTTGAAAATTGATTAAGCTTGGGTTAATAACACCTTATTGGATTTATCATAATTTTAGTCTCAAAGGGTCTTAGAACTTGCTATATTATTATTCAATAAAACTAATATAGAGTGCATTTAGCATATTGGAAGTTTTAATTAAACACTTTGGATACGTTATATATGTATTTAGTACTTTATTTATGATACATTTCATACCAAACTCACATGAAACCTTATCCTTCCTTAAATCTAATCCTTTAACAAAGAGTCCTTTTTTTTCCCAAATTGCTGGATGAGTGCATGAAAAGTGTTAAGATGACAAGTTTGGGGGAGTGCAATTTTGGAATGAAAAAAAGGATGAGATGTAAGGAGGTGAAAAGAAGATAAATTGAGAAAAAGGTGTACTAAAGGAGGTGCACAAAAGAAAACTGAGAAGCTAAAAGAAAAAGCTTACAGTTTTAAGGGGAAATGTGTTTTGCCTTGTAGCCTTCCTCCCTTGAGCTATTAAGTTCTAAGGGGTGCTCTACACTTAGTGCCCTAATGCCAACTACTATGGGAGTTACTAACCCAAAGCTTGCTAAGGGTGGTAGAAAGCTTAAAAAGGCAAAACATTGCACCATTTCCAAAACCTTGAACAAAATGAAAAGAAAAGAGCTTTTGAACTGAGGGGACATAATTGAAAATAGAGTGTGGAAAAAGAAAAAGCCACAATGGAGAATAAGTAAAAAGATGCACCAAACCAAGTTTAGGGGAGCTTAAAGGATGTTTTTAGTAGAAAAATAAAGGATGAGAAGTTTGAAGGTAAAATGTTGAGTAGTATGTGCACTTTCGGTGAACTTGAGCCCAAAATGTCCAGTTAACTACCCAATGCCCAAGCCATACATTACAAGCCTAAAAGCTCTATTTGATCCTAAAGGTTGTGTTATGCCTAAATTAGTGGAGAGTACTATGACTACCAAGCCTATGGGACCTAAGTCACTCTGAACAGACTTCCATTCCTATACAATAAATCTCATAAGGATACCTAACCTCCAATTAAGTTATAAAGGGAAGACCAACACACACTCTCACATCAAATGTCAAGAACTGCATTTGTTTACATTCTATTAATTATCTGTTTATTTGAATGTTTTAAATTAAAAATCTTTAGGATTCTTGAATTGAAGTTTAATTGGAATTGATATCACAATTGAAATTTCAATGAATCCGGATTGGCGATATTTTGGAAAAGATGATTGAAAAAGAAAATTGTCCTTAAAAATCAGTTTAAATTGCTTGAGGACAAACAATAATACTTTTCTTTGCTTCAAATGCCAATACTTAAGCCTGGGAGTTTGGATGAGTGTGACCATCTATTTTTAAGTCCATTTTTCATGTATATTCGAGGCTTAAAAGTTCAATTTAATGTAAAATTATGGAATATTCACCTAGATTGGTGTTTTGTAGGAAATTAATGAAAAAGAAGCAAAATTAACAAGAAAAGCAGCAAAAATGGCTAAGGCAGGAAAGGGTGAATTTCGTGACAAATTTCATCATTGTCGCGACAAAATTCAAGGCAAGTAACATAAGAAATGTCGCAACAATCGGATCCTTGTCGCGACAAACATTTAGAAGAAGACTTAAGGAAGCAGTAGAACCTTGTCGTGACATTTCCCAGCTTTGTCTTGACACAGTTAAGGAAAAAGTCAGCTGAAAGAATGTTACGACATTTTATAGCTTTGTCGCGACATTTTGTGTGGGGAGGAAAGAAAAAGTTTATCGCGACATTTCGCAACTTTGTCATGACAAAGAACAAGGAAAATGTCAACATAACATTGTCATGACATTCAAAAATATGTCGTGACAAAAGATTACACGAATTCCTAAAGAAACACTGGAAGAATGTCGCGACATAGAAATTATTGTTGTGAAAAAACAAAGGGGAGAAGGAAGAAATAATGTCGCAACACAAAAAAGTTTGTCGCGACAACTATGAGATAGAGTCAGTTGAACTTTGTCACGACATTTTATAGCTTTGTCACAAAAAAAAAAAAAAACAAAGAAGAAGTGTAGGCCCTCAATTTTGTCCCTCAACACTTGCATTTATCCTATGGGTCTCGCACTCACCCATCATTCTCATATAGCACCATTAGGGCCCTTTTAGGCTTAGGCTTCAGATCCCATCCTCTGATGGGTCAGAGGTCCATCAAGGGTGTATGTAGTTCACTTTAGAGTGTCATCATGGCTTATTTGTTTAGTTATTAAATGCACATAGAAGCCAAGTGGGTTTCGAGGTTTTAACTCACCTGAGTTTATTGAATATGTCGACCGAGCATCACGGGCTTGTTTCGATCATATTTCCCTCATCTGAACTCGAAATCATGCACCATTTCTTTTGTTGGATTCCCTACTCATTGAAGCATTTTCTTACAAAATTTGATAATTTTTTATCAACCGGATCAACCGGTTGTAAACCGGCTCAGCCTGTTTTACGAATTTATGTTGAAGTTCATTTTTCAAGAAGGTTCAAATTCGGAGCACCTGATCTTGTTTTGGTCATATCTCCCTCATCCGGACTCAAAATCCTCCAATAATTCTTTTTTGGATTTCTTACTCTTCAATAAACATTCGGAAAATTTTTTAGATTTTTCTCAATCGATCGTAATCAAATTGGGGAATTTTATAGCCTGGCTCATCGACTAGTGTTTCGTGCATTGTTTTTTATGATTTCTTGAGGTGATAAACTTACTGTTCGGCTCATAAGCCCAGATCGTCCTAGGTATGGGTTATCAAATTTTTTGGCCATGTTATGGGTTTCTTTCAACCCACATTGGGTCTACTTGAAAGAAGTAAATGTGGCCAACTATGGACCTTAGGAATAGATGAGTGTTTATGGAGCTGGGGAAGTTTGAGATTGATTGGGGGAGTTCTCGAGACTGAAGGTGCACAAAATAGAGTGAGTTTAGAGAGAATAGAAAGAAAAAAAAAAGAACAAAAAACGTGAATAGTAGAAGAAAAAAAAGGAAGGAAAAGAAGAGAGGAGAAAGAAAGAAAAAGAAAGAGAGATTCATTAGATCCGGGGTAAGGATTCTCATTTTGGAAGAGGACTTCCTACGTATTCAAGAAGTGGATACCTAGTTTCTGGGTAGTTAGTGCTGAGTTAAGGAAAATATGGGGAGGGGTAAGGAGGGATAGCCATGAATCCTACAGGTACAAAAGTTGTATGCTTCTCCCATTTTCTTTTGCACTTGTCTTTGCCTTTGATGTTTGCAACCTCATTTTAGAGCATTAGGCATCGTTTGTGTCATCTCTAAGTCATTTGGAGTTAGAATTGTATTCTGTTTATTTTGTTCAATTCCTAACTCTGTGAGGAAGATTTTGAAAAATTTTGAGAACCGCTTCTCAATCGATGAACTGGCTGGGAAACAGATCACTCCTGCTTATTGGGTTATGTTTTCCTAACGCTTAGGGTACTAGGCATTATTGTGTCAGTTCTTAGTCATTTAAAGTCAGAATTGTATTCTGTTTATTTTTTTGGATTTCTAACTATGTGAGGAAGATTCTGAAAATTTTTGAGAACTGCTCTCAACCGGATGAATCGTATGGGAAACCAGATCAACTGATTCATTAAGTTTGTTTCTTCGAACAACAAATTAGGTACTAAGGATCGCTTGTTTCGCTTCTATCTCTGAGTCGTAATTGTACTTCATTTTTTTTTTGATTCCCGATTTTAGAGAAGCTTTGAAATTTTTTGTATCGCTCTTAACCGATGGACATACCGGGAAACCGACCAACCGTTCAATAAGTTGGCTTTTCCGAATGCCAGCTAGGTAATAAGCATCGTCAATTCCCAGTCATTCGGAGTTGAAATTGTACTCTATTGGTTTTTTTGGATCTCGACAATGTGAGGAAGTTTTTGACAAATTTTGAGAATTTATCCCAACCGGCTGAACTGGTTGGGAAACCGGATCAACTTGTTCATTAAGTTATGTTTTCCTAACAGCAGTTAAATCACTTGGCATCTTTTGTGTCAATTCTCACTCGTTCAGAGTTAGAACTATACACCATTTGTTTTGTGGGATTCCTTACTACGTGAGGAAAGTTCTGAAAATTTTTGAGAACTGCTCTCAACCGGTTTAAACGGTTAGGAAACCGGATCAGCCGGCTCATTAGGTTATTTTTTCCGGAACAGTAGTTAGGGAACTTTGCTTTGTTTAAATCAGTTGTTACTCATCCGTTGAACTTGCCACTGCTTTTTTCGTCTCCTACTCTATGAGGAATGTTGTAAAAATTTGATTGTCTCAACTAAATTTCAAATTATCAAACTAGGATTAGCCAAGACATTGTTTATTTTCATGGATAGCAATTAAGGCATCTTAGTTTGTTTCAGTTGGTTCTCACTCATCCGGGTTCAGAATCATGCATCGTTTGTTTTGTTAGATTCCTTATTCATTAAAGAATATTTTGGTGAAATTTGTGAATTTTTCTCAACTAGTTGGACCGGTTGAGAACTGGTTCAACTGGTTGTGCAGGACAACTTATGGGCATCCCCTCTATTTTAGCACTTTTCAAGCCCGAATCCCTTGAGGCTCAAGCCCATTTGCACTAATGCATTTGTGGGCCATATTTAGGGTCTAAAGCTGAGCCTAACTTGAATTTGAGGGGACTCGCTTTGGAGTTAGGACAATTGGGATTAAGTGAGTTTGATTTGTGAATTGGTGATTGTGGTTAGTGAATTGTCATTTGGAGAGCGTGGAAAGAAACAAACATCTAAATCCCCTCATTTTCCATTCACTTTCATTTTGAACACGAACTTTGGTTGCTTGATCATGGATGCATGTTGTGTGCTTGTGCTTATTAAATAACCATATATGCAAAATAAGATGGCTGTGGACCACAGATACATGCCGCTTTGCATTTGAATCATATGATACGGTGTTTGGACTTTGATGTTTATGGTGAATTTAAGTTTTTTGACTGACCTCTTATGTAGATCTTGGTTAAGGACCACAGGTATGCACCTTGATTAGTGCCCAAATAGTGATATTTTGTACCCTGTTTATTGGAGGTTTTGAGCACTTTTTGTGTACTAATCAACTTAATTAACCTAATTTGCACATCAAGGTCTCGGTTATACTACTGATCGCATTTTGTGGCTATTTTTGTAGTTTTTGCAAGCTAAACTCGCCAAAATTATTGAGTCAATTCAAGCACGAAGAATTCGAGTTGAAATCAGTATTGCAAATCAAAAACCAAAGGAAAGAGGAGTAGAAAACTAGAGAAAATGGGCCACTGCAAAGTTTTGCAGGGTTGCGATTTTTCGCAACATGCTTTCCAATTTTTGACAGTTGAACCCGTTTGACCTCTTTTTGTGATTTTTCCTAAAAGACCCTTCATGTAATAGTGGTATTCCATGTATTTTGCATTTTTCTATTGGGGCCATATAAGCCCATTCAGATTTCCTTGTGATAGACATCTCTTTCATTCTACAATTAATACATACATTGAGCAGGATTTTTCCTGCTTCTTTTCTTTTCTCTCATTTTCTTTCACTTTCTCGGCTGCCAAACACCCCTTGTGGATGACAACTCAAGGGATGGTTGGCTAAACCCCCTTTATCCTTGAAGAGGAAGGCTACTGGAGGAGGGTTCCTAGGGTTCTAAGGTTCCTGCGCTTAAACATAGGCATTTATTTTCATTTACGGTCTCTCAATCTTAGGCTATTTAAATCCCTTAGGATGCATCTCAATGACCTATACTTCTGGCAATCTTAGGGTCTCAAGATGCCATTGTGGATCCACTGCATTCTCAATACACTTATTAGTTACTGTAAGGTAGGTCAAGGAGATAGGTTTACACTGTCTGAGACCATAAATGCTTAATAAATACCATATTTCAAAAGGAAAATTATTAGGGTCTAGTTTTTATAGCCAAATGAAGGTCCGTTTCGGTAAATGACTATAGGTCATCCCCCCTAACGTGAGGAAAAGGACCCGAGGACCCCTTAGTTACCTTAGGACCTCAAACCTCATAGCCCGATGCTTCAAGGAGTTCTTTTTCACATGTTACTTCATTTTATTTCTAGTCTCCAGAAACGACCATCTCACCGCTTGTACAAACCCAACCAAACTGAATTCACTCTGAAGCTAACTGTTAGTCACTTGCACAAGAAAACCCATCCTCGTGGTTCGACGGTCACTATACCATCAGAGCTATGCTATACGTAGAAGGACAGTTTATAAATTGGCACTTTGATACCCTACCGTAAACACAAATCAAATGGCTTGTTGCCTGGGGATGATGCCTTAAGGAAAATGATGAGTTGTCGAACCTGTGGGTCCACATCACAGTATTAGGGGTGGAACTATCAAACCCTTTTGTCTTTTTACTTTTATTTCTCCTAGCAAAGCTCACTCGTTAGGTTGATTCAATTCTTATACATTCATATAAATTTCTTTTTTTTTTAAATTTATTTATTATCTTATTAAACAAGAATCTTTTTTTCGTAGTCTCGGTTTTTGCTATTGTTTCAGTTGCTTAAGAGTTTACACCAATGGGATAGGAACACGTAGGGTAGATTAGTAACCGCGCCCCATAGGAACAAAGCTTCGTGATGTGAGCTTGAACAAAGATCGACGGAGCCTCCACCCGAGGAACAATGTGAGTAAACAGGGCATAGAGGACTTCAATGTGCAAATAGTCCCCGAGGACTACATACATCTCCTATGTGAGGTACCCTACGCATTGTACCCCAAAGAGACATGGATTGTCGCCCATGTTTGCCTCTACTTCCCACCTTCCATGGCTAGGAGAGGAGAACCCGATACACATATCCAGGACTTTGAGAAAGTCTCAGTGAATACCTTTTAAGGAGGCGCAACAACTGATTCATTGAGTTAAATTTTTCCTTCATCAAAGATGGTAAATATTTAGTCAACTTTCGAGGCTAAGGACCATCCGGAATTACGTTAAATGCAGGCCGAGTTCTTGAAGAAAATTTTCTACGTAACCAACAATCTCAAGAGAAGATTTACACCTTGCGTACCTCATGAAAAATGATAAATTATATCAATGTTATGAAAGGTATTTGGAAACCATTGATGCCTGCCCTCACCTTGGCTTTGACACATGGTTGCTAGTCAACCATTTTTATGATGGAATGTCCCCTACTATGAAGCAATTACTGGAGACTATGTGTGGAGGGGACATCTTGAGCAAAAATCCAGAAGAAGCCAAGGACTTCCTGAACTATGTGGCAGAAACATCTAAGGCTTGGTATGAACCCAACCCAAGAGAGGCAGAGAGAATGAGACCTACAACCAACTCAAGGGGAGGCATGTACTCACTCCCGGAGGACATGGAAATGAAAGCAAAGCTATCCACCTTAGCTAGAAGGTTGGAAGAGCTAGAAATGAGAAATCAGCATGAGGTGCGAGCAGTAGCTGAACCACCACTGCCCAACTAGCCATGCTTCATTTTCCAGTCTACTGAGCACCAAAGAGAATACTGCCCAACTGTTCCTTCAATGAGGGATATGATGGTTGAACAAGCCAATGCTGTGGGCCAATACAAGCCACCGACTTAGTGCTCACTACACGGGTGATTAGGCGGAGTTTAGCAAGTTGTAGGTGATGGAGTTTCGAAATCATTTGAAGTCCGAGGTGAAACCTGAAGAGTTAGTGGTTGAAAAATCCTTATGACTTGATGCTCTAAGCCTTAATTGGTTGGGTCATCGGTGGATCCTCGTTCCATGGACTTTGGTGAAGTCGATTCCTCAGCATTGCACCCCTGCAACACAATGAATTGTGGAATAAGAGGTTCATTTAGGCCGCTAGTACTAGGTTGTGGCAATAGCTCGTTGGGGAGAGTGCTTTGGTAGTTTATTGTTGAAAACTTATCATATAAACACTTAGATTCGTGGAAGTTGTAGGTTGATTCTCTTAGAGAAGGAATCTCTTTAAGTCAGAATTGATATCTACTCTCTGAAGGTTATTAAGGTGACTGTGACTCTCACGAGGGTTAAGTACTCATCCACATACTTTTTTGGAATACTCATTTGAGAACATAATTTTATTATTCTTTGTCAGTTTTTCTTTTCTTTTCATTAAGGGACTAGCAATGTGTTGGTTAGGGGAGGATTAAGGCCTCCAACAAGTGTTATTATGTGCTCCCGCTATTAGAGGTTTTGAGCACTTTTGTGCAACAACCAACTTAATTGTCCTGATTTGCACATTATGTCCTTGCTTATACTATTGATTTCTGTACTTTGTGGCTATTTTTGTAGCTTTGCAAGCTAAACTCACCAAAATTATCGAGTCAACTCCACGAAGAATCCGGGGAGCTGAACTCAGTATTGTAGAAAACCCAGAGGAAAGTATATATGTTCAGAGAAAATGGGCAACTCAGTAAAGTTTTGTAGGTTACTAAATTCCTTCGCAACCTGTAGGATTTGTCTACATGGGCCAGTGTTACCTAAAATTCTCCCTCAACACAAATTGTTGCAAATTTTCAACCTGTTTTCCAAATTTTTTTATAAATTTAACCCTGCTTGACCTCTTTATGATTTTTCCTAAAATACTCTTCATGTAATAGTGGCATTCCATGTATTTTGGTAATTTTGCTTGTTTTAGGGGCTATATAAGCCCATTTGTACTTACTATATAGACATTTCTTTCATTCTGTAATTAACACAGAGACTAGGCAGGAGTTTTCCCTTTTCTTTTCTTTTCTCTCATTTTCTTTCACTTTCTTAACTGCCAAACACCCCTTGCAGATGACAACTCAAACGATGGTTGGCTAAACCCCCTTTATCCTTGAAGAGGAAGGCTACTGGAGGAGGGTTCCTAGGGTTCTCACAGTTTCAACGCAGGTATTTATTGTCATTTATGTGTCTCCTTCCAATCTTAGGTTTAAATCCATTAGATGCATCTTGAATGACCTGTAATTGTGGCATCTAGTAGTCTTGTGGATGCTTATTGTTAGATCCACTGAGATTCACAGCTGCCATTTATTAAAGTTACTCGAAGGGTGGGTCAAGGAAATAGGTTTACACTGTCTAAGACCATAAATGCTCAATAAATACCATCTTTCAAAAGGAAAATTATTAGGGTCTAGTTTTTATAGCTAAATGAAGATCCGATTCGGGAAATGACTATAGTTCATCCTCCCCCAACACGAGGAAAAGGACCCGAGGACCCCTTAGTTACCTTAGGACCTCAAACCTAGTATCCCGATGCTTCGAGGAGTTCTTTTTTCACATTTTACTTCATTTTATTTCTAGTATACAAACCATCCACCTTCATTATTTGTACAACACCCCAAATCCAAAATGAAATTTCATCTTTTTGAGCCAACTATTAGTTACTTACACAATGAAAACCCATCGATTCGCGCCACAAAGAGTGTTCCTGAATCAACAAAATTTCTATCCCAATTCTTTCCATCGCCGTAGTGCTACCGCATTATAGCGGTTCCGTGGTCGAACTTGATGGGTTTTCTTCTATGCTATGAGTCAGCGCCGACTAAAATGGTGTTTCACTTTGATTTGGCTTGAAACCGTAATAGGGAAATAAAGGGTAAAAAGAAATCTTTAAGTTTCGGGCCATCAATAGGGTTCAAGGCACTTAAAATGTCTCGTCCTTTTTCCTCGCTGGGAGATGACCAATAATACTCGAACCGGACGGTGCTTAGTCCATAAAGACTGAACCCTGGGGTGTCTTCTCAGTGTACACAACTTCAGTTTAATCACAATGCTCAAGCGCTAAAACCGACCTCGGATCTAACTTTAGGAGTAACAATGGCAACTAAGCTAGCATCACCGATCTAGCAATAAGTATCCACTGAACCTTTAAAGCTTAAGTAAGTAATCGCCACTCACAAGACATCACGTGGATTCAAAACCTAAATGTGGAGATGCGTAAACATAAATGGTAATAAATGCCTGCGTTGGCAACAAGAGGACAGTGCTTTACCTCAAAACTTTCACCTAGTGACCCTCATCTTCAAGGATGAGAGGGGGGTTTAGTTTTAGCCTCAGAGTTGTCATCCTCTGTGTTTCAAGCAGCCGTAAAGTGCAAGAGTGGAGAGAAAATGAGAGAAAATCACACCCACGGGAAAGCTGAAAGCTTTGGCTCCAATTTTATTGATTGATGGATTAATTGATTTTACAGAGCTTGACTCAGGTTTATATACTGCTCAGAGTCAAGGAAATTACAAAAAGTATGAACAACAAAATATTAAATGAGGGAAATCTGTACAAACCACAAAGCAATACTAAAAGTGGTCAACACAAGACAGGTTAGGCCGCGATAATTCTCATACTGCGGAATTCTCATAGCTTGCGAAATTTAACACCGGCAGGCCCTGCAGAATGCTCACTCCCGTATTTAGCTCTAATTGCCTCTCGCTTTATACATGCAACTGAACGGCCGGTTCTTCGTATTTGAATTGGCTTGAAGATAATGGTATAATTGGCTTGAAAAACTACAAAAATATCCACAAAATATGATTAGTAGTATAGTCAGACCTTAGTGTATCAATTAGTTATTTGCTGGTTAGTACAACAGTAAAAGTGCTAAACCTACAATGAACAAGGTGGGATCAAAACAACACTATTTGGGCACCAATCACTTCTGAATCAATAACGCTAGTCCCTTAGCAATGACAAAAAGAAAGTAAAGAGCGCATGTGTTGCTCATAAAGGAATGGATTTCAAGAAGTGTATGAGGCATGCCTCAGCTCGCAGGAATGATTTAGAGACCCCATTAATAATAAATCCAAATTAAGAGAATAAATTCCATAATAGACCAAGTTTAGAAGAGTATCTATCCCAAGGGAATCGACCTGAAACTTCCACCAAAATCTAAGTGTTTATGTGATCCGTTTTCAACAATAACCTGCCAAACTGCTCTCCCCCCAACCAAGCTACCACCAAATCCCAGCACATTGACCAACCTAAATAAATCTGGTTCCAATCTTTTGTCATATTTCTTTTGTACAGGTAGATGCAATGCTGAGAAATCAACCTCACCAAAGTCCGTGTAACGGGGGTCCATCGATGACTCCCAACCAACTAAGGCTTAGGGCATCAAGTCATGAGGATATCTCGACCACTAACTCCTCGGGTTTCACCCCGGACTCCGAATGAATTCGAAATTCCAGCACCTACGACTCGCTAAACCTCACCCATCAACCCATGTAGCGAGCACTAAGTCGGTGGCTCCCAACCAACTAAGGCTTAGGGCACCTGGCTTTAAAGAATTTTGCCATAAACACCTCGGACCGTGCTCTAAGTTTCAAGGTAAAGCCGTCGGGGCTTTCCTTCTTTCTTCTTTCCTTTTTCTTTTCTTTGTCTTTTCTTTGAAGACTCATTACCTCTTTCTAGGGAACCATAACCTTACAAGTGGTCAATGAAACTAGTAGGCTCACACATACAAGGGAGTTATGTAGTTTCTCAGCTATTGGCAGAACTCGATGTGCACAAGGCGTGGGCTAGCTAAAGGTGGAAGAAAAAGATTACCACCAGAGACTTCAACCGACCAACCACTTAATCATGTATGGAACTAATCTAGTATCAATGGCATTGGGCAGTGTTTCAATTTTTCAACTTACAGGTTAGGCAAAACCACAAAAAAAATGGGGGCAAAAATGTTGCAAATGAGTTAAGAAACTGAATTGTCTGATATGTATAACAACGTATGTCACTAAATTTTCAGCTTTTTCAAAAACAACTTTCTCAAAAAGAAGCAAAAAGCAACCCACTAAACATACAACATGGGCTTTGCTTACACATGTAGTAGACTCAAAAAGTGTAAGAAAAAAAGTGATATCTACAGTATAAAAATAACTTCCTTCACTAACTCTCCCCCCAACCAAGTGTGCCATTGACCCCAATAGGGTGTGGATTGGAAAGGTAGTGGAGGAAGTGTTACCTCCTCAGTCAGTAGTCGGTGAAGAGGCGTCCTCGGTCTGGACGGGCTGAGGTGTTGTTGGAGGAGTGGCTACACCATCGCAAATGCTAGAACTAGCAAGGAGTCTAGGGCCGGAGGCGGAGGCGCATCGCCCCGCTTTAGCAGAGTTTGAAACGCCGAATGTGGCATGGGGGAGGACGAGAGAACTGCAGTGACTCGGATCCGCATGAGGACGGCTTTGACTCTCGCACGAAATGGAGCTAGTTTGTCACACGCCTTCGCGGCGAAATATTCTCGTCTGCGAGGTCAGAGCAGTAGTCGCAAATGATGTTATTGAGTGGAGAACGCAATGATCCATGGGATGTTAGTCCAGGAAATCGTGATATGCTCATGGAGGTGGTGGAAGTGTCACTGAACAATCGCCTTTAGGGGCTGCACCAAAGAGTGGTCTCAAAAGACAAGAGGGTGTGCAGAGTCAAGCACACTAGAGCCAGAGGGAGATGCCTGATCGAGGGAAGCCTGGGAGCCCGAGGCCCCCAATATTTCATCGAGGGCCCAAGCCTCGCAGAATATCGACAGCCGGCTGGCCCTCTACTGAAGAGGAAAAAGAGCTGGGTGGCAAGTTGCCACCCACCACCTAGCAGGGCTTGTTTCACAACACGACTACAGCTCCAATCTAGGCTCATCAGGGAAGCCGAGAGCATACAAAGCACCGTGAATAGAGTCTCTGGGAATAAGAGAGGCATGAACTAACTCGAGGCAGATCAAGATGGACCCATCCTCAAATGGAACAGAGTCATTAAGCTCTATTGGACTGAACCAAGAGTCTTCCGAGATGGCGATAGGCCCTAACATGGCTCCTCTCCTTGAAACTCAGATGTTTGTTTTAGAAGAGATTAGACCACAAAATGTGATCTATAAGAAGCATACGAGTGGGAGTCGCTCCCGATCGTAACCAAACTGACTAATGGTAGTGTCCTCGAAAGAAGACGCATCTCCGGGTGGCATGGGGCCACCATTTATGTTACCAGTTGGCGAGACCACCTAGATTGAATGTAGCGCGATGTCTCGAGGCCCTCGAATATCCCCTCGGCCGCCATCGATGGAGAAATGAAGAGCAATGCACCTGTCGCTGATGTCATCGCGGTGGTAGAATTCGATGACCACTCGAGGGTAGAAAAACCGACGGGGTGTTATGAATGGCTCCAGGGAGTACCTCTATACTAGGAGATCAGTCTCTGAGTCTGGTCTCATGGTAAAAGGATCTAAGATCATAATAAACCTGATTTATGTAGGTGTCCCTCTCACTGCAATCACCACCCCCGAATAGGCTCACAGTGGGAAGAGTGGTCACCTGGATGATGGAAGCCGGGGACAGTTTATGGTGGTTCCAACAGTAATTGGATGGGGGTGACGACCGTGGGATTTTGAGGCTCAGAGTCGGATCGACTCCCCTACTTCGAGGTCCAGCCCTCTGGGATGGTAGTCTCTTCCGACACTCCTATATCGAGAGGCGGAGTCTGGGCTGACTGAGTGTGAGACATTCCTGGGGGCAGGGCCGCAATGAGGAACCTACATAAACAAAGATCAGCCTGAGCGGTGCTAGGAGCAAGAACCGGAGGCGCGGTGGCGGCGGGAGCAGCTGTTGAAGGCGTGGTGGCGGCGGGAGCGACTGGGCTAGAGCCACCGGCAGGGGGAGGGGAGGAACGGCGCACTCGCTGCCGGAAAGCGTGTCCTCCGTGGGTCTTCACCATTCTAGAGCATGAGAAGGAGAAGAAAGGAGGAGGGGGACTTCAGAAAATGGAAGCGGGATGTGAAATGAAAAGGAAAGAAAGAAAAGGGCTTTATATAGGGAGGGGGGGAAAATGAAAGGTTTTTGGCCAATTAATGGCCTTAAATGCCTATTAAATGGCTAGTTCAAAAAGAAAGGAAAATTAATGGCGGGCGCAGGAAACGAAGGGTTTGCAGCAGACGGAAGATGAAAGGGTAAGGGAGATGAATAGTGGGACTTGCGAATTTTCGCAGGCTACAAAATTTCGCAGAACCATGTACTTCTGGGCATCCAGTGCACTTCAGAAATAACACCCTAGCCCCACCGCAACACCCGCAAAATGTAAGACCAAAAATCAGGAGAAAACAAGCTCGCAAAGAGAAAAAATTTCAAAAGAAAAATGAGCCAGCTATGAATCAAGAAAATCTCTAAAACAAGAATGAAAGTAAAGAAACCAAAATTTCAAAGAATCAAATTTTAGGGCTTTGAGATACCGCAAAAGCCACTTCCTATAAGACCTGCTTAGCAACATGAGGTCATGATGGGGATTCTCCTTATCGGGCTGAGTGTCGTGACCGCATATGGCTTCAGCCTTCGCTCATTAACCTTGAATAATTGCAGTTTTGGGATTTCGAACAAGTCCACTGATCCATTAGGGATAGACCTCTGGATGCAGGAATGTCAACCCATCTGATTTAAGCTTGCCCTAAAGATATGGAGCTTTGAGTCAGAAACACTCGTCTCCTTGCTTGAAATGTTTCATGTAGTTATTAGTTGATCATGCCACCTCTTCAGCTTATCTTTTGCAATTTTTGAGTTGAAGTAGGCATCATTCCTCAGTTCTTCTATCTTGTTGATATCGAGGAGCCTGTTGAGACCAGGTCTATCCATATCTAAGTTCAATTTCTTTACTGCCCACCATGCCTTATACTCAATCTCCATAGGCAAGTGACATGCTTTGCCATAAACTAGGCGATAAGGAGACATGCCCATAATGGTCTTGTAGGTTGTTCTGTATGCCCACAAAGAGTCCAGCAGCTTGAGAGACCAATCCTTTCGATTAGAGTTCACCACTTTTATCAATATTGTCTCGATTCTCTATCAAGCAGCTTAACCCCTACACCGGTCCGAGGGGTGGTATGGGGTGGCTACTTTATGCTTGACACCATACTTAGTGAGGAGGCTCTCAAAAGGTTTGTTGCAGAAATGCGAACCTCCATCACCAATTATGGCTTTGGGGACCCCAAATATAGAGAATATATTCTCCTTCAAGAATTTTAGTACCACCTTGTGGTCTACTGCCCTACAAGGAACTGCTTCAATGGCCATATCGCTTGCATCGCACATCACCTCGAAGGGTAATTGCCAGTTGGGGGCTCTCACTATTGGTGCAGTGGTTAAATAGGCTTTAAGCTCCTCAAAGCTCTTTTGGCAGTCTGCATCCCAAATAAATTTGGCATCTTTTTTTAGTAGTTTATAGAGATGCTTGGAAATTTTTGAGAAGTCCATGATGAACCTCCTATAGAACCCCGTACGCCTAAAATCGTTTCACGCCTTGACATTTGTGGGGAGGCGCTTTGGAAATTGCTTCACTTGGCCTTATCAACTTACCCTTTTTCTCTCAAAATAATATGCCCTAAGATACTCCCGACCGACCATAAAATGGCATTTTTCCCAATTCAAGACTCAGGTTTTTCTACGTGACCTATGTAAGATAGCCTAAGTTGATTAAGATTCTTCAAACTCCCTCCTCGTAGACTATAATGTCATCCATGTAAACCTCCATAATGTGCTCTACCAAATCACGTAAAATACTACATCGCTAAATGTGGCTGTGGCATTACACTGTGCCAAAGGGCATTCTCCCCAGATGCATACGTGCCAAATGGGCATGTGAAGGTGGTATTTTCCAGTCTTCCCCTCAACACTTCAATTTGAAAGTATCCTGAATAGCCATCTAGGAAATAAAGAGAAGGGTCCCAATTTAAACTCTCCTCAAGAAGTCGATCCATGAAGGGCAGTAGGAAGTGATTCTTCCCGGTCACTTCCATTTAGCCTTCTAAAAATCAATACATACCCTCCAACCCGTCAGAAGGCGGTAGCATCTCCTCCTTTCGTTATGCAATCGTGGTTACCCTCGATTTAGGGCACCACTGGTTGGACTCACCCAGGTGTTATCTGATATGGGGCAGATGGTATCAGCATGCAGCAGCTTTAGGACTTCTCTGGCTCTAACCACTCAGATATTGATTAGTGCTCGTGCGCTATTTTCAACCCCCGTTTATTGGTGTGCTTCAAAGTACTTTTGTGTACTAATCAAGATAATTAACCAAATTGGCACATTAAGGTCCCGAATTATATCGACGTGATTTATGGCAAATTTTGCGCTTACAAGCTATTTATGCCAAAATTGTTGAGTCAATCCAAGCACAAAGAATTCGAGTCCAACTCAGCATTACAGATCAAAGACCAAAAGGAAAGAAGAGCAAAAAATGCCAATAAATCGAGGCCAGAGGGAGTACTCGCACCGCGAAATTTTCATAGATTGCACTGCTCATCCTAATGAATTTGTATCCTCAGAGCCACTGCTCATTCATCCCGCACCGTTGACTTCCTCGCCTTTTACCTTTTGACCTTTTGTCACTTTTTTGGTTTTCTTCCAAATTTGTCCCTTGCAATAGCTTTTGATTTTGGCCTTTTGTAATTTGCTTGCCAAGCAAGATATAAGCTCCTATGCATCGTAGAACTAAAGACAACTTTTGCTCATTATTGAAAATAGGCAGGGAACCTTTCAACAGTTCCCGCTTCTTTTCTTTTCTCCACTTTCTCATTTTCTCCTTTCTCGTTGTTAAACACCTCGAGGATGACAACTCTGAGGATGAGCGCTAAAACCCTTATTCCTCAAGTGAAGGTCAGTTGGGTACAAGATCTTAAGGTCGAGGGTTTCATGTTCTTCACGCAGTACTCACCGCGCTTTGTGTTCCCTTTCTAACTTTAGGTTTTTATCCTTCGAATCTCCTCAATGGCTATTATTTGGTAAGTTTTTTGTGGTTCAAGTGATGCTTATTGCTGTATCCATCGAGATTCATTAGTTACCCTCACCCATCGAAGGTGAGTCAAGGAGACTTATTTTATCATCGATGACCACTACGCTTCAAGTGAACACCATTTTTCAAAAAGGATAATTATTTTCAGTTAGGTTTTATAGCTAAAATGAAGATCCGTTCGAAATGACTATAGGTCATCCTCCCCAACGCGAGGAAATGACCCTAGAAACCCTCAGTTACCCTAGGATCCTAAGCCCAGTATACTGATACTTCAAGGAGTTCTAATTTACATTTTAACTTATTTCATTTTCGCTTTAAACCTCAAACCTCATCGTTTTTAATACCAAACCCGAAATCCAAACCAAATTCACCATTTTAACCTTCACTGTAAATCATTTGTGCGAAAAAAACTCATCCCTGAGTTCGACCCTAGACAATTATATTGCAGTAGCTTTGCTACGACAGTAGGAATCCTAGGATATAAATTTTGTTGATTCCGGAACAGCTACTGTGGCACGAATCAAATGGCGCCGTTGCCGGGGATGGTGACTAAGTGCAAATGATGACATGATGAACATTTGTGATCCTCATCACAAGTCCTGGTGAATTTCTTTCTGTATATATTTTACTGTTGGTCTTCATAGTTTCAATTCACAGTTAATTTTTTTAAGTAACCTAACCAGTAGATTGCTTCGTCATTGGTGTTCGCCTGGTTACGTAGGAATCCATGTTCCAGTGGGTAAGGAATTCTGAGGGAAGGTTGATAAAAGTCAATTTTCCACAGGAACTTGGACTAATTTTGAATATTGACCAAATGGAAGAGGGAGAGTAGTACAGTGAGTACTTAGTGGAGAGAAACCCCAATGCATACATGTCAATGAGGGATTACAGAAACCTTCCATGGCAGAATCAGCAAATTGTGGAGAGAAATCAAACCTATATATAGGTCCAAGGAGGGACTCCAGAGAAACCAATGGATGAGTGCACCCTTCTGCAGTGTTCCCCCAACTAATGCACCTCCTGCTTCTCCATATTGTGCTTCAACTCCTCAGCCACCACAACCACCATAGTTAACCTCTCCAGTTGAGCAAGCCATCCTGAACCTCACCAAGCTAGTGGGTGACGTTGTGGAGGAGCAGAAGACATTCAATGCCCAACTAAGGCAAAGAATTCATATTGTGGAGAACTCTCTGAGCCAAAAATTAGATGGGCTGCAAAAAGGGAAACTGATCAAATTTGACAACTCCGTGAAGTGGAATTGATCATAATTTGATAACCCAGAAATCTCAACTGGCGCTTGGTTCAAGAAGATGATCATCAAGAGGAGGAATGAGAGAGGTTTATTGACACTATTTTGGGTGAGCAAACTCAACTGCAGCAGGTTCAGGAGGAATTGATGCAACCAAGAGAGGCTCGAGGAACCCGCCAACAAGGAAAGTGGAGGTGAGGAAGGGCCAGGGAAGAGCCCCAAAGCTTATCTCAACCAACTCACTACCCCAACTAAACAGACAGCAGGTATCCTGCCACCAAAAGAATATGACAATCCACACCCAAAACTCTGCCGCCAAAGCTTACAAGAAGTTCATCATCGCCAGGTAAAACCAGCGTTAGTATCTCTATTTAAGCCTTGCCACTACATAAAAACACTAGAAGTCGCCACACCGCATGTCGCACCGATGGTTCAAAAGGTTCAGACATGGAGCACCCGAACTCCTCGGCATTTCTATTAAGCTCCACTAGTCTCAAAGATCCTCCAAAGTGCTCGAGACTGGTTCGGGGGGAGCAATGTTGTCCCACTTTTTGTTTTCATTTATTTTATTTTATTTTATTTTGATTTAGTTAATTCTTCTTTTTAGATTTTCTCTAATTTTTAAGCACTTTGATTTAGATTAATTTCTTTTCATTTTTCTACAAATTTTAAAATTTTTCTTGTTTAATTTATGTTTTGCTTAATTTTTGGAGTAGAAGGCAAAGTACAGAAATTTCGCAGCCTGCGGACAATGTGACATTTGGTTGGGGAGAGCACAGTGAAACGCATTTATTTATGTTTTTTGCATTATTTTCATGCTCTACTACGATGTTCAAGCATTGATGGTTTTCTTTATAGCTATTATACTATACAGCTTACTTTTTCAAAAATTGCACCCATTTTTTTTTTTGTGTTTTGCCTAGCCTGTGGTTTGAAAAATTGATCCACTGTCCAATTTTATTTATGTTAGATTGGTTCCATGCCTGGTTGAGTGGATGATCAGTTGAACTCTTGTTGCTTTCGACCCTTTTTCTTCCACCTTTAGCTAACCACACACTGTGCACATCAGGTTTCCTCAATAAGCCGAAAAACTACCTAACCTCCTCTTTGCAAAACCTACCCTAGTTTCATTGACTACCTTTAATAGGTTAAGGACCCCCATGAAAAGAAGGCCAATGTGTCTTCCAAAAAAAAAAAAAAAAAAAAGAGAAAAAAACAAAAAGAAAAAAATAAGAAAAAGAAAAAGATGAAAATTGCAACATTTTGCCTTGAAACCCGAGCACGGTCCGAGGGGTATATGGCGAAAGCCTTTAAAGGCCGGTGCCCTAAGCCAACCGGGTTGGGGAGTCACCCGACTTAGCGCCGCTACACGGGTGGACGGCGAGGTTTAGCGACCAGAAGGCTGGAGTTTCAAATCATTCTGAAGTCCCGGTGGAACCCGAAGAGTTAGTGGTCGAAAGATCCTTATGACTTGATGCCCTAAGCCTTAATTAGTTGGGAGTCATCGGTAGATCCCCTTTACATGGACTTTGGTGAGGTCGATTCCTCAACATTGCATCCCTACAACACAAAAAGAGTTGTGGAATAAGAGTGGGTCCTGATCTATTTAGGGTCAAGTTAATGTCCTATGGTAGTAGCTTGGTTCTGGGAGAGTACAATCATAGCTTATTGTTGAGAACTGATCAAATAAACACTTAGGTTTTCATGGAAGTCTCTAGTTGATTCACCAAGAGGGAGGCTCTTTTGATACTCAATTTTGTATGATATTCATTCTCTCGAGATAGTTATTGGGCATGGGTTTCAGTGATTCTCATTGAGGGTTAGGCATTACTCATTCACAACCTTTTAGAAATACCATTTTTGTGAACATCATTTTGTTATTGTTTTGTATGTTCTTTCTTTCTTTCTTTCTTTCTTTCTTTCTTCTTTGATTTCTAAGGGACTAGCAATGTCTAGGTTGGGGGGTGTGATTAGTGCTCAAAAAGTGCTATTTTAAACCCTGTTTATTGCAGGTTTTGAGTACTTTTTGTGTACTAATCAGCATAATTAACCCAATTGGCACATTAAGGTCCCGGCTATGCAATTGATAGCATTTTATGGAAAATTTTGCAGTTTTTACAAGCTATTTATGCCAAAATTGTTGAGTCAATCCAAGCATGAAGAATTCGAGTCAAACTCAGCATTACAGATCAGAGACTAGAAGGAAAGAAGAGCAGAAAATGCCAAGAAATTGAGTCGAGGGAAAATTACAAGAAGCTCAAGAAAATTTTCGCAGGTTAATCGCTCATCCTGCGAAATTTCCATCATGCAGCCACTGTTCCTTCATCCTGCACTGTTGACTACCTATGCCTTTTACCTTTTTGACTCCTTTTTGTCACTTTTTGGTTTTCTTCCAAATTTGTCCCTTGTAATAGCTTACCTGCCCTTCTATAATTTTGCTCAATGGGCGTGATATAAGCTCCTATGCACTGTAACCAAAGACAACTTTTGCCCATTAATAAAATAGGCATGAACCTTTCAGCACTTCCCGCTTATTTTCTTTTTCCTCCACTTTATCTCATTTTCTCTTCCTTTCTTGGTTGCCAAACACCCTCCGAGGATGACAACTCTGAGATGACGCACTTAAACCTCTTCCTCCTTGAAGGAAGGCCATTGGGTACAAAATCTTAAGTGGTATCGAGGGTTCCATGTTCTTCACGCAGTACTCACCGCAATTTGTGTTCTTTCTAACTTTAGGTTTTATCCCTTGAATCTCCTTGAATGACTATTATTTGGTAAGTGCAGGTTCATGGATGCTTATTGCTGCATCCACCGAGATTCATTAGTTACCCTTACCCATTTGGAAGGTGAGTCACAGACTTATTTCAGACATTTGGTGACCACTGGCCGCCAAGAAACCATTTTTCAAAAGGATAATTATTTCAAAGTTAGGCTTTATAGCCAAATGAAAATCCAGCTTCAGAGGTTTGACTACAGGCCATCCTCCCTTTAACGCGAGGAAATGACCCCCCGGAAACCCCGCCTGCCCTAGGATCCTGGGCCTAAAGATACCTATTTCAAGGAGTTCTATTTTACATTTTAACTTTCTATTTTATTTTCAGTTTTAAACCCTCAAAACCTCACTGTTTTTACCAAACCTGAAAAACCAAACTAATTCCTATTTAGCCTTCACACCATTTTAGCAAAGAAACTAC
Source organism: Tetrastigma voinierianum (assembly GCA_016808115.1). NCBI lineage: Eukaryota > Viridiplantae > Streptophyta > Magnoliopsida > Vitales > Vitaceae > Tetrastigma > Tetrastigma voinierianum. Next base: position 785,031 of record JAEQBH010000582.1, read on the forward strand.
TGAGAGTTTCAATCTTTCAGATCGATTTGAGACCAAAGAGGCCTTCATAACAGGTCCATGAGAGAATCTTTCTGATGATCCAACACTTATCATATAACAATCCATTTATGTCACTTCTACGCTGCCTATCCATCCAATCTTCCATAGATGATGGTGGCAAACCTTCACTGACATTCTTCGATCTCCAGAATCAACTGAAGGTCATTTATTCCCTGATAGCTAACAGATTATCTTTCCATAGAAACTGATATGGATGAATGGATAACTCATATCGCACTTCCAAGAGTATTATTCGAATCCACATATGGTCAAGAAGTTCCAATTCATTATCATCATCTTTCCTCAATCCATCATAGTGTATTTCGTTTTCCTGCACCTCAGATTAGTTGGCTTTCCATATCCATTTCACGTTTAATATCAACCATCTTATCATGATATCTCAGATCCAGATATCAGCTCTTGAAAGATTCGGTTAATGATGGTAACGCTGAAATATCCTCCCCCAGAGTATAATTTTACCTGGCTTTAATATGTCTGTCATATACCCATGTCAAGGTGGAGTCATACTGAACACTCTTATCTCCCAATGATAATCATCAAGGTCACAACAAATATCTCTGAAGATGAGAGGAATATGGTTTGAACTATTACACTGTCTGAGATTATACAACAAACCACCGATAGCAAGAGAATCTGTCCACTTGTATCAGGATCCTCCACCACCATTCCTTGAGATCTACTGACTGGATCTACAAATATATATGATTGAGTGGTTCTGTCCCAACCCAAACGGTTCTCCAAAGATCAATATGGGAGAGATCATTACTCAACTCATGTCTAGCAATGCTTCTTCCACAAAAACAAGAAAAACAACTGATGGTTTCATTCAAATCCCATTTTATGTCACCGAGCCTGATCGACGAGGCAATCCATCATCCATAGAAGGTTTGTCACGATCGAACCTTTCTTCATCAGAGATATGTCCGGGCCTCTTATAATAGTAGACTATTTGATCCGCGTTTGTCATGGGATTTGATTCAAAATACTATAACATCTAATATTTCACTCAATGATACTTCAGCCTTTAGTGTCAGATAAATATGGCAATATTTAATTAACTGTTTCTGATCACCACCTCCAACAGTCCTTCAAACAACTCACTTTCCGCTTGGTATATTTATTTGAGTCGTCACTGTCTGACTGGATGATCATCTTAATCGTCCATCCAGATCCTGCCCACCAAGAGTCACTCCACACTTGATTTGGTCTGTCCAGAGTAATTTCTTCCAATCCGTCGTCATTATGAAGTCTGAGATTGAATGACGGAGTCATTATGATTTCAATTTCACAGAAAACGCCCATGTTTACAGTCCTGATAGCTGTCATTCCTTCACAGTACTTCACCGTTCAACTGATTATTCATGTGATCCATCTTATCTCCTCTGATATTGATTCACCACCGCTCGTTCCATAATGATTCAACAAGATACGCGTGATATCGTTTTTGAGATTCAATCATCATGCGTTGATGAGGCCAACACAAGAGGCTCTGGTCTGAGACTATGTGGTTCCTTCCACAGCTATCAGATATGAATATCGTGGTAACAGTTTGAGGCCTGTATTTATCATCGATTGTTCAAACAAACCATGTCTCACTGTTAATGATTCTGCAATGCTTCTTCCCATCAACGGATCCGTTTGGTTATGCCTGTTTAGGCATGATGCTCTACCACCGTCATCTCCGCTGGTTGATTCCATTTGCTTCAACCCATTGCAGATATTGGCTTCTTCTTCTTCTGATCTCCATGTCCCCATGGAAGCGATATATCCTTCTCGATTACATGGTCCCATCCCATTCGGCTCTGAGATTCGTTCATCCACGCCTGGAGGTTCGCTTGATGATAGTTGAGAAGTCCATAACACCGATTCGTTCAGAAGTCCCTCCATATTTAATATTCAAGATCGTCATGGTACAAAGATATTCACTGATATATTATCACTTTAAAATCCGTATCAACCCACGTCGTATCCTTTCTAACATGGTTTTCCCAAACAGTCTCCAGACTGCAAGATCCCACACTTACAATGTCAAAGGTAGGTGGCTGCAAACAATTTGTTTTCAACACCAGGCATCAAGGGTCTCAAAGTGTCCCTGCTGAGTTCTGCCCATCCTCCTGAATATCTTCTACTTCATATAACTACCCACCTTCCTCTTCTTTCCTCCTTTCCCCTTCCTCCTCCTCTCTCTTCTTCCTTCCTCTCTTCTCCCCTCTCCTTCTCCCCCTCTCTCTCTTCTCCTCCTTCTTCTCTCTGACCATCTGAGGTCGCAACGTGTCCCGCCCCGCTTTCCCGCTTATGAACAGACTGAATATACCTCTTTCTGAAACAGAAACTTCTGTACCTGATAAGATTTATTTGAGACATATGTTAGAATGAAGTACCAGAATATACTCTGAGAATGATATCTTATAGTATGGCAATAAAGAGGTAAAAATCGTCTATGGTGGTGGTCTGACATATAGATAGTTATATCTCTCGTTATTTAATGTTCCTGTGTGAGAGTTCATCTGATTGAAACTACTGGCATCTTGTCCCTCCCCAGGGTAATTTGTTCAGCTTATCAGAAGAACTTCCCTCCCCTCCCATCCCACAAGGAACAAGGCGGGCAAATGCAAGGTAAGGTGGGCAAGGCAAAGCAGGAAGCAAAGCAATGGGTGTTAACAACGAAACAAACAACAGGCAAAGGTAGGAGGCGGTGGCGCTGGGTGGTGGAAGGAAAGGTTAGAGAACCGGAATACAATACAAAGAATGAGAACAAAAAGAGATACAAGAAGATTGCCAACTGAAACACAGAAAACTGGCACGCACATGATAAACAGATCGACTTCCAAATCAGAAATGAAATATTTGAAAATGAAGATGAGATTTACCATCCGATGATCAGTCCACAGTCTCCACTCACACTTTGGTCTGTCCGATCCTCAATGCGCCATTTGATTCGCAAGGCCACAAAGAGGTTTTCTCCGGAATCAACAAAATTTATATCCTAAATTCCTTCCTGCATCGCAGTAGCAAAGCTATCAAGTATGTTTTGCCTAAGGTCGAACTCGTGGATGGGTTTTCTTCATGCTGGCGCGTCACGCTTTCGACTTAAAATGGTGTTTCCACTTTGATTTTGGGTTTCTTGTAAAAACAAAGTGGAGGTTGATGGCCTATGTCCCGAGTCGTAGGGAAATAAAGGCGAAAAGAAATCCTTGAAGTTTCGCCATCGGGCTTAGGTTCTAAGGCAACTATAATGCCCTCGTGTCCTCCTCTACGGCGACTGACCTATAGTCATTTCCCCAAACCGCATCTATGTTTAGCCATAAAGATTAAACCCTAAAAGTTTTTCAGTATACAGCATTTATTAACCATTAATGTTTCAAGAAGAAATCGAATTTGATCTAACCCGTAGAGCAAATAAATGGTAATTCAAGCTAGGATCACTAGATCTAACAATAAGTATCTATCGAACCTTAAATTTTGGCATCGTGCCAAATTGCAGGTACATCACAGGATTCAAACTTAACGTGGAGATGCGTAAACATAAATGAGACAACTCATATAAGGTCAGGAGGATTAAAGGTTTTACTCCCCAAAACTTTCACTCCAAAATGACCGTCCTCTTTAAGGATGAGAGGGGTTTAGCCAAGCATCCCTTGAGTTGTCATCCTCAAGGGGTGTTTGGCTAGTGAGAAAGTGCAAGAAAGGGAGAGAAAATGAGAGAAAATCACACCCGCGGGAAAGCTGAAAGCTTTGGCGCCAATTTTATTGATTTGATCGACACAGCTCGACCGATGCTTATATACTCGCCGCAGTTAAGGAAATTACAAAAAGTATGAAACAACAAAAATCTAATGAGGGAAATTTGGCACAAACCACAAAAGTCACAAAAGTGATCAACACAAAGAAAACAGTATGTGCCGCGAAAATTTCGCAGCCTTTACGAATTCACAACCTACTTAAAATTCTTCAGCTTGAGAATTGCAACATCAGTAAAATCTCTCCGCAATGCTCACTCCTCGTATTTAGCTCCAATCGTCTTATGCTTTGTACATGCAACTGAGTTCGCTCGGGTTCTCTCGTATTTGAATGACCTCAAGATAATGGTGTAATTGGCTTGCAAACTACAAAAATATCCACAAAATATGATTAAAGAGTATAGTCTAACCCTTTAGTATCAATCAAGTTATTTAAGTTGATTAGTACACAAAAGTGCTCAAAACCTACAATGAACAGAATTCAAACACTGTCAGCACTAACACTCATCCTCGTGTTCTGACCCAGAGCCACTATACTCATAGCTATGCTACTAAGCAGTGAGAAGGAAATAGGTTTATAAATTTTGTTGATTCTGGAATTCCCTACTGCAAACACGAATCACACCCATTGTTTTGTTTGGTCGAGTGTTTATGCATGTTAGATACTTAGTAGGTTGTTGTGATTCGGGTCATTTGTTTAGCTTGAGTGATCGATTGATCTTTGACCTATACGATCCCATGTACCCAATTCATTAGTAGAGATCGAGTTCCGGGCTTAAAAGGGTGCTACCTACACGAGGTACCTTCCAAATAAGTAAATTGATCCCTGGACCCAAAAATCTAGTTTTCATGGACAATTTTTTTTTCCTAACTGGAGTCAATGAGGGTATTTTTTTGTTCTTACTTGATTTTCCTCATAATAAATAAAAATAAAAATTCAGTGGCGACTCCAAGAAAAACTGTTCCTCACTGGGGATAGATTTTTCTATGTTTGAAAATCAACTCAAAATTTTCTATTAATATAGAGTCGCGCCAGCCCGTGGATCGAGTAGGGTCCAAAAATTAGCGACTCCACTGGGGACAGATTTTTCAAAGTTCGAAAATCAACTCACTTTTTTCTATTAATAGCGAGTCGCGTCGACCCGTGGATTAGGTAGGAGCCACAAATTGGCGACTCCATTAGGGACGGATTTTTCAAAGTTCGAAAATCAACTCACTTTTGTCTATTAATAGCAAGTCGCACCAGCCCGTGGACCGGGTAGGGTCCACAAATTGGTGACTCCGCTAGGGAACGAACCCAGAATATATGGTTTCAATAAGAGGGTCAAGCTTGAACTTAAGTATATTGGAGCACATGGTTCATTGACCATTAGACTCCTAGGCTACACAAATGACTGATGATCACTTACCTGGTTGGTATTTGGCATACACTTGTGGTTTATTTCTGCTTGTGTGTTCACCTGTTGGATTCTAGCATGCTTTCTCATGGTTGATTGGTACCTAGCTATATGTTTCTGATTGGCATAGATGGTTAGATTGTGTGCAAATTCTGTGGTAGGCTCGCTTCTTCACAAGATGACTGTCACGCATGGCTACCTCTATCTGCGATACCCGCTGATTCAGGTTTGTGGGGCACGCTTATATCTCGTTGTTTTTTATCACTAGTCTTGGTCTACTATTCCTCATAGATTGCTTGAGTTGCTTGGGAGTCATTCCCAATTGTTTACCTTCGACCAAGCTAGGAGTTTGGAGTAGGGTCTAGCGTAGGGGCTATATCAATGTTTGGAAGCACTATGGAGATGACGGATATCCGAGCAATGAAGACTTGTATAGCCCTGAGCTAGATGTCATGAATACATGCGTGGACAGTGTGTCATTTTGATTGTTGGTTAGGATCTTAGGTTACGTATCCCATTTGGGTACAGTCGTCTAGCTTTTAGGATTTACCTTTTCCCGTTGTCAACTTTGTTTTCTCACATTACCTCGAGGTATCACCGTGTCGAATCCCGCTCTGCCAGGAAGCCATATATTAGTTTAGCTGTTGACATCACATGTCAGTTCATTCTCTCGAAGGATTTTAGTCATACATTAGTGGTTTGATTTCAGGATTGATAGTCATGGGGACTGACATACCCTTTTCATTTTGAAGGTTTGTTGATTGAGACTAACCTGGGTTCCCGAGCTTGTATCTGGATCGAAGGTAGACTTGTTAGATGATCAGATTCACATAGTCAGTTATAGCAAATATTAGATCATAGAGATATGGACCCTTAGTATGCTATTGTTGACCAGTTGGCTGAGATTACTGATACCATGGCATCTCTTTGTGATGCCATATTAGGACTAGGACAAAGGATTGATATAACGTGACCAACTATCAGCCGATTTAGTGGAAGCTCCGCGATGACTCATCGCACCTCTACCACCACCACCATCATTCGGACACACCACAAGAGGGACTATACGGGCCCACACCCTCCATCACCACCAATTGCTCAATCGCTCACTGCTGAAGCATTTGTACTATTAAGGTCGACTAAGACCACACCGCATTCTCGCAGCGCGGGCTCCTCGTGATAGATTATCGATGACACCCGTGCCCGTGATCGATGTGGTCAGAGGATCATGTCTCTGCATGTGTTTCTAATGGAGTTATAGGTTGGGACGGATATGATGACCTTCCAGTTGTAACCTTGCCAGTTAAATTCCGCATGCTGGACATTGAGAGGTACATGGGGATAGGGTACCCCCGTATTCACTTATAGTTATACAACGCTGTTATGTACGAGCATAGACTGGATGAAGCACAGATGATTATGCTATTCCCTCTGTCATTGAGTGGTGCCACTCAGCATTGGTTTACCTCATTGGACCCTTTGAGACATAGGATATAGGCCTATTTGGGACAGGAATTTATCGGGACAAGATATTTTAATACTATAAATGACTTATCCCTGAGGAGTCGAGGCCCGTGCAAGAGGCCGATCGAGTCGGGCCACTTCATTTATCTCCCGTTGGAGGGAGAAGATAGCATAGATTATAGATAGACCCTCAGAGCGAGATCAGATCAGCATGATTCTGTGTAGTCTTCATCCCCGATTTGCTAGGCATCTCATGGACTTTCCGCATACAGACTTTGGATCATTAGTTTAGGCCCTCTATGGTATTGAGGAAGGTATAACTAGGATTATGGGCAGACACTTCCCCTCCATTCAAAGGGGAAGAAGCAGGGGTCAGGCCCCAAATCATCAGATATTGGTGCTATTGATACATCGAGCCACAGGTTTTCATGTCGGTCATAAACTCATAGACAACCGTGATAACTTACCGATAGTACACAGATGTGTTACGTACTTCGCCGCTTCCCTATAAATGGGCAAGGCCTACTTCTATCTACATCCACCACCATAGCGCATATGCTGGCCACGTGCCCTCAAAGGCCACCCATACAAAGCACCACGCAGTATAAAGCATCGCCTCCACCAGCCGACTAGGCAGTTTACGCAGCTTGGGATGCCACTAAGTCGAGCATTTCAGAGATTTGTTTAAAGGGGTTTGATTACTCCACTACCACCCAAGCCACCACCACACCCTACCCCACTAGGATTCAAGACAGATCTTCACTGTGCTTACCATCAAAGAGCAGCCATGATACATACAGTTGTGCGATGCTGAGACACACAATTCGGGGGTTTGGTTGATTTAGGACGCCCTGTAGTGACTATAGACCCGCTCCCTACTCATGACGCTAGAGTTGTACCTCCACCCATGAGTGGTGTGCAAGACCGGTCAGCTTTAGGGAGACGAGATATTCATGATGGGATGGGATGGAGAGGTCTAATACCAATCACGGCACAAAACTCGCTTTAAGTGATACACCTCTCTAAGCAATGTATCCTCAGTTATTCATACTTATCCTAGATGAGGTTTGATGAGTCCAAAAACTCATTTGATTTTAATCCATTTTTATGAAGTATTTTGCAAGATAAGTATTGATTCATATATAAAAACATGGATATCTGACTCAAATTCAAATTTGCAGAAAATTACAGCATAATCGAAAGTCCCAACAAAACCAGAAGAAAGCAGTCTAAAATCAGAAAAGATGTCGCAACTTAAAATTGGAGTCACAACAAGAAGCTCGTCAGTTCAATTATTTCCAGGTCACGACATCACCAAGACTAGTTTTGAGAGAGAAATAGAAAGCTTTATCAAATTAGTCGTGACTGGAATTTGAGGCTATGACCAGAAGTACTAAGGCAGCCAGTAATAGAAGTTGCGACTAAGAAATAGTGGCTGAGACGATAGACATATTCGAGGAATAATCTTAGGTCGTGACACCATATTGAGGTCGCGACGCTAAATGAAAACAACTGAGGTCGTGACGCCAATCTGAGATCGCGACGTTGATCCGTTGATGAAGCCACAAATGAGGTCTCTACAAGAAAATTCAAAGTTGCAACCAATTCTTAAATGAAGGACTCAATTTGAGGTCGCGACGTGTTGTTACGTCGCGACATGAAACTGGATTGAAAGTCACAACATGGAGTTTGAGGTTGCAACATGAAGTCGAGCTTGCCAAGTCCCTCAGAGGGAAAATTCGAAGTCGCTAATTCACTTACTTAGTCAAGGATCTCAAAGGAGGTCGCGACCTGAAGAAACACCGAAATAAAAACCAAAGCCGCCAACTATGTTCGGTTAACTAGACCAAATGCAACTGTAAAACAAAGTAACCATGAGGTCGCGACACCATCTTGAGGTCGTGACCTGAAATAGAAGGTGTAATGAAGAAACTAATTGCCACTAAGAATTGAGGTTGCGACTAGAAGAAAGGCAAGGAATATCAAAAGTGGTCGTAACCAAGTATTATGGTCGCAACTTAGATTCAGAACATGTGAAGACGTAAAAACAAAGGGAGGTCGCTAATTAACACAGTCAGAACTTGAAGAAGTGTCGAGCAATGTAAACTGCGTCCCAACCAAAAGTGAAGTCACGACCTAGAGTTAAGGCAGTAGAACAAGAAATGAGGTCACGACCTACAACTGAGGTCGCGACATACAATGCAACAAGGAAAAGAAGTCCTAACTCGTGAACTGGGCGGCATAACAAAACGGTCGCAACTCAAAACCAAAGGCGACAATAAGGTAAAGAGGCGGGAAGGAGGGAACATAACGCTAATTATAATTGATGTCGCACCACCACCAAAGCAACCGCGAAGGGAACCAAGTCACGAACGGTTATCGTGTCACAACCGAACAAGTACAAATGAGACTGTGTCGCGACATCAACAGGTCGCGACATGAGACAAAGACTGGCTCTCTTTTTCGTTAGTAAAATCCATCCGAGCTTTTTGAAATTAGGGGCCCATTTTTCTTTGACAGCTATAAATAGACTTTGGAGAATAAGAAAGTAGCTTCCGCCTTCGATACCCGTAACTACAGAGCCGGTAAGGACCTATCAGATATTTTAGAGTAGATTTTTATTTTCTTTTATTTTCTTTTTCTGGATCTGAACCAGCGAACCGTGTAGAAATGTTGAAGTTGGATTTAATTTTTGATTTTCTTTATACAAATGCTGCCTAAAATTAATGGATTCTAGACAAATTTCTGGAATTCGTTTTTCTCGCCATTACAATTACGGTGTATCCGATCAATGATCTATTGTTATTGTAATTCAAAAGATTTAGACGCATCTTCGCTCATCGATTTGACCGCTAGTTACAGATTTTCTCAAGGTAATTTAGAGAGAAATACTGCAAGGATTTATTTGATCGATGTTGTTTTTGAACCCATCGCTCTCAATGATACTACCAAATACCGCCTCAAGGATCAAGCTTCTAGCTCCGATTTACTGTGAGGCCCTCCATGTGACATAGGAGTTGAGATCTCGAGTGTGGAACATTTACTGAGGGCATGTTAGGACTACCATTACGAAATGGCTCTAAGACTTCATCGATAAATTCCTTTTCACTCATAATTGATGTTGGAGGGGAGCATTTATCAATATAAATAATCAGAGACTTCACCTTAATCTAAAGGGGAATTCCCAACCTCGTGTTAGCTAAGATCTGATCAAGGGAAGGGAAGAACCACAAGATTTGAAGGCTGGGTCATTAATTAGATGGTAGATCTTTGCAATAACCCTGAGAAGGGAAGCAAAAGATCCGCAGTCTCAGGAATTGGGTATGAAGTATTGAAAAAGAAAAATACCCAGATCTTACAAGAAGCTAAAAAATACAAGTAGCGGGTTAAATCCTTGTCTTTGAGAAAAGCAGGAGATCTTTAACAAGTGAACATGGAGAAATCCAATTGAATTGTTAGGCAATCTTGGAAAAATCCAAACCCATCAGTAGAATAGAGAAATGCACTTTAATGCAAGAATTGTTTGTTTCACAAAGATTTCGATAAGGTCCATTTCACTGTGAAACCGATTCACCCAAGAATGTTATTCTTATTTGTAGTCGTTATCATTTACTTACAGTTATTATAATTGTTTACGGTTGATGATTATTAGTTCCTAGATTAAACTCTCACTATCCATTTTAAGTTCAAATAGTAAGGACCTTAAGTAGTTGGGGTAATTGATTTCCAAATTCTAGTCAATCTCTGTGGGAATGATATCTGGACTTACATCCAATTTTTACTACTTGTATGACCTATGCACTTGCAGTGTCATAGACTAAAACCGAAATTTTCAATCATGACACAAAGGAAATCAAATTCATTTAAAGTTATTCTATTGTAAAGACCAAATAATGTATATGTGAAAAAATATAATAAGGGAGGAATGTGTAAATACTGCCAAAACCGATTTGAAACAAAAGTAAGTGTACTAAAACTAAATGAAAAGTATTACCAACACTCAACCCTTTCCGCAAGTGCACTGGTCATGGTTGTTAATAAAGGACTCTAAAGAGTCCCAGATATCGCATCACGAGGATTGAGTTTCTCTAATTGAAAACTCCGATCACCCCGACATAAGGACTCTTTCACTATTTAGGCGATCAAATAGGATGTGGAATACAATCAATTTAATTGAAATAAAACTGATTTAAAACTAATCCTAAAATCTACCAAATAAACAACCATTTAATTTCTAAAAGGTATGAAGAGACAGTCACTATGATGATAACATTCGCCAGCTGCATTTCCTGAAAGCACAACAATCAGAGTTGAATGCTAGATTTGGTCCAAGAGCAAATGTAGCATAGCTTGATTTCTCCCCTGCAATATCAATATCTAATTACACCCATATTCCTTTTCAGACAAATGGGTCTAAATAGCTACTTGTAAAATTTGCACTCTTTAAGATTTGATTGCTTTTCTTTCAATACTACAAACTTTTCTCAAATCACAAATTTTCGCTCTACAAACAGGAAAATATACTTCCAACGCAACCATAATTCATCCTCAAACCCAATGGGAAAACTCCTATATCCTCGATCAGATCACCTTGGCTAAATTTTGATTTAAGATCTCTTTATCGGGATTCATAGAGAAACCTTTGATCAATCAATTGACATATCATCTACTAATCCTCACACCAAGAGTAAATTAGTGATCTATCAAAGTAATTTTTTTTCAAAGTTCATTAGTCCCAAGATATTAGTCTAACATACCCTAAGTTACCGCCTTACCCAGGAATCTCCATCTCTCGCATGTCACCGTGAGGGCCTCCTAGAAATCAGAGCAAATATACAACTCTTTAGTAAGCTACTAATATTCTGGGCAAATAATTTATATGAACAACACATCATAAATTCAATAAACCCAAAAATAACTAAAACTGAATCAATGTTCAACAACAATCCCCACCTCTGTAGGGTGCCACTGTCCCACACCGATTCCAATCATCACCAATCAAACAAAAAGTAAAGAAATGAAGAAAGAAATCAAGAGACAAGAAGAGAAAAAATCCGTGATTAGCCAACTTCGCCTAACAAGAATAAATTGAATATCCGAGTACAAATAACGAACATCCTTCAACAGAAAATCGTTTAAAACTACTCAAGAACCATTAAAAATAAAAATCAAGAGCAAAAACTAAGAAATGAAGAATAGAGAGAAACCAGAGATAGAAAATCCGCATTTTTAGCTTCAATCTTGTCTCGAACCTAGCAAATCAATCATAGTACAAATAATCAAATCTCTTCAATAGAAAATCAGGTCTAAAACTACTCTAAATATAACAATCAAAATTTAGACAAATCGGAAAATGGCGCCTAGAGAGAGAAACCCATGAGAGAGAAAATCCGCATTTTTAGCTTCACCTTGCTCAACCTAGTGAAATTTTAATTCTCGCTATACAAAGATCAAATTCCTTCAATAGAAATAAAAATCTGCTCCCAAAACTACACTTAAAATCTAAACAAATCAAAATTCATTAAAATCAGGAAAATGGGCAGTCTAGAGAGAGGTCCCCGACGTGAGGCTCTTCAATTCTCCCGCCACCCTTTACCTAAAAACAAAGTATATATATGGTCCTAGTAGAAACGGGCTGGAAATTAGTCATCAAAATATCAATTTTTCGCCTTTGTGTTTCTCCAAGATTTTTGGTCGCAACACAAATAGCTCGGTTGTGATTACGCTTTTTTGGTCGCGACCAAGTTTTTAGTCAGACACAATTTCCTGGTCGTTAATCAAGTTTTCGGTTGCGACACAAATTCGGGTCACGACCAAGTTTCTAATGCAAGAATCGTTTTTTCTTCTCTCCAACTGTTTCGGGCCATAACTCTTCATTTTAACCCCTGGATTTAGACTTGTAGAGTACCTTGAAAGCTCTTTGAATGTAGAATGCAGCCATGATGGATTTTGAATCATTTGATGTTCCAGATGGTACATAAAAATTTTTTATCTTCCAAACTGGCGCCAGGAGACTCTCTGCTGACTCTTCTTTGGAAACATATTGCTCATTTCTTGCAGCTGTAAAATCACTGGCTGCATCCATAATCCTACAAACCAAGTTTAGAGAAAATGCAGTGAGCTTTGCTACGAATATGGATATAAATGCACAAAATAGCATGTGAATAGTCTAAACATAGATGAGTTTCGCGACTCATCAAACACCCCCTAAACTTAAAGTTTGCTTTTGTCCTCAAGAAAGAAGAGTTAAGCTGTCATTCCTAAGAAAAATGAAAGAGAAGAGTTCATTTCACCATCTTTATTTAATCAAAACTAAGTAATCAAGCTTGCAAGGGGTATGATATGTGTCTCAAGAATTACCCTTACAAGGGAATATGTAGAATATGATCAAGATAATTTATTCACTTAATAGTGAATTAATCTCATAATAGACAAATTCTAGATCATGGTTCACTCAGTGTGTGTGTGTGTGGTCTTCCCTATCCAAACAATCTGCAAAATAGATAGGCAAATTGAGATAAATACGCACTTCCCAAGATAATTCTATTTAGGTTCCGTTAGGCTTGTTGCTCTGGTCACTTCCACTAATGTAGTAATACACACCTCTCAATATCAAGTAGGTCTTTATAAGCTTGCAATGTAAGGCTTGGGTGTGGTGAAGCTGAGTAGTCATTTTAGGTTAAAACTTACTCAAACATACATATTTTTCTGCATTGATGTACCTCCTACTCCATCCCGATTCTTACCATCAAGATAGTGACACCTCAAACACCCCAAAATCCGCTTTAGGCACATCCTTCCATACTCCCTATCACTTCTCGACAAATTTCGCATTCTTCAACAAACAAGAAGCCTTTTCTTTAATACAAGGTTATTAGAGGAAAATGTCAAAACCCCTTAAACTTTCTACCAACCCTTAGCGTAGCTTTAAATCAATAGCTCCCTAGACCAATTGGCCTAGGGTACTAGGTGTTGAGACAACCCTTGGGGATTTACTGGTCTAAAGTAAGGAAGGCTACTTAGGCACTCACCCTCCTTGACTTTTTATTGTATTTTTGCTTCTTTACACTTGATATTTTCTGTTTTTTTACAACCTTTTTTGATTTTCAACTTAACTCATTTCAATATTCTTAAGTTACTTTTTTCCCCATGGAAAAATAATTCCTCCAACTCGTCTCCTCACTCACATTTCAATTATGTTCAAACCTCGCTGTTATGGGTGAGTTTGTCTCCTTATTGAGGGATAGTGATGTGTTGTGAAGGTTATTGGCTTCAAACTTGGTTTTTTTTTTTTATAAACAGAATTTTGGCTTTTAAGCCTCAAATATCTTTGTACTAGAGGAATATGCATGCACATATCAGGTTAGCTCAGGTAAAGGCACAATCTTTCCAAGGATGGCCTATATCATTTCTCAATTGTTGTGTTGCCTAGATTTCGCCTGCTGATATTAGAATGCTCAGGAACCGCTGAGATCAAAATTAGATGGATTCTCAACCTTCACTAACCCAAGCAAAACCTGCCATGGGTACTTAGTGACCATGCATGGATTTTTGAGAACCAATGACTAAATAGCCTATTAAAGAGATAACTCATTACATTAAGTCCTATTATCTCTAATATGTCCATATGCCAGGGTTCATTTATGGTCCTTATTGACATCACACAACTCAAGCAACCCAATTAACTCAATAAACTCTAACTAAAAATATACCAAACTAAGATGTAAGTTGGTGAAGCATCAAACAAAGTCATTATCCAAAAATTTATAAAATTTCATCCTCAGTTGTTTATTTGCAATGGTGTGACATGATAAACTAACAAAAATAAACACCCCTAAACTTTTGAAATGAACATTGTCCTAAATGTCTCACAATGTGCAAAAAGGAAGCAATAAAGTAAAAGTGGTAATAAAGAGAGCTGGGAAAAGGAAACCGCCTTTGTGTCTTTGCCACTTGAATAGGAACCTTGATGATTTTCAGACATTGGACATTGGTGTACTACCCCTTGATACACTCTTTTGCTTCTTTGGAGCCATCAGTGGCTTTGGCATTTTTTTCAAACACTGTGTGCACCAACTTCTCCTTCACCTCAAATGAGTGAGTTTTGACTCTTCAAAACTCTTTCAATACATGAAAAATCACTCCATAATCAATTTATCCACAAGAACCTAAAACAAACAACCAAGCACAAAAAATTTTCTTCCATTGTAACTCCTCTTGATGCTTGGAATGACGGATGGAAAATCGTTTAACAAAGGCACGTTTGTGGGTTTCAGAGATTGCTTCAAGCTCAAGATGATGGAGAGGGATTGAGGAGAATGATTTAGATTTGAGTGGATGGGGAGATGAATTTGAAAGTGGTTAGAAGTTGCAAGGGTTGGAGGGAAAGAGTATGGCAGGATAGAGTATAAAGTAGGAAGAATAAAACGGGTTTTAAAGGGTTAAAGAGCTTTCCGCTGTGGACTGTGGGGCCGGTCACGTCAAGAATTCGCTCAAGACCCCGCTTTTTATCCAATTTTGTTGTACCATATCTCATTCATTTTAGGCCTAAATTGATGTGTAAGGACTCGTTGGAAAGATCTTTCAATGTAGAATGTGCTCATGTAATGAGGAACCATTTGAGCCTCAATCAATACAGAAAATCAGAATGTTCAATGCTGTCCAAAGGTGATGATTTCTTGACTCCTTAGGTTCTCCTTGCTTTGTCTCTTGCCCATGTGTAACTTACATCCTTCAAAAGTCCTTCATGCTATATATTCTCTCTAAAATTCCTCCAATAGCAACCTTAAACTCATCTCTTATCTTCACTTCCTCAAGCATCATGAACCTTCCAACTTTATATATTTCAGCCAATTTTTGCCCTATTTCATCTCAAAAAACCCAAATTAATGAACATCTCCACTACATTTTTATTTTTTTTTCACACTTTAAGCACTATAATTACATCAACCACTTTCCAATCCTTTGCGGTTTTCTCTCTTGCAAACTAGTCATGACAACATGTTGAGCTTCAAAACCCACCTTATTCTGAAAACAATAACAACAAAGAAACACCGTGAATTTCATCCCAAAGAAGAAAAAACATAAACAAATAAAGTAACCAAAAACATAAAAAGAAAAGAGAGGATAGAACTCATTGCTTAACTTGCTGCCTCCAAGAAGTCGCTTCCATTTTTAGAGTCCAAATAGACTCATTGAAAAGTACGAAGCCCCATTTGACCAATCATTCATCTTGGAAAGTACTTCCTCTTCATAACCATTCAGCTCAAGGATGTTTTCAGACTTTGAAGAGGAAAGAAACTCAAATCCCTCTTTAATTATGTATTATGGTTCAGACACAATTTTTTCTCAAAATACCTCTATGATGTATGTAAACACATTTATGGTGGGACCTGTTTTAAACTGTGTCTCTTTGATTGAAGCAAGCTGGCTAATTCTTGCACATGGCTCTTTCACTCCATCAAAGGTAATACAGAAGATTGAACTTTGCTTTCTCCTCACCCACAAGCAAGGTGAGCTCCCCCTTGTTGATGTCAATCCATGCTTGGCTCGATGTTAAGTGGTCTTCTTAGTATATGAGAATTTGTAGATCCTTCAATACCCCAAGTCACAAAATCCATGGGAAGGTAAATGTGTCAATCTTCACCAAAATGTTTTCAATAGCCATCACTTACTTTACTTCTTCAAATTTCAGTTTATCCAATAATGACCCCTTTCATCATCTAAGTTGTTTAGGAGTGTCTTGTTCCTACTTCCAACTCATTTTCACCTTCTTCCACATTTCAGGATAGAAATTTCGCACACTGCTACTAAAAGGAGTATCAATGCATTCATTGGGATTTGGCAAATTGTTACAGAGAGGTCGAGAGAATTTTTCCTTGAATGCTTGACCAAGTGTCCTATTTGCTTCTACATTTTTCATCTAGCACTAGAAGGCACTGAAGGCATCTAAATATGGAAATTTCGCCTCATGAAGATTAATCATCTTCTGCTCTTCCACGTAGATAAAAATCTGCTCCTTAATAGGATAGACAACTTCTTCTTCCTCTTGAAATGTGGGATTTGAACCTCCTTGATAAGGCAATACTCCTTGTTCCATGAGCGTAGTCATCAGGAATTCTTTGGTCCAATTGATTTAAGAAGTAGTTCAAGCTTCGGGTTTCTATGGAAGCAAATCTATCTTCTATTGAATGTTCCTCCATAAGTACTAACAAATAAGAAGAAAAACAAAATAAAATAATGTACAAAATAATAATAAAAAAAATTAACTAAGAAACAATTAACAACCAAAAGATAAAAATAAAAATAAAATCACCAAATCGTAAAATTACCCGTTCTTCAAAATGTCAACTCAATGAGAGAAAGTGAACTCACACAATCCCTAAGAGAATCTGCCAAGAAAACCTTGTAAAGACCAAATAATGGTATATGTGGAAAATATGGCCAAGGGAGGAATGTGGTAAATACCAAACCAATTTGAAACAAAAGCAAGTGTACCACAAACCGAAATGAAAAGTATTACTAACACTTAACCCCCTTTCCGCGCAAGTGCACTTGGTCATAAGTAATAAAGTGGACTCTAGGAGTCCTAAATATCGCACTCCACGAGGATTGGGAGCTTCTTAATTGGAATTTGATCACCCCGATTACAAGGACTTTTCACTATTTAAAGTATCAAATAGATGGAATCAATTTAATTAAAATAAAAACTGATTTAAAACTAATCTCAAAATCTACCAAATAAACAACTACTTAATTTAAAAGGTAAGAAGAGAGTCACTAAGGATGGGGGATAATTATTCACAAACAGCTTTGCATTTCCTGAAAGCACAACAATTGTGAGTTGAATGCTAGATTTCGGTCTAAGAGCAATGTAGTATAGCTTGATTTCTCTCCCCGGCAATATCAATATCTAACACACCCATATTCCTTTTCAGACAAATGGATCTAAATAGCTACTTGTAAAATTTGGCACTCTTTTAAGATTTGATTGTTTTTCAATACTTCACAACCATTTCTCAGATCAAGAATTCCTCGCCCCATAAACAGGAAAATGCAAGCCTCCAAATGTAATTGGTATCTCGCCCTTCAAATCTAATAAAATTTTATATCTCTGATTAGATCTTTTACAACACGATCAAGATCCTTTATCGCATTCAAGGAGAAACCTTTCGACAACTAAATTGATACATCATCTAATTAATCCTCACACCATGAGTAAATTAGCTGATCTATCAAAGTAATTTTTCAAAGTTCCTATTAGTTCCAAGATATTAGTCTAACATACTCCCTAAGTTACCGCTCTTTACTTTAGGAATCTCCATCTCGTGTCACTCAGAGGGCCTCCCAGAAATCGTATACTATACAACTCTTTAAGGGTATAAGCTACTAATATAAACAAGTAATTATATGAACACGAATTATATAAATTCACTTTTCAAACTCCAAAATAATCGAAACCCGCAAATCGAATGTTTAACAATTAATCCTTCACCTCTGTAGGGTGTTTAATGTTCCATCGGGATTCCAATCATCACCAATCAAACAAAAGTAAGAAAATGAAGAAAAAGAAACAAGAGACAAGAAGAGAAAAACTTATTTGAGCTATAAATCTTCGTCAACAAGAAATAAATTGAATATCTTAGTACAAAGACCAAATCTCTTCAATAGAAATTAAAAATCGTCTAAAACCTACTCTAAGATCTATTAAAAATAAAAATCAAGCAAAGAAAACCAAGAAATGGCTTAGAGAGAAAAACCCATGGAGCAGAAAAGAAAATCCGCATTTTTGGGCCAATCTTTGTTCGAACCATAGTAAATATGAATCTCTGCTATATAGCACCTAAATTTTCTGAACAGAAATAAAAATCGCTTCTAAAACTACTCTAAAATCTAAACAAAATCAAAATCATAGAAAAACTGAAAATGGGCGCCAGAGAGAGAAACCCCATAAGAGAGAAAAATCCAGATTTTAGCTTCAACTTTGTTCGAACCTTAGTGAAATCTAAATCTCATATACACCACCTAAATCTCTTCAATAGAAATAAAATCGTCTAAAACTACTCTTAATCTGAAACAAATCAAAAATCTGATTAAAAACTGAAAATGGCAGTTCAGAGAGAGAAACCCCATGAAAGAGGCTCTCCAATCTTCCACCATTCTTTTACCTAAAAAAACGAGTATATATATGGTCCTAGGTGAAATGGTTTGAACAGTCAAAATATCAATTTTCGACCTTTTGTGTTTCTTCACGCTTGGCTCAAACAATGCAAGCTGGTTGTGATATAGTTTTTTTGGTCGCGACCAAGTTTTTTGGTCGCGACACAATTTCCTGGTCACGACCAAGTTTTCTGGTCGCGACACAAATTCCTAGTCGCGACTAAGTTTCTGGACAGCAACTTGTTTTTCTTCTCCAACTTGTCGAGGTCATAACTTCTTCATTTTAACTCGAATTTAGGCGTGTGAGTACTCGTTGGAAAGATATTTGAATGTAGAATGCAGCCATGAGGGAATTTGAACCATTTGATGTTCCAGATGGTACAGAAAAAGTTATCTTCCCAATGGCGCTACCGGTGGAGACTCTTGGCCGACTCTTATTTTGGAACATATTGCTCATTTCTTGCCAAATCACTGCTTTTCAATCAATAATCCTACAAAACCAAGTTTAGAGGAAATTTTATGAGTTTTACATGAATATGGATATAAAATGCACAAAATAGCATGTGAAATGAACTCAAAACATAGATTAGTTTTGCACTCATCATCTATCCCATTTTAACATAGCTGCAAGAAGAGTGTAAGGCTCATGTACTTATGTTAATTTGAGGGGTTTTAGTGTATATAATCAAAGGTAAACAAGTTTTATGGCGTCTTTTCCGGGGATTGAAAATATTGAATAGATCAATATTCTAACAAAAGAGGGAAATGCTACTTTGGACATTTTTCTTAAATTTTGTAAAAAAAAAAACTAAACCGCTTTTACAAGCAAAGTACGTACAAGCTACTGATCTTTAGAAATCCATATTGGAAATATTTCTAGATCCACTGGTTTCATTAAGCTAAGTGTATTTTAATTTCAGAGGATCTTTAATGCACAGGAAGCAGGAATCTGACCTATTGCCAGCAGATACTGAATTGGAACGCACACTAAGGAAAAGAGCAGAGAGAGCAACCATGGCGTATGCAAAAAAAATGAAAGAAATGACCGTGACAAATAACAAAGGACGCAAATAGAAGGCTCCATTTTGTAAAGATACAATGGAGGATTTCTGGAGGTCTATCATTCAAGAAGAATACTCTACAATCAGACAACCTACTGTAGATGCCAATAACTTTGAACTGAAACCAGCTTTAATAACAATGGTGCAACAGAATCAGTTTACTAGCAATCCCACTGAAGACCCCAACGAGCACCTAGGTAGATTCCTCAGAATGGAAAATATAGCGGTTGAATGGCGCAGCCGAGTCGATAAAGCTACATCTCTTCCTTCTTTTCCTTAAGAGATATTGCTGCGTACCATAGGTATGAGTCATTACCATATGGTTCAAAGATACCTGAAGAGCCGGTGGAAGAGTTACTTAGGCAGTTCCTTCCTCCATCCCTCACTTATGAAAGCAAGGCTTAAATCATAGTATTCCAACAAGTGGGAAGTAGAGCTGGTGGCTACTGCTGGGAAAGATTTAAAAGGTTGTTGAAGAGATGTCCAATGCATGGGATATATTTGAAGACTCAAATGGACATAGTCTATCATTCTCTAAATGATACTTCAAAAGGTATCATCGATAAGCTGGGCTGTGACATTCAAGAGGAAAAGCTGTAGAGTGCAAGAGATTCGATCAAGATCTATAAAATGCAACATGAAGGCTCCTCCGAAACTTCGTGGGAACAAATGTAAGAGCAAGAGGAAGTGGGGTCACTGGAAATAACAAATGATCGCCATGGAAGCAAAGCTAGATGCAATCATGCACATGATGGACAAACAAGAAAGAAAATTGCACTCTACTCATGAAATTGGAGCAATGGAAAGAGAGGGAATGAGAAGAAGTGCTGAGGTGCTAACTGTGGAGGATTCCTATGTGGTTGAGGAGGCTAAGTACGTGAATGAACAAAGAAGTTACCATTTCAAGCCAAATCCTAACCTGCCCACACACTACAATCCAACACTGAGGAATCATGAGAACTTCTCATATGGTGGAGGAAATACACAAGGTCAAAGACAAGGGCAGAATTCCCAACAAGGATATCCACCACCTAGGTTCCAAAGAATGCGAGTAACAGGAGAAAATGGTAATGATTATCGTGGTCATAGAAGCTATCTAACCCTTTGAAATCAAATGCCATAGCTCTACGGGGGACAATAAGAGGTCGCTACACCTCCATGAACAACTATTCGATGAAGTTTTCAAACTAAGACTCGCATTTTCTTTAAGAATGGCAAGTGCTCCATTGAAGAACATGGAAACACAGCAGGCGCCTAGCCCCCGAATATGCACCTGTATCAAGGATGAATTCTGCGATACCTAAAGGATCGCATGGCGTCACGGAGAAGGGAAAGAAGGGAATAGCACAGAAAAGAAAGGGAAGAAGAGACTGAGGAAGAACAAGATGAAACTCGGAAAGGAAGAAAGAACATGCCGTAGAAGATTATCAGCTAAGGAAACAAGTACACCGATACCGAAAGAAGTCGTGAGCGTAAAATGTATGGAGAAAGTACAAACCTACACACCCTACATATTTCGCAGGCTTCAGAAAGCTGAAGAAGTGGGAAGAACTATTTCTGTAAATTCGACATTTTCAAGAAAATAGAAATCAATATCCCCTTTGTAGAGGCAATCAATCAAATGCCAAATTATGCAAAATTTTTGAAGGATATACTGAGCAAGAAAAGGAAGATTGCTGAGGAAGGAATTTGCGGAACTCCGACTACCACCGAGTGCAGCTTATCCAAAGAAAAGCTCCTAAAAAAATAAAGGATCCAGTAACTTCACCATTCTCACTCTATAGGGAAATATGAATTCAAGAAGGCCTTATGACTCGTGCCAATATAAATTTGATGCCCTCTATCAAGTGCGTAGATTAAGTTCGGGAAACTCACCCCCACGCCAATCACATCGCTAGACACAGGTCGATGCATCCATGGCATAACTAGAAGGTACCTTTGAAGATGTGCTTGTCGATGGAAATTTTATCTTTCCCCAGGATTTTGTGATCATGAAGATGGAAAAGGATACCCAACTTCCACTACTTCTAGGAAGACCCTTCCTAGCAACTGGAGCTGCCTTGATAGATGTGCAAAAGGGTGAATCACCTAAGGGTGGGAGGAAGTAAAGTGTACTTTTAAATCTACCGTGACTGGGAACAACCCGATGTCAGATGTGTGAAGTTGGGTATGGCTATAGAAAACAAAAGAGGGTGATATCAATGATGAATTGAATTTTCGATTGTAATCTTCAACATTCCATCAATGAAATTGAGATGAATTTCCAAGATTCGAGAGTATTGATTATGAATTGTCATTTAGTTTGCAAACAAAGAAATGGTAGCCTTGAGCTTGAATGAAAAACAATCACATGTAGGCAAGAAGGAATTAAAAGCTAACGAACAAGAGACTAGTGCAGAAGGGTTATTATTGAAGGAATTGCCCTCTGCCGGCTTCAAATATTCTTTTCAAGACTTAAAAGGAAAACAAGTAATCATATTAGTCGCATCGGGACCAAATCAAGAACAAAAGTCGCTAAAAATTTTGAGGAAGTATATAGCTATTTCTCGGGTCAATCGAGGACCCAAGGTATCGTACCCTCCATTTGCATGCACAAGATATTGTTGAATGATGATGCAAGACCCTATTGAACACCAAAGGAGGTCGAATCCTCGTGATGAAAGATGTTGTCGTAAAAGAGGTGCTGAAATGGTTGAATGCATGTTTTATATATGCAATATCAGATAGCTCTTGGGTGAGCCCAGTCCATGTGGTTCCCAAGAAAGGTGGATTCACTGTGATCAGAAATGAAAAGAATTAATTGATTCCTACAAGAAACTGAACACTGCAACTAGAAAGGATCATTTTCCCTTACCCTTCATTGATCGATGTCGACAAAGTTAGCAGACACCTACTTCGCTTTCTCGATGGATATTCCTCGGATATAAACTAAATTTCCATCGCACTTCGAAGATCGTGGAGAAACCACTTTACATGCCCATTTGGTACTTTTTGCATTTAGAAGAATGCCATTTTGGTTTGTGTAATGCTCTTGTTACATTCCAAAGGTGCATGATGTCTATTTTCATATTCGCGTAAGAAGTTATGGAGATTCTTTCATGATGATTTCACAAGGTATGGATCCAAATTTCTTGAAAATTGCTTGCATACTTAGGGGGACAAGATTTCACTGTGCCAGACAAGAATCTAGTCAATCGGGAAAAATGTCACTTTATGGTAAAAGACGGAATTGTCCTATGGCACATGATTTCTGCAGCAGAGTTGAAAGTAGACAAGGCAAAGGTTTTAATTATAAAAAATCTTATGCCACCCACAATAGTCAAGGGAATAAGAAGTTTTCTAGGACATGCTGGGTTTTATAGAAGATTTATCAGAGACTTCTCCAAAGTTGCTAAGCCATTATGTGGATTACTGGAAAAGGATACCAAGTTCAAATTTGATGAGTCCCCGTCGAGATCTCATGAGATCAAATCAAGATTGGTTGAAGCTCTATCATGGAAAACTAGATTGGAATAAAGAATTTGAAATCATGTGATGCCGCGATTATGCAATGGAGTTGTATCGTGACGAGAACCCCACAAGGTGTTTCATGTCATATACTATGCCAAGAAACTTTCAATGAAGCTCAAGAAAATTACTCGCCTACACTGTTTTTATGATGTCGGCAATAATATTTGCATGAAAAAATTTAGGGCTATACATATTAGGTCTCGGTGATCATTATCCACATTGATCATGCTACAATTAAATATCTGATGGAAAAGAAAGAAGCAAAACCAAGACTGATAAGGTGGGTATTGTTATTGCAGGAATTTGATCCAGAGTTCAAGGACAAGAAAGGTTGTGACAATGTGATAGCTGATCACTTGTCAAGAGTTGAAAAGCCTACTGTACAAGAGGAAGAAAAGGAAATAGCACATTTTCCGTGATGAGCAATATTCCATCCGTCACCCAATCACCGCATGTCGATATTGTGAACTTTTTAGCATGTGGGATTATGCCACCAAAACTCAGCTACCAACAGAGAAAAAAATTAAGGACTAATAGCAGGTTTTACTTATGGGATGACCCACTATTGTTTAAAAGAGGAGCTGATATGATAATCAGAAGGTGTGTACCAGAAAGTGAGCAGAGCAAGATCTTACATGAATGTTATGCATTACCATATGGAGGACACTTCGCAGGAGACAAAACAACCCACAAAATTCCCTCCAATCAGATTTATTAGTCATCATTTTAAGGATTGTTTTGAATGGGTGAACCGTGTGATCAATGCCAAAGAATGGGAAATATCGCAAAGGCATGAAATGCCCTCTACAAGGTATCCCGGGGCGAGTTATTCGATGCATGGGGGATAGATTTTACGGGCTATTTCACCGCCATTTGAAATTTGTACATACTCTTTAGTCGTGGATTATGTATCCAAATGGGTCGAAGACCTTATCCTAAAATGATGCTAATACGCTGTGGATTTTTACAAAGGAATATTCTCGAGCAAGATTTGGAGCACCTTAACTATCATCGCTGACGAGGAAGCCACTGCAAATAAAGTGTTTGATAAACTTATGGGAAGATATCGAATCAAACACATTATGAGCTTGGCTTATCATCCTCAAACAAATGGGCAAGCTGAAATTTCCAACAGGGAGATAAAGAAAATCCTTGAAAAGACTGTAAGCTCCAGCAAAAGAGACTGGTCTCTGAAACTTGATGGTGCACTATGGGCATATAGGACTGCTTATAAAACTCCCATTTGAATGTCCCCATACAGGATTGTCTTTGGCAAACCTTGCCACCTTCATCTTGAATTAGAATATAAAGCTATGTGGGCAATCACAGTCGACTTTGACTTCAAGGTCGCTAAAGAAGAAAGGCTAATACTAAAATGAATTGGAAGAGACGAGGAACGTTCTCTATGGAAAAGTAGATCTACAAAGATAAAACAAAGAAATGACATGATCAAAAGATTTTTAGGAGAGAATTTAAAGCAGAAGATCAAGTCCTGTTATTCAACTTGATTAGTACCCAAAAAGTGCTATTTTGAACCCTATTTAAGATAGGTTATGAGTGCTTTTGTACCAATCATATTAATTGCCAATTGACACGTGTAGGTCCCTTTGGTACTAATGATTGTATTTCGAGGTCACAGGTAGTTTTGTAGGTTTCATAAGCCTATCCTACCATATCAAGATAGGCATTATCTAAGTTGAGCCGATTTACAACTGAAGTTCGTATGATTTATATTCGATTACATCAAGTCGAACTAAGGAATCAAGATAAAACAAGTCGGATTTAGGCCGAATATGCAGGATGCAAGCAGTGGAGAAGACAAGGAATTTTCGCCAGAATAGCCACCACATAGTAATTTCTCGTCACATAATGAAATTCGCACAGCTAAATTTCGCAATTATAGCAATTTTCGCTATGTACAGCATTCGCATGATAGCTTAAATTTCACATGCTAGCCAAAATTCTCGCTTGTTTTGGGCACAAAACTAATCTCTGCTTTTTGGTTTTTTCCATCTCTACCCTCACTCGTAATGATACTTTTAAGGATAAATTATATTTTCACCCTTTTGTATATTATGTTTCATTTTATGGACAATTTGAAGTTAACTATTCATCAAGGTGATCGCATTACTGCCCCTATTTCTGGCCCCATTTTCTCTTCTCTCTCTTTCTTTCTCTCACTTTCTAGGCAACCAAACACACCCTTTGAGGATGACAACTCAAAGGATGTTTGGCTAAAGCCTCCAAACCTTGAAGAGGAGGGTTTCTAGGTTGGTTGATGAGGTTTACACGTGATCCTCTATTTTTCACAAAGCAGTTACTAGGTATTTATGTTTCAAACTTCCAAAACTAGGTTTAAAAGCTATTTGATGTACTTTCTTCGGTCAATACTTGGCAAAGCTTTGTGGTTCAAGCAGACATTCTTAATGTTAGATACACTATTATCCATTGGCTTGTTATTTATGAGCCATCAGGGTAGGTTAAATGTTAGATTTCAACCACAGAATCAGCTTTAATGCTCAATAAATGCCATGGGCTCAAAGTGAGGAAAGGCAGCTAAGGGTCAGTTTTAAAAGTTAAACAAAGATCCGGGCTGCAAATGACTATATCATTTTCCTAATGCGAGGAAATAACCCGAGGGACACTCTCTTACAACCCTATCATACCAAACTAGTGGCCCAAAACTTCTGTCTTTTACATTTTATTTCAAATTACCTTCGCTAATATGTTGACAAATAACCACACTTTTTATACAAATCCGGAAGTCCAAACAAAAGCCTCACCATTTTGAAATCATTATACAAATCATTTGTAAGATGAAACCCATCCTAGTGTTCATCCTAGAGCCACTATGTCGCAAAGTAGTTTTACTAAGGCGCAAGAGGAATTTAGGTATAAATTTTTTGTCAGACCAACCTATCATACACGAATCAAATGGCGTCATTGCCGGATGGCAAACTACGTGATGATGAAATGATGGGTACTTGTAATCTCTCATTACAAGTATTGGTGACCTAAACCTTTTGAATTTAATTGTTTAGAATTTCAAGTTTTTTTTTATAACAGTCATTTTATTTTTTTCAATTTAACACTAATCTTTTCGCAAGTCCCGTTGTTGCTCTTGCTTTGTCTCTTTTGTGTCACGGTGTGTTTTTATGCATCACTGGGATAGAGGTATATCAGGTAGATTGCAAAGAGTTAGTACACCAATTGAACATGGTTGTGAAGTCAGTGTACATAGTGAGCAAATGGATCCTCCACCTGAAGAATAGCAAAGTCAACAAGGAGCCCCAATGAATCCTACAACATATAAGTCAATGAGGGACCACATACACCCTCCTAGAGTGAGTGCACCTTCCTGCATCATACCACCTGTTGATGATGTGGCAGTGAGACCCTATCCGTGCCCCTCGTTTCCACTTTTCACTGAATCGAGAATGAAAATCCATATACGCATATCCGTGGAGTTCGAGGTAGTATGCACAACTTTTTTAAAGAAGGTGTGTCCGATACGGACCCGCTTTGCCGAAGGGCTCCCTTGACACCGAAAGACAAGGCCAAGATTTGGCTCATTCACTGAGGCCGAGAACAATTATAAATTGGGCCAAATTCTTCAAGTCAATTTTTGAAGAAATTTTTCAAGACAACCAAGACCAATGGGCTTGAAGAGGCAAATCTACAATTTACTCGACTTACGATAATGAGAAGTTTTATCGCACAAGAGATTCATGGAGACCATCGTTGCATGTCCACACCATGGGTTTGATACATGGATGATGGTGAATCACTTTCTATGATGGTATGTCTTCTACCATGAAGCACCATCGAAACCATGTGCGAGGGGACTTCTAAGCAAGAACCCGTGATGAAGCCGTGGACTCAACCATGTGGCCGAAACTCTCCAAGGCGTGGATGCAGAAAGATAGTTGAACTATGTGGCGAAACCTCGGCGTGGGATGAGCGAATCGAGGAGGTGAAAGATTGAGACCGCCCGACCGTGAAGAGGCATTTATGCACTTTCCAAAGACACGGAGATGAAAGCAAAATTGACCACTTTGACTCGAAGGTTGGAGGAGCTTGAAATGAGAAATCAGCATGAAGTGTAAGCAGTGAATGAATTGCACCGCATCTCTGACTGTTTTAGCGTCAATCAGTAGCCATCTGAAACCTTGTCGATAGTTCCTTCAATGAGGGACTTAATGCAAGAGCATGCCCATGTCTTGGGTCAAAATAAGCCACCAACAAATGCTCCTTATGGCAACACCTATGACCCCAATTGGAGGAATCATCCAAACCTATCATGGAATCCAAAACCTCCTACATATGCTCCCAGACACGGCGACACCTCGGCACGGCGGCGGTAGCCTCCACCTTCTTCTCTGTTGGCGAGCAGTGCAGAATTTAAGCAAGGTAGTTGGTACCTTTGTGAAGGAACAAAAATTGTTGAATGTTCAAACCCATTCGAAAATTGAGGCGGTAGAGCTCGCTCCCGACCAGAAGTCTGACGGTATGCGTGAGATCTCGACAAATATGACCTTGGATTCCATTTCGGGTTGTCTAACCCGGCCGAAGTCTGAAAAGAAATTCCCTTCGAACCACAGCCAAAACCCAAAGGGAATGCATAGAGGTGCCTACGCAGTAGTCGATGCAAAAAAAATTGATGAAGTCAGCTGATGCGACTTTGAGAAGTGAGTACGGGAATTGAGACCCGGCGGTCAGCACCAACCAAGAAAGCTCCCATAGTGGTTGAACCACTAGAGGAAGAACAGCCAGTAGCAGGGGAAGAGGTGAAACACAGTGTACCCCCTTCTTTCCCACATGCACTTCAAAAAAGGAAAAATCCAGTTAACCAAACTGAAATTTTAGAAGTACTACGGCGAGTGAAGGCTAGCATCCCTCTTCTCGATATGATCAAGCAAGTCCCCACGTATGAAAAAATTTTTAAGGACCTATGCACGATTGAAGAACTGTGTGAATAAAAGGCCTTTTGACATAGCAGTGAGTGCCGTCATTAGTGTAAGACTCACATGAAGTATAAATATCAGGGGTGTCCCTACGATCTCCCAGTGAACATAGAGGCGCGCATTGGCTGGAAAGGCATTGCTAGATTTGGGGCAAGTGTAAAATCAATTGCCTTTTCCATATACCAACGACTTGAAATTTAGGTGAACTTAAGCTTGACCAACCCCACCTTGTCTCTAGCAGATAGGTCCATCAAAATACCAAAGGGGACAGTTGAGGATGTTTTGATTCAGGTGGACAAATTATACTACCCAGTGGATTTTGTAGTGCTTGATACCGAATCGATCGCAGTAGGGGCTAATCATGTGCCAAGCATCCTGGGAAGGCCATTTTTGGACACTTCCAATGCAATCATCAATTGTCAGAATGGGGTGATGCAACTCACCTTTAGGAACATGACTTTGGAACTCAATATCTTCCACTTGAGTAAAAAGCATATGCAACTTGATGGAGGATATTTGTGAAGAGTCTACATAACGAGATACAATTCTTAAAACGAGGCTAATGAAGCGTGAAGTGCGAGATGTGCTAACCGGGAGTTATTCAGTGCCTTATAGAGCAACGGGAACCTCGATGCATGAGGCACGGTGCGGGGTCTTTGGAAGAAAAGAATGGAAATTCTACGCTGTTGACTAGAGAGAAGGGCCTCGCAGTTGGATCTCAAACCCACACTTTGTGGAATTAAAATATGCATTTTTTGGAAGAAAACAGCGAGTCATCGATTGTAATATCGTCATCTTGACCACTCCACGGGGAGAGAGAATAATCCTCTGCACCTCCTCGAGATGAACAAGCAAGAAGCCTTGGGTGGAAAATTTACGATTTAAAGGCATCGGCCCAACAATCTGCACCCATCACATTTATTTAGAAGAAGAGTCAAGGCTGTTGGCGCCACGGAGGAGATTGAATCCTCACATGCGGAGGTAGTTAGCATTGAAGTCACAGGATTCTTTGCAAGCGGTATCATTACCCCATATCGATAGCACTTGGGTAAGCCCAACCCATGTGGTGCCAAAAGTCGGGGTGACCCTTTGTAAAAAAAAAAAAAAAAGAAATGAAAGAGGGTGAGGATGTGTCTGCAGCTCTGTAGTTAGGAGGTGTGCATAGATTATAGGAGGTTGAATGCAGTAACAAGAAAAGACCACTTCCCACTGCCCTTCATTGATCAGCTTCTTGAGAGAGTTTCTGGGCACCCATTCTACTGCTTTTTGGATGGGTATTCGGGTGCCTGGAGTGAGATCGCACTAGAGGATAAAGAAGACCGCATTTACTTGTCCATTTGGAACCTATGCTTATAGGAGGATGCCTTTTGGTCTCTGCAACGCCCCTGCCACCTTCCAGAGATGTATGCTTAATATATTCAGTGATATGGTGGAGCGCATAATGGAAGTATACATGGATGATATCACTATATACGGAGGTGATTTTGAAGAATGTTTGACTAATCTTGAAGTTGTCTCACTACAAGGTGCGTTGAAAGGGCACAGTGCTTGGGAGAAATACCATTTATAGTTAACCAAGGGATTGTGCTAGGGCATAACATTTGCGGGGAATAGAAGTTGACAAGGCAAGAAATTGAACTTATTTCAAAGCCTTCTCCAACAAATGTAAAAGCAGTTAAGCGATTCATAGCCATTGAGGCTTTTCTGGAGATTCATAAAGGACTTTTCAAAGATTGCTAAGCCCCTTTATAAATTTGCTCGAAAAGATGCTAAATTTTCTTGGGATAGAAACATCGGAAAAGAGCTTTGAAGAGTGAGGTCCCATTTGACCAACACTTAATAGTAAGGGCACCCAATTCAGCGATTGCTTTTGAGGTGATGTGTGATGCGATCTTTATATTGGAAGCGATTCTTGGACAAGAGAGGTGGAAAACCTTATGTGTCTATTGTACAAGCAAAACCTTGAATGAAGCACAAAAAGGAACTATACTACTACAGAGAAAGAATTGTTGGCAGTGGTCTATGCCTTAGACAAATTTCGAGCATACTTGGTTGGGTCTGATAGTCATTTTACGAGATCATTAAAGCTTTGAAATATCTCTAACAAGCAAATGCTAGGCAAGACTTATCCGATAAGTTCTTCTACTTCAGGAATTTAATTTGCAAATTAGGACAAAAAGGGTAGAAATATTTGTAGACCATCTTTCAAGATTAACCACCAGCGTGACACTCGCCTTTGATAAGCGATAGATTTCTGAAGAATCTCTAATGCGAGTTGGAGATATACTAGTATGCTCACATTGCCAATTTCTTAGCAACAGGAGAAATTCCAGCTGATTGGAAAGAAAAAGATAGGAAATATTTCTTAGCAAAGATCCATTCCTATTATTAGGAAGAACCTTTCTTGTTTAAATACTGTGCAGATCAGATAATTAGGAAGTGTGTGCCTGAAGAAGAGCAACAGGGAATTCAAAGCCACTGCCATGAGAATTTTGTGTTAGTCCTTTGTTTCAGAGAGAAAGGCATTAATGAAGGTCTTTGCAGTCTGGTTTCTACTAGCCTTCTCTTTTGAAGCTCACCAAATGTGAGTATGTGATAGATGCGAGCTCGGGAAGTGCCTCGTGGAGCATATGATGCCCCTAAACCCAATTTTAGTAGTCGAGCTATTTGATGTTTGGGGCATCGATTTCATGGGACCTTTCCCCACATCTTATGGGCATGCATAAATATTGGTGGTGGAAGTATGTATCCTCGTAGCTTGAGGCAATCCGCACAAAACAGTGACCTGGGGGTGGTGCTCAAATTCTTGAAAAGCTTATCTTTTTCGAGGTTTAGGGTACCAAAAGCCATTATTAGTGATGGGGGTTCACATACGTAACAAACCTTCCGAAAACCTCATGGCTAAATATGGTGTTAAACACAAGTGGCTACCCACCACCACCCTCGAACAAGTGGTCGAGTAGAGCTTGCAGCGAGGGAGATAAAGACCATTTTTAATGAAGGTGGTGGCTTGACAACGAGAAAGATTGAAATTTTCAGTTTACTCGATTCCTTTGTGGGCCTCTGACTGACTTTCAAGACAATTCTTGGAATGTCCCCTTACCGTTTGGTGTATGGCAAAGCATGCCATCTTCAAGTGGAAATCGAGTCTGAAAGCATGGTGGGTAATCGAAGGCGAACATGGATTTAAGTAGGGTCGGGCTCGAAAAGGTTGCTGATACGGATGATTGCGAGAACTCTGAATTGATGCCTACTTGAACTTCGAATTGAAAAGCTATAGAATTTCAATCAGGGGGATCAAGTCCTCCTATATGATTCCAAACTCCACCTATTTCCGAGCAAGCTCAAATCGTGTTGAACGGGCCCATTTATCATCCACCAAGCATACTTGAATGATTCCAGTGAGCCTTCTCAACCGAAGACAAGAAAATATTCAAGGTTAACGAGGCGAAATTCGAGCCACATGCTATTAAGCCGTGTAGAAGAGGAGGAGATTTCCCTCCTTGACCCTCCATGACCGGCATTCTAGCGACTGAGTTGGTTTGGTCTCACGAGACCAAGCTGGCAACAATTTTGGTTTCTTTTAGTTCAATTACCAGTTTTATTTTTAGTTTTTTATTCTTTTAGTTTTTAAGTAAACCATCTTTGAAATATTAGTTTAACATTTATTTTATTTTATTCATTTTATTTTAATTTATTTATATTATTTATGTTTTTATTTTTGCAGAATAAATGTTGGTGCAGGGCTTAAATTTCGCTATAATAGCGAAATGTTTGCCCCTGCGACTCTTTAGTACTTGGGACACTCATTGCCTAAGCACCATTAGCACCCCCACACACCCCTCATTTTCAATCCACTGACCTTCCCTCGTGCGGCGCTGGGCACTCCCACTCCCTGCTCAGCACCGTGGTGATTGTCCATGATCAGTGCCATACCACCTCTTTGATGTTCTGCCAACTGCCTCATCTCTCCCTGTCGTCACCACAATCCCGACCTTCCTCCACTCCCGGCGCACGCACAGGCAGCCCATGTAGGCCACACATTTGGGTCATAGTCACACTTTGCTTGAGTGTTCCTTACGATTAGTGGCTGCTCTGTCCGGCTCCACCGAGCACCGAGCCTCCGGTATTGGTTTGCACGTGGAGGCATTGATTTAGCGAGGTTTGGGACCAGTGCCCTGCGAAAAGATGGCGTTTGGCATCAGGTGTGTGGGCCATTCTGACCCCAGATGTGAGCACCTCACGTTGACCTCACGATGGTGTGATGAGTTGACCTCTTATTCGGAAGGAGGCTCGGTCTTAAACGTCATTCTCTGTGGTGGACCTGGCACCCCTCCCCACACACTCTCTGTGCATCGGGACCACCGGAGGGTCCCGCCTTCAAGCGGTCAGGACATACGGCTCGAAGTCTTCGCGTGCCTGGGCGGGGCGCTAGCCTCCTCTATTTTTCAGTACATCGCCTCGATTATCGGCCGAGGATGGGCGTACGTGTTTAAGCTGTGGCTCGATACTAGGAGCGTGGTGTGTTGCCGAAAGACTTTCACGGAGAGTCCTACTATGATATACCGGCACTGGCAGCGAACCCGCGGTTCAGAGATTCGATGTGGTTGGTCCAGAGGTATTCCCTGTTGCCGTTTATGTCTAAGCGGTTTCTATCCATGGTGGTATGGTTTTCCATTATCTGTGACATCTCGGGAGTGTCGAATCCGTCTGGCTTGGTTCAACATAGATGGCGTACCAGGATTACACGACCTGGGACCATCCTTTACTTGCTGACACCGATGGTCTGGAAAACTCGCGGTGCGGTAGTGGTCTCGGCCATCGACAGAGATCAGTTAACTCTCTGCCAGTTCTTCACGGTAGGATCTATACTTTTTCGATGGCAGGTTCCTCCATGGTGCTCCTCCTTTACCTTTATTATTCTGGTATGAATGAGCCATTCTAGAGGCTCTATGCCCAGGATATCCAGGGGTATTGGTTGATCCGGTAGTCTTTGGTTATGGTACTTTACTTCACTTTGAGGAAAGATCACATAAGGACTGTTACAGCGGAGCTATTCCACTATTGATGCCGAGGTTACTATGCCACTTCTTGGAGAATCTTGGGTTCCCGGAGGAGCTACGTATAGAGTGTCGGCAGAGTTGTCCTCAAATCTTATCCGAAGTAAGCGGACCACTGTATCTTCTCATTTCTTTTGTGGAGGAGTGAGATGATTTCTGGAGGACCTACCTAGGGTGTTAGTAGTCTGGTGTTGGAAGTGGGAGGACTGAGTTGGATTAATCCATGGTTCTCTCTTGCCCGGTTCCTCAAGAGGCTGGCCATCCTCCACAATCTACCATGAGCATCTAGGCAAATCCACCCATCTTCTGAGATTTATCATTTGTTATGGGCGCTCCGCGCCTTGCTCGTCGCATCGCTGCGGCCCTCAGATGTGCGTTTGGCCAGATGGCTGGTGTAAAGTCACTCTATGTATAATTAAAAATCAGACTATTCTCCTCTGAGATACAATGCCACTGGGTCTCCACGGTCTGATGGCCAGGTACATCGACCCGCTCTCATGACAGATGATTCTTGTTTTTCCTTCAGCGGCCTACGTTGGATGTGCTCATGATGCGCATGAAACGAATCCACCGCATCTACACCACGGAAGTGGTGGTCACACTTCCTTCTCTAGCTTTCACATCCTAACCCTTGAGGACACGATTATATACTTTGGTTGGGGGGGAGAGTTAGCATCGAAGTGGCATTTATCTTACATTTGTTTTGTTTTATACTTGTTGTTTTAGTTTTATCAAGTGCCTACTTATCTTTTATAGGACTGTTTTGTATCTATGCATTAGCCAATAGTAGGCAGTTGTTTATTCTGTTTAGCTATGTATAGTGTTCAGCTATGATAAGCTTGTACTAGCCCTTTTGGTTATATTAAAAACTTTATGCGATGTTGAATTTTCTACTTTTACCCTGTTTTTTTTATAACTTTTGTATATGCATAATGTTTAGCCTTGCGATTATGTTGAATAAGCCTTTCCTAATGGGTGTCAACGTTAGAAAGGGCCTATCTGAAGTTAGTGGATAGTAGTTAACTTCTTGTTGTATTTGCTTTGTCTCTTCCACCTTTAACCTTTTTGTAAACGTTAAGTCATTGATACTAAAGACGGCACAAAACCCCCTCTTACGATGCAAACCCTTACCTAGTGTCGTTTACTCCCTTGAATAGGTTGTGGACCCCCATGCATAGAAGGCCAATGTGTCTTCCAAAAATAAAATAAGAGAAAAAGAAAAGAAAAGAATTGCTTTGCCTTGCCTTGATAAAGACTTGCGATGAGGGTATATAGCAGCCTTTAAAGCCGGTGCCTAAGCCTTCATTGGTTGGGAGTACGTCAACTTTGTGTTCGCTACGGGTGGATGGGTGGAGTTTAGTGAGTTGTAGGTGCTAGAGGCTCGAAATCGACCGAATTAGAATTTGAGAAACCTATAGAGTTTGTGGTGAAAGATCTATAGCGACGTGCCTCAGCCTTCAGTTTGGGGTTGTCGATTAATCCCGTTGCACGGACTTTGGTGAAGTCGAACCCTCGACATTGCACCTAGCATAAAAGAATTGTGTAATAAGAGAGGGTGGGGTCAGACTATTTAGGTTGTTAACACACAAGGGTTCCATGGCATTAGCTCACGGTTGGAGGGGGGAAGGCGTATAGTTTCGTAGTTTATGATTGAGACCTGATCAAACAAACCCGTAGCTTTTTGTAGAAGAGCCTAGTTCATGCCTCGAAGAGAAAGCTTGTTGGTCCGTTAACGCGGTATAGTTTTCATTCTTTCGAGATGGTTATTAGTTAAGGTTTTCATGATTCTCATCGCAGGCTATGCATTACTGGTACAAACCTTTTTGACCTCACATGTTTTTATTCTCTGCATTTTATTTTACGGCATTGCTGGGATTAGCAATGTCGGTTAAGTGTGATTAGTACACAAAAGTGCTATTTTGAACCACATTTAAGATAGGTTTATGCTTTTTGTGTACTAATCATAATTAAGCAGATGTTGTTGTGGTCCATTTAGTCTTGTGATTGTATTTAATTTGTTTGTGGTAGTTTTTGGGTTTTCTGGCTTTGTCCTACCCATATCAAGCTAGGCATGCTCGAGTTGGCGGTTACATGACGAGTTATTATGATTGTCGATTACATCAAGCGAGGGAATGAAGGAATTGAAGATAAAAACAAGCGGCTGGAATATGGATACAGCGAGGAGAAGACAAGGAAATTTCGCTAGAATAGCGAAATTTTCGCTAGAATAGTGAAATTTTCGCAATAATAGCGAAATTTTTGCTATGTAGTGCATTTCGCTAGCGATAAGCGAGAATTTATATTTATAAGCGAAACTTCACCTTCTGTTTTTTGGGTACAAACGGCCAGTTTTAACTTTCATCTCTGCCTCTTGTAATGATGTAAGGATAAATTGGTATTTTCACCTTTTGTAAGGCTATATAAGCCATTTTATGGACAATTTGTAAGCTAAGCCATTATTGAGCAATTAGGTGAATTTGTTTCGGCTCCCATTTTCTCTCTTCTCTCTCTTCTTTCTACTCTCACTTCTAAACCTTGAGCATCCTTTGAGGATGCTCAAGGATGTTTTGCTAAAGCCTCAAACGAATAGGAGGGTTGCTAGGTTTCTGGGTGATCTGTTTTCATGGAAGCGATTCTTGGAACATTATGTTTCAAACTTTCAAGCGCTAAGTTTACAGCTATTTGATGTACTTTCTTGAGTCAATGGCAAGCTTTTGGGTTAAAGTGTATTCTTAATGTTAGATACCATGACATGTCATTATTTGTGTATATGTTATGGGCCATCAGGAGTGGGTTAAATGCTAGATTTAAGCTACGAGAGCTTGATTCTTTCGATAAATGCTATAGTTCAAAGGGAGAAGAGTACTAAAGGTTGGTTTTAAAAGTTAAACTTAAAGATCGGTTTGGCAATGTTGCAGGTCATTTACTTACTATCTGAAGGAAATCTTAGAGGACCCTTTTTACCAGCCTATCTTCCTTAAACTAGTAGCCCAGCTTCAAAGTCTTGCATTTATTTCATTACCTTCGATTAACATAGTGTAGCAACCGCACTTTTATATACAAATCAAAGTCTAAACAAAAGCCTCATCATTTTGAATCATTATACAAATCATTTGTAAGATGAAAACCCATCCAGTGTTCGATCTAGGCCACTCTCTTGAGTGATTTACTCTGGTGGGTTAAGTATAAATTTTGTTGATCCGGAACCCTATTGCGGCACGAATCACAACTCATGGCTAAAACTTTTTCCAGGGAAGCTTAAATCAAAATGGAGTGGACCATATACAGTAGTATCAAGTACAACCTTTAGAGTGACATTTGAGAACTAGTAATCAAGGAATTCAAGTCAATAATAATTGAGAGATTGAGTGCCCAGGAGAATTCAGGTGTAAAGCGACTCTTGGTTTAAAGGTAGAAAAATGTGGAGGAAGCAAAATCATATAAAGGTCCAACTAGACCAAAGTCAAACGACGACTTTTGTGGAAGCGTCCACATCCTGCAGTTTCTTCCCAGTTTTGTCTTTTGTACTATCAATATTTTACTAGTGTGATTTATTAGTGCTAAGGCCATGTATGTTTCTTGAGACCAGTAAAGGTATTTTTGAGAGAGTCTCATATTCTGACTTCAATCTGCATAAGAGACAAAAAGAGCATTTATGTTTACTTCTACGATTTATTGAATTTTGTCTCAGATATAGCATGATTGAAAGTTTGGGAATTTTTTTGTGCTTAAATTTTGAATCGTGCATAGTTGGATGGATTCGTTGAATATTTGAATGATGATGTGAATTGGTGTACTTGTTTTGATTGGTTGGTGATTGCAGACTTCTTGGGGGTTGTTGTTCAGGAGACGCAGGTACCCTGTGATCGCGACCGAAGTTGGACATTGAAGCAACAAGTTGGAAGAACTGGTCGTGACATCAATTCCTCTGTCTTGATATCTCGGTTGCGATAAACTTTTTAGGTCGACCATAGTGTCCAAATCGATAAAGATAGGTTTTAAACCTTTCATTTGGGCGTCGACTTAAAGATAGAATTGTGAAAATCATTAATTAAGAGGCTCGAAATTGAATGTACGGCCCTATAATATGATGCTGACATTGAGCTGACTTCATTCAAATTCCATTCATCTTCCAATTCATTCCAACTTTTCCGCCGGGTCCATCGTTTTGAACCCTTGGCCTAAAGCATTATTATCTGGAGACTAAGCCGGCATGAATTGAATCAATTTGGAGTCGTATTTTCGAAGAAGAATTCAAAGAAATTGATATACCTCTGGCTGAAGATCAAACTTCCTTAGTTTTCCTCGTTTCTTTCTTAAAAATCTCTGTTGGAAATAGCAGTGCTCGGATCAGAAAAATTTAGCAAATCATTCATTTGGAATATTAAAGAGAATTGAGAGCTTCTTCATTCTCGAGAAATCTCGAGTCTACTATAAGGATGGGCGGACCACAGAAAAGAATAAACAATGAAATGAAAATGAGAATAGGGAAAAATTAATTGAGATTGCAAATGCAGGCGTATGGAATGAATGGAGTAGGGAAACAAACCAATTCCAGTCGTGATTCAAAAAGCTCTGTCATTACAAAAATGGATGATGGGAAGGGAATTGGAAGAAGGGTTAACCAGAACCCCATCATCCAGAGAATTCGAATGAGAGGAGCGAGAAGGCTCACCTTGTTGGAACTACTCCGCTATCAACCCCTTCCTTAAAGCGCAATTGTGACAAGGGAACTAATAAAGTAGGAATTCTGACCTTTAGGAGGAAGGCATAGGGTTTTAGATCAAGAAATAGAGAATTTTCCTCTAGATTAGATACAATCCTATTTGTAATTTTTGCATTAGTTTTTTGTATAGATAAAGAAATCAGATTGTACATCATTGAGGTGTTTGATATTTGAATAAATAAAATTCCAGTTGCT
Organism: Tetrastigma voinierianum; assembly: GCA_016808115.1. Taxonomy (NCBI): domain Eukaryota; kingdom Viridiplantae; phylum Streptophyta; class Magnoliopsida; order Vitales; family Vitaceae; genus Tetrastigma; species Tetrastigma voinierianum. Next base: position 823,367 of record JAEQBH010000582.1, read on the forward strand.
TAACAAATTGATTGTTTAGGTTACAAGCGATATCTTTGAATTGTGTAGTTTATTTCATTAATTATTTGAAAAATATGTAGAGCCCAATAAGTAAAATATGGGAGTTCATCCCAAAGTTCTCTAAGAGTGATAGAAAGCTGAAGACAAAACATTGCACTATTCCCCATTCTAAAAAAAAAAAAGTCCCGAGAAAAAAGGGAGGCCGACGATAGATGCAATTGGCAAATCAGCTATATTAAAAGGTGTAGGACCACGATTGAGAGGCATTACAAGGAGAGGATGGAAGTTGAAGGCAATTAGATAAAAAGGAAGAGTGGAATCTAGGTAAGTTGCAACCAAAAATTTCCAATTATCTACCTAATTACCTAAGCCTAACATTACAAGCCTAAAAGACCTCTTTGATCTTGAAAGTTGAATTTACCTACATTAGTGGAGATCAATATGAAAAACAAGCCTATGGGACCTTAACTAGTTTTTCGAGGAGAGTCCGAGAACGAATTCAACGAGAAGATGAAAAGTTGAAGACACGCACATACTCACGGAACAAGATTATTAATTTGGGTGTGTAAATACGGAGAATTCCTCATTGTATTTGTGATAGAAGTTGAAACCATTGCTTTTTCCTCAGGTTGGCGGAAGTTTAAAAAGGATCTTTAATCTCCTTCTTCAAGTTACAAGGTGGGATAAAGTTGTGGTTTAAATCAGAAAAATGTCCTTAAAAATAAAGTTCAATTATTTGAGGACAAACAAATCTTTCTTCTCTTTGCTTAGGGACAAGAAAAATTTTAAGTTTGGGGGAATTTGATGAGTCCAAAAACTCATTTGATTTTAATCCATTTTTTTGAAGTATTTTGCAAGATAAGTATTGATTCATATACAGAAACATGGATATCTGACTCAAATTCAATTTTGTAGAAAATTACAATAGAATCGAAGGTCCCAGCAAAACATGAAGAAAGCATTCTAAAAGTAGAAAAGATGTCGCAACTTAAAATTAGAGTCGCAACAAGAAGCTCGCCAGTTCAGTTATTTCCAGGTCATGACATCACCAAGACTAGTTTTGAGAAAGAAATAGAAAGCTTTATCAAATTAGTCATGATTGGAATTTGAGGCTACGACCAGAAGTACCAAGGCAACCAGTAATAGAAGTTACGACCAAGAAATAGTGGCTGAGACATTAGAAATATTCGAGGAAGAATCTTTGGTCGCGACACCACACTGAGGTTGCGACGCCAATTGAAGATAACTAAGGTCGTGGCCTTGATCACGAGGTCCGGCGTTGATCGGTTGATCAAATTACAAATGAGGTCTTTGCAAGAAAATTCGAGTTGCAACCGGTTCTTAAATGAAGGACTCTCAGCGGGGTCGCGACGTCTTTGTTCGGAGTCCGCAGTAGGCGGATTGAAAGTCATGACATGGGTTTGAGGTTGCAACATGGTGAGCCTGACAAAGTCCACTAGCCAGAAAATTGAAGTTGCAACCACTTACTTAGTCAAGGATCTCAAAGGAGGTCGCGACTAATCATTTAGGTCGCGACCAATCATTCAAGTCGCAACCTAAAGAAACACTGAGAAGTAAAAAACCAGGTCACGACTATGTTTGAGCAACTAGGACCAAATCTGACCCGAAGCAAGTAACCATGGGAGAATTCGTGACACCATCTTGAGGTGTGACTTTGAGACAGAGGAGTGTAATGAAGAAACCGGTTGCCACTAAGAATTGAGGTTGTGACGAGAGAAGAAGGCGAGGAATATCAGCGGTCCATGACGAGTATTAAGATTAGCAACTTAAATTCATAACATAAATGAAACAAAAGGAGATGGGCCAATCATTTAGAGTCGCACGACACGAGCATGCTAAGCGGTTAGAAATCCAGGTCGCAACCTGAAAAAGGAAGTCACGACCTGGTTTGGCGATAGAACTGAAATGAGGTGACCTATAAGCGTAGTCCGCGACGTACGATCTGAGGAAAGAAGTCCTAACTTTGGGCGAAGTGTAATAACCAAAAAACAAGGTCGCAGCCTAAAGAAAGCGAAGTTGTAAGCGCGCCAAGCGAGTAGAAAGGAAGGAGGAACAAGGTCGACTATAATGATGTAGCGACCACTTTACTGGCTCAAACTGCGGAACGAGTCATATTTGAAGTTGCTCAGTCATGGCCCGAGCGAGTGCGAATGAGAGAAATTCAGGTCCGCGACATCGGTTTGAAGTTAGCGACATGGGTATTGGGCTCTTTTTCGATTAGTAAATACATGTCTAGACTTTTGGAATTAGGGCCCATTTTCTTTTGCCAGGTTATATAAATAGACTTTTGGAGAATAATTAAAGTAGCTTAGTCTTGATACCCAGGCTGGAAAGGAGAAGGACTCGTTATATTTTAGAGTAGATTTTTATTTTATTTTTATTTTATTTTATTTTCACGGATCCCGAACCCAGTGACAGTGTAGAAATCTTTGAAAATTTGGATTTAATTTCTGATTTTCTTTATACAAATGCTGCCTAAAATTAATGGATTACAGACATTTGCGGAATTCATTTTCTCGATCTAACCACAATTACGATTGGGTGCTCTGATCAATGATCTATTGTTAGTTTGTATTTTTGTAATATTTAAACAGCGACCCATTTGAATTTGATTCTGAATTAGTTACGGTATTTTCTCGTAATTTAGAGAGAAATGGTGGTTGTTTGTTGATGTTTGTTGAACACTATCAGTTCCCGATGATAGTCACAGAATACGGTTCAGGATTGTTTAGCTCATTCGGGAGGCCCTCTGCGTGACACAGAGTTGGAGATTCCTGAGCGTTTGGAACATTTACTTGTGGGTATGTTAGACTACCATTGATGAGCTACTAGCTCTAGAGTTCATTTGGGGTAAATTCCTTTTCACTGTAGAATTGATGTTTGGAGGGAGCATTTATCAATATATAAATATTCGGAGACTACCTTAATCTAAGGGAATTCCCCAGTCGTGTTAGGCGAGATCGATCAAGGGAAGGGAAGAACCATTAGATTTGAAGGCTGGGTCATCAATTAGATGGTAGATCTTTGTAGTAACCCTGAGAAGGCAAGCAAAAGATCTGCAGTCTCAGGAATTGGGTATGAAGTATTGAAAAAGAAAAATACTCAGATCTTGCAAGAAGCTAAAAAATACAAGTAGCGGGTTAAATCCTTGTCTTTGAGAAAAGTAGGAGATCTTTAACAGTGAGCATGAAATCCAGAATTGCATTGTTGAGCAATGTGGACAATCCCAAACCCATCAGTAGAACAGAGCAATGCACTTTAATGCAGGAATTGGTTGTTTCAAAGTATTTCTTTGATAGTGTCCATTTCTCACAGGAAACTAATTCAGTCCAGTAATGTTATTCTTATTTGTAGTCGTTATCATTTACTTACAGTTATTATAATTGTTTACAGTTGATGATTATTAGTTCCTAGATTAAACTCTCACTATCCATTTTAAGTTCAAATAGTAAGGACCTTAAGTAGTTAGGATAATTGATTTCCCAATTCTTGTCAGTCTTTTATGGATGACCTGTGGGCTTGTAGAATTTTACTACTTGTATGACTGTGCATAGTGTCATAGACTAAATGAAATTTTCAATCATGACACAAAGGAAATCAAATTCATTTAAAGTAAATTACATCCCATTTAACATAGATGCAGAAGAGTGTAAGGCTCTGTGCTTATGTTACTTTGAGGGGTTTTAGTCTATATAATCAGAGAAACAGCTGTTTTGGCATTCGCAGAGATTAGGCGCGGTTCACTTTCTCTCATTGGAAGTTGATTTTGACGAATTGGTGCTAATTTAGGCAATTTTATTTTTATTTTTATCTTTTTGGTTGTGATTTGTTTCTTAGTTAATTTTTATTTATTAGTATTTTTACTTTATTTTCTTTTGGTTTCTTCTTATTTGTTGGTACTTATGGAACATTCAATGAAGATAAATTTGCCTATAGAAACTATTGAACTACTTCTTCATAAATTGGACGAAGAATTCAATGACTCGCTCATGGAACAAGGAGTATTGCTATCAAGGAGTTCAAATCCCGCATTTCGGGAGGAAGAAGGTTATCCTGTTAAGAAGCGAGATTTTTATGTACATGGAAGGGAACAGAAGATGAATTAATGCATGAGTAGAAATTTCCAGATTTAAATGCCTTCAGTCGACAGTGCTAGATTGAAAAATGTAAAAGCTAAATAGGACACTTGGTCAGGCATTTAAGGGGAAAAATTCTCTAGGACTTCTCCTGTGACACTTTGCCAAATCGAATGCATTAATACTCCTTTGAGCAGTGTGCATAAATTTCCTATCTGAAATTTGTGGAAGAAGGTGAAAATGAGATGGAAATTGAAAAGGCACTCTAAAACTTAGAATGAAAAGTCATTAGTGGATAAATTGAAATTTGAAGAAGAGAATCAGTGGTGGCTATTGAAAGCGTCTTGGTGAAGATTGACATTTACCTTCCCCATGGATTTTGTGGCAGGCATTAAAGGGGATCCTAAAAAATTTGAAGATATTAAAGAAGACCTTCTTTCCTCAGAACCAAGTATGGATTGACATCAACAAGAACTCACCTTGCTTGTGGGTGAGGAAAGCAAAGTTCAATCTTCATAACCATTACCTTTGACAGAGCAAGAAGAAGAGCCATGTCTTGAAAATTCTACAGCTTGCTTGATCAAAAGGGCCTGAGGATTTGAACAATTCCTTAAGCATAAATGTGTTTACATCTACATCACACATAGAGGAATTTTGAAGAAATTGTGGCTAATATAATTAAGGGCATTTTGAGTTTATTTCTCCTATTCAAAATGAAAACATCCTTGGTAGATAGTTATGAAGAGGAAGTGCTCGAGATGAGTGATTGGTCGAATGGAAGCACTAATTGCTTTTCCTGATAGTCTAGGTGGACTACAAGCAGATGTGACTTCTTGGGAGGCAACTCAAGTTAAGTAATAAGGATTCTATCCACTCTCTTTTTCTTTTTCTATTTTTTTTAGTTACTTTATTTGTTTATGTTTTTTTTTACTGTTGTGATGAAAATTCCAGTAGTGTTTTAACTTTATTTGTTAGTGTTTTCAGAATAAAGTAGGTTTCAAGTTCAACATGTTGTCATGACTAGTTTCTGAGAGCGACGAAGTTGGAAAGTGGTTGATGTAATTATAGTGCTTGGAAGTGTGAAAACAAAAAACAAAAAAAATGGAGTGGAGATGTTCATCCATTCGGAGTTTTGAGATGAAATGAACCAAATTGAATTGAAATATAAAGTTGAGTTCAATGATGTGACAGGAGGTGAAGACAAGAGATGATTTTAAGCAATGAATGAACGTGAGGGTTTCTATTAGAGAATTTTGAGAATATATAAGCATGAGCTTTTGAAGGATAGCAAGTGATATATGGGTAGAGACAAGGAGACATAAGGAGTCAAAGAAATCATCCTGCTTGGGCCATTTAAAATTCAGTTTTAGCATTGATTGAGGCTCCAAATGGTTCACCTCGTCCCATGAGCACATTCTACATTGAAAGGCTTTCCAACGAGTCCTTACGTCCAATTCCGAGCTAAAATGGAAGGAGATATGAGTATAACAAGTTGGATAAAAACACGGGTCTTGACGAATTGCTGACGTGGCCGGCACCACAGTCCCACAAATATGGGCTTTTAACCCTTTAAAACCCATTTTCTTCTTCCTACTTCTATACTCTATCCTGCCATACTCTTTCCCTCAGCACTTGCAACTTCTAACCACTTTCAAATTCATCTCTCATCCGCTCAAATCCTAATTCACATTCCTCCCCGATCTGCCAATATCTTCAAGCTTCAAAACCATCCACAAACCCACAAACTTACCTTTGTTGAACCTCGATTTTCCATCAATCATTCAAGCATCAAAGAGGAGTTACAAAGGAAGAAAATTTTGTGTCTTGGTTGTTTGGGTTCTTTGTGGATCATTGTTAGTTAACATGATTTGCATGTATGAAGGAGGTTTGAAGAATCGAAAACTCACTCATTTGAGGTGAAGGAAGTTGGTGCACACAGTGTTTGAGAAAATGCCAAAGCCACTTTCCTTGGCTCAAAAGCAGAGTGTATCAGGGTGTTTACAATGTCAATGTCTGATAATCCTCAAGGTTCCTATTCAAGTGGCGAGTACAAGGGAGTGCCGACTCTCTTTATTACCCTTTGACTTTATTATTGCTTATTTTTCTCATTGCATGACATTTGGGACAATGTTCATCTCGAAGTTTAGGGGTGTTTATTTTGGTTAGTTTATCATGTCACACCCCACATGTTGCACATGACAACTGAGGATGAAATTGCACAGTGCTTTATGGATAATGACTTTGCAGTGCTTCAGGCTTGTCTGGTTGTGTTTTTTATTTATTTTTAGTTAGAGTTTATTGAGTTAATTGAGTTTTGATTGGAGTTGTTGTGATGTCAAAAAGGACCATATATGAACCCTTGGGATATGGACAATATTAGAGATAATAGGACTTAATGCTTAATGAATTATCTCTTTAATAAGCTATTTAGTCATTGGTTTCTCAAAATCCATGCATGTGGTCACTAAGTACCCTTGAAAAGCAATTTTTGCTTGAGTTAGAGGATTGGGGAATCATCTATTTTGATCTCCATGGTTCTTAGAACATTCTATTATGAGCTTGAGCGAAATCCTAGGCAACCTGACACTTGATAAATGATATAGGCCATCCTTGGAAAGATTGTGCCTTTAGAGCTAACCACTATTAATATGCATATGCATATTCCTCTAGTACGAGATGTTGAGCCTTAAAGCCAAAATGCATTTATAAAAACCAAGTTTGAAACCAACAACCTTCCTATACATCACTATCCCTCAGTAAAAGACCAAACTCACCCATAGAGGATTTGAACATAGAGAAATGTGGTGAGGCAAGTTTGGAGGAGTTATTTTCCATAGGAAAAATAACTCCAAGTGTGAGAAGGTTAAGTTGAAAATCAAAGAGGTTGGTAAAAGGAAAGAGAAAAAAGAAAAAAAAAAGAAGAAAAATATCAAGTGTAAGAGAAGCAAAATACAATAAAAAGTCAAGGTGAGTGCAGCATAGTTAGCCTTCCTTCAACGAAGTAAATAAATCTAAGGGGTGTCTGACACTAGTACCCTAAAGTCCAATTGAATTAAGGAGCTATTGATTTAAAAAAGCTAGCTAGAAGAAGTTGGTAGAAGAAAACTTAAGGGGGTTTTGACATTGCACCACTATAATAACCTTGTCTTAAAGAAAAAGGCTTCTTGGTGTTTGTTGAATAAATTCAGAATTTGTGCAGAAAGGTGATATGAGGAGTATGGAAGGATGCACCTAAATAGATTTTGGGGTGCTTGAGAGTGTCACTATGCTAATGGTAAGAATCAGGATGGAGTAGGAGTTGTCAAATGCAGAAAAATATGTATGTTTGGGTAAGTTTTAGCCTAAAATGAATACTCAACTACCCCTTACTAAACCTTACATTCATTATAAGAGCCTACTTGACCTTGGAGTTGTGTGTGCCTTACATTAGTGGAGAGTGATAAGGTAACAAACATGGAACCTAAATAAATTATTTTAGGAGTAAAATTAGCCTTATCTCATTCTAAATAAAACTGTCTAGCTTTGCAATTGTTTGATTAGGGGAAGACCACACACACACACACCTTAGTAGAGAACCATGATCTAAATTTGTCTCTTATGAGATTAATTCACTATTAAAATGAATAAATTATCTTGATCATATTCTGTATTCCTTGTAAGGGTAATTCTTGAGACACATATCATACTCATACAAAGCAGTTACTCCAGAATTGGTTAAATAAAAGGGTGAAATGAACTCTTCTCTTTCATTTTCTTGGGGATAAACGACTTCTTTCTTTTCTTTGCTTGAGAATGACAAAACTTCAAGTTTGGGGGTGTTTGATGAGTGCGAATCATCTATGTTTGAGTTCATTTCGGATGCTATTTGTGCATTTTGTATCCATATTCATTATAAAATATAAAATTTCCTCTAAACTTGGTTTTGTAGGATTATTGATGAAAAGCAAGTGATTGTGGCAAGGAAATAGGCAATATATTTTCAAAGAAGAGTCAACCAGGAGTCTCACAGCGCGCCACTGGGAAGATAATTTTTTCATCTGGAATATCAAATTACTCTCATGGTTGCATTCACATTCTAAGATCTTTCATGAGTACTCACCCAAATCAAAGTTAAGCGAAGAAGTTATGACCCGACAAGTTGGAAGAAAAACGAGTTGTTGTCTGAAACGCTCAGCGACAACAAAGTCTTGGCCGGAAACTGGTGCGCGACAAAAAAAAAACTGTGTCGCGACCAAAAACGCTAGAGAAAACTAAAAAAGGCCGAAAATTGATATTTTAGCATATTTTCAAGCCCATTTCACCCTAGGACCATATATATACTCGTTTTTTAGGTAAAGAGGGCAACGGGAAGATTGGAGAACCTTTCTCATGGGTTTTCTCTCTCTAAATTGCCCATTTTTCCAGTTCTTCTACAGATTTTGATTTTTTGTAGGTCTTAGAGTAATTTTTTTAGCAGATTTCTTTGTATTGAAGAGATTTCGGTGTTGTATAATAGAAATTCAGATTTCACTAATGTTCGAGACAGATTTGACTAAAATACGGATTTTCTCTCTCATGGGTTTTCTCTCTCATTATTTCTTGAACAAGAAATTTTTTGTTTGAGATTTTTATTTTTAATGGTCTTAGTGGTTTAGAGCATATTTTTATTCTATTAGAGAGATTTTGGTGTTGTACTCATGAGTATTCCGTTTATTTCTTTGTTGAGCGAAGATTTAGCTCAAATCTAGATTTTTCTCTTCTTGTCTCTTGATTTCTTTCTTCATTTTCTTACTTTTTGTTTGATTGATGATGATTGGAATCAGTGAACATTAAACACCCTCGAGGAGGTAGGGTTAATTGTTGAACCAGTTGCGTTTGAGTTGTGCATGGGTTTGAAAAGCGAATTTATATAGTGGTATTATTCATATAATGAGCTGACCGGAATATTAGTAGCCTTTACCCGAAAGAGTTGTATCTTTGCTCACATGATTTCAGGGAGGCCCTTTGGTGAGAGAGATGGAGATTCTGGCGAGGTAAGAGCGGTAACTTAGAAATGTTAGACTAATATCTTGAAACTAATGAACTCTGAAAAATTACTTTGATAGATCACTAATTTACTCCTTAGTGTGAGATTAATTAGATGATGTATCAATTTAGTTGATCGGAGGTTTCTCCTTAGTCGATGAAAGGACTTGATCTCGTGTTAGCGAATCTAATCAAGGAGATAGAAAATTTTTATTAGATTTGAAGGACGAGATACAATTACATTGAAAGGCTTGCATTTTCTATCTGTAGAACAAAATTCTTCAGTCCTAAGAAATGGATTTGTGAAGCATTGAAAAATAAAAACAATCAAATCTTAAAGGGAGTCAAGTTTTACAAACGGCTATTTAGACCATTTGTCCTGAAAGGAATATGGTGTTAGATAGTGAAATTTATAGTGCCAGAAATTCAAGCTATACTACACTGCTCTTGGGCAAATCAACACATTCAACTTACAATTGTTGCGCTTCCAAATCTGAAATTTGTTTGTGAATATATCCCCATCCACAGTGACTCTCTTCACATACCTTTAGAAATTAATGATTGTTTATTGTGGATTATTAGGATTAGTTTTAAATCAGTTTTTGTTTCAAATTAAATTGATTTTATACCACATCTATTTGATTGCCTAAATAGTGAAGGAGCTTGCCTGTCGGGGTGATCAAATTCAGTGCAGAAGACCTCGATCCTCGTGGAGTCTGATGCTCCCAGGACTCTTAGAGTCCACTTTATTACTTGCCTTGACTCGTGCCTTGCGAGAGAGAAAGGGTTGAGTGTTGGTAATACAATTTCATATTTAAGTACTTACTTTTGATAATCGGTTTTGAGTATTTACCACATTCACTCCCTTGGCTATATTTTCACATATACATCATTTGGTCTTTACAAGTTTATAAGGATGTTTTCACATATTTTCACATATACACCCTTCATTATGTTCCTAGAGGAGTATGGGTCTGTTCATAGGGATGTTTAGATTGTTACATGAAGTGGGAGGGTAGATCAGCCTCCACCAGTTGACAAGCCATTTGCTGGCACATCTGCTAGAGAGGATGTTTAGATAGAGGATGATGAGATTCTACGTCAGCTGTGCACTACACATGCTCATATATCCATCTGGAGCCTATTAGCCTCATCCATTACTCATAGAGATGCATTGTCAGGCATGAGTCATATCGCGAGTTATTTGCCCATTACGCCCAGGGGGCTTATTCACTTTCTGACAGTCAACAAAGCTACATGCATTGCGTTTTCTAATGATGATTTACCACCCGAAGGGTTAGATCATGTTCAACCCTTATTCATTGATGTTGCTCGTTCAGGTAGTCAGGTGTCGTTTATCCTACTGGACAATGGCTCTACCTTGAACGTATGTCTGTTAGTTACTACCATTGCACTTGGATTTTCGTTCACTAATTTTAGGCCTTCTTCACAGATTGTCAGAGCTTATGATGGGACTCAGAGGACAATTATGGGCACACTCAGTACACATGTCATGATTGGGCTGATGAATTACTCCCATACTATTTAGGTTTAAGGATTGATCATCAACTAACCTACTTCTTAATAGCCCATAGATTCCTTGAAGTGGTGCTATACTATCTTCCCTTCATCAGAAGTTGAAGTTCATACACGAGGATCACATTATCACGATACAGTCTGACAGAGATGTTATTACTTCTTCTGAGCCTATGTTACATATCAGCCAAAGTAGGGATGACCTACATTTGATCGGGTTTACTTTAGATGAGGTTCAGGTTGTCAATTTAGAGGATGACAGGAGAGACCTAGTTCCTATGTCTTTGATATTGCAATGACGCTGGTGCCTTGGTAGCAGTGAGAGGCATGTCACATGCGGCAGGGTTGGGTCGCCGCCGGCCCGGGGCTGCGGTTAATTTCACAGTTGATCATGACATATCCTATGGGTTAGGTTACACTGCAGGGACGATGAGCGTACATGGCACGTACATTAGGACGGGATAGGCTGCTGTGCGGGGTTCCATTCGATTATCCTCCCTTTGTATACCTTTTAGTTGGCCCAACTACTTTATTAGAGGATCGGAGGCATGTGCCCGCGCAAAAAGTGATGTAACTGAGGCAGAGATGGGATCAGGCATTGACGAGGCCACTGAGACAAATGTGTATTAGTTCTAAGACTTCTAAGGCACCTGGTGCCATGATAGTTGCACCCTCATCACTAGGCCGAGATAGTGCGTTCTCTATGTGTTTCCTCGAGGAGGTCCTTGATTAGTGCCTAAAAAGTTCTATTTTGAGCCCTATTTAAGATAGGTTTTGAGTGCTTTGTGTATGTCCCATTAATTATTGGTGGAAGCGTGTAGGTCCTTTGTGTTGCTAATGATTGTGTTTGAGGCCGTTTTGGTAGTTTTGCGACTTTCATAAACCTATCCATATCAGCTTAGGTTGCCTCTCGAAAATTTTGCTCAGTTTTAGAGTCAATTTGGAACTCATTGGAAAAGTACTAGTGCTTCCATTTGACCAATCATTCATCTTGGAAAGCACTTCCTCTTCATAACCATTATTTCAAGGATGTTTTCTTTCGGACTTTGAAGAGGGGAAAAACTCAAAATCCTTTAATTATGAGTGGTGGTTGACCTTTCTTGAAAGCAGTCCCTCTCATATGATGTAGATGACATTTATGTAAGGGGGACTGTTCAGTGTGCCCTTTGATTGAAGCAATTTTGCAGAATTTTACGCACATGGCTCTTTCTTGCTCCATCAAAATAGTTGTGAAGATTGAACTTTGCTTTCTCCTCACCCCTGAAGCAAAGTGAGCTCCCACTTGTTGATGTCAATCCATGCCTTTGGCAGAAAGAAATGGTCTTCTTGATGTATATGAGAATTTTGTAGATCTCCTTGATGCCCCGAGTCATAAAATCCATGGGGAAGGTAAATGTGTCAATCTTCTGCAAAATGTTTTCAATAGCCATTACTTGACTTACTTCTTCAAATTTCCAGTTTGTGATAATGACTCTTCATCATCTAAGTTGTTTAGGAGTGCCTTGTTCTCAATTTTCAACTCATTTTTCACCTTCTTCCATGATTTAAGGGATAGAAATTTACGCACCTTTGCTTTCGAAAGGGTATCAATGCATTCTTTGGGATTTGGCAAAGTGTTACTAGGAGAGGTCTGAGAAGATTTTCCTTGAATGCTTGGACGAGTGTCCCATTTGAGCTTCTACATTTTCAATCTAGCAATAGTGTTGACTTGGAAGGCATCTAAATCTAAGAAATTTACATATTGGTGTGTCATCTTCTTGTTCCCTTCCATGTAGACTAAAATATATCATGGAATAACTCTTCAATCTTAAATATTCAGATTTGAACTCCCTTGATAAAATGATACTCCTTGTTCCATGGTGAGTCATTGTGAATTCTTTGGTCCCGATTGATTAAGAAGTAGTTCAAGCTTGGCTACTGTATGGAGGCAAATCCTATCTCTTCTATTAGATGTTCCTCCATAAGTACCAACAAATAAGAAGAAAAACAAGAAAATAAACTACAAAATACTAATAAAAAAAATTAACTAAGAAACAAATCATGACCAAAAAGATAAAAATAAAAATAAAAAATTGCCTAAATTAGGAAATTACAGGTTCTTAAAAATGTCAACTTCGATAGGAGAAAGAATGAGGCATTATCAATCCCAGACCTTGTGCAAAAACTTGTAAGGTGACCAAATGATGTATATGTGAAAATATATATGGCCAAGAGTAGATGTGGTAATACTAAAAGCGATTTGACAAAGTAAGTGTACTCAAAAAACTTAAATGAAAGTATTACCAGTACTCAGCCCTTTATAAGTGCACAGGTCATACAAGTAATAAGTGGACTCTGAGGTCCGGATATGATACCCACGAGGATTGGAGGTTCTCTCTAATTTGATTTGATCTTTAGATTACAGGAGCTCTTCCTTTATTTAAGCGATCTGAACTGGATATGTACAGACGGATTCATTTGAAGTGGAAATAAGTAGTTAAAAGCTAATCATAAAATCTGCCATTAAACAACTATAGGTTTAAGATACGCGAAGAAGTCTTTAGATGGGGACAATTATTACAAACGGACGACTTTCTTGAAGTGCAACATTTGTGAGTTGAATCTTTGGTTGTCAGACAGTATGTATAACGGATTTCTCATTGCATACCGTATTTCGCTATCTATACAAACATATTCTGCGGGAATGAATGATTAATAAGCTACTTGTAATTTTGGCACTCTTTAAGATTTTGATTGTTTTCTTTCAATACTTCACAACCATTTCTCAGGACTGGAGAATTCTTACCCCCATAGAAAGGATAATGCCAGCCTTCTCCAATGTAATTGGTATCTCGTCCTTCAAATCTAATAAAATTTTCTATCTCCTTGATTAGATCTTTGCTAACAAAGGATCAAGATCCTTTCATCAGACTAAGGAGAAACCTATACGATCAGCTAAATTGATACATCATGCAATTAATCACCACCATGAGTAAATTAGTGATCTATCAAAAATAATTTTTCAGAAGTTCATTAGTTGCAGATATTAGTCTAACATACCCCTGAGATTCTTATACTCTAAAGGAATCTCCATCTGTGTCACTCGGAGCCTCTGAAATCGGAGCAAAAGATACAACTCTTTTTTGGGTATAAGCTACTAATATTGCAACTGGAGTTCATTATACGAATAATACCAATTATATAAATTCAGTATTCAAACCCGAAATAAGCACGGCTTGCAAATACGAATGTTCAACAATTAATCCCGACCACAGGGTGTTTTAATGTTCCATTCTTTGAATTCCCAATCATCACCAATCCAAACAAAAGTAAGAAAATGAGAGAAAGAAATCAGAGGACAGAAGAGAAAATCGATTTGAGCTTCAATCTTCTCCTCAATATTAGAAATTGGAATATCTGAGTGCAAACATAAATCTCTTAAATAAATAAAAATCATACAAGCTATAAGATCTATTAAAAATAAAATCTGCGATAAAAAACTAAATGATGATTTAAAGGTAAACCCATAGAGAAAAATCATGTTTTAGCTTCAATCTTTGTCTGAACCTTAAGTGAAGTCTGGATCTACTATTATCTGGCAAGAAATCTCTTGATAGAGACAAAAATGCGCTCTAAAACTATAAAAATCCTAAAACAAATCAAAATCTGCGAGAAAAACTAGAAAAATGGGTGATACAGAGAGAGAAACCCCATGAGAGAGGCTCTCAATCTTCCGTTACTCTCTTTACTAAAAAACGAGTATATATGGTCTAGGGTGAAATGGGCTTGAAATTAGGTCAAATATCAATTTTCGGCCTTTTTAGGATTCTGCGGCATTTTGGTCGAGACGAGTTTTAAATTCGCGACATACTTTCTATTTGTTTTCTTCTCCAACTTGTCGGGACCACTCTTCTTCATTTTAACTCGGATTTGGGCGTGTGAGTACTCGTTGGAAAGATATTTGAATGTAGAATGCAGCCATGAGGGGATTTGAACCATTTGATGTTCCAGATGGTACAGAAAAATTAATCTTCCCAGTAGCGCGCTGTGAGACTCTCGGTTGACTCTTCTTTTGAAATATATTAACATTTCTTGCCAAATCCTTACTTGCTTTTCATCAATAATCCTACAAAAACAAGTTTGAAATTTTATGAGTTTACACGCGAATATGGATATTAAATGCAAAATAGCATGGCGAGTCAAAACATAGATGGTTTTGCACTCATCGAGTTGATGTGGTTTCTTCAGGGTTCCTCTTGTTTTCAAGGCAGTGCTGCGTATTTATGTTCAAACTTTTTCAAAACTAGGTTTAAAAGCTATTTGATGTATTTTCCTTGGTCAATACTTGGCATGCTTTTGGTTTAGTGTATTCTTAATGGTAGATACAGCGTCCGACAGATGTCATTTTATGAGACATCGAGGATAGGTTAAATCTTTGTGGATTTCAAGCTGGGAACATTAAATGCTCAGTAAATGCCATAGTTCAAGAAGAGGAATAGTATAGGGTTGGTTTTTAAGTTAAACAAAAGATCAGGTTTTGGAGATGACTATATGTCATTTGCCACACAATCAGAAATAGCCAGAGGATACCTTTGCAACCATATCATACGATTAGCGGCGAAACTTCAAGGTCTTCTTTTTTACATTTTATTCCAATTTCCTTAAGTTAGCCTAGTGACAACCCTTTGTTTTTATCTGAATCCATTCATTCAAAATACTCACCATTTTGAATCATTATACAAATCATTTGTAAAGCGAAAACTCATCCAGTGTTATTCGATCCTAAAAAGCCACTATCTTTGTGAAAACTAGTCATGCTACGCGATATCAATAATTCAAGTATAAATTTTGTTGATTCATAACTTTTTGTTGTGCATATGAATCAAATGAAATCGTTGTCGAGGATGGTCTTAGAACTACAAATGATGAGTTTATGGAGTACTTGTAATCATCATTACAATCTTTGGTGACCTTACAAACCTTTTTGAAGTTCAATTGTTTAAAATCTCGAGTTTTTCTTTACTTTCGCGATCCTTTGGTTGAGCTATTTTTTTATAACATTCATTTTATTTTTTATGTACTTGATCTTTTTGGCAAGCCAGATTAGTTTATCTTTGCTTTGTCTCTTTTTGTGTCACTGGTATTTATGCATCAACGGGATAGAATTATCTCCCGAATTAGATTGAAAGTTGTTTTGATTAGACAGGTGTGAAGTCGGTGTACGGTGAGCAAATGGATCCTTCACGAAGGCGACCAAAGTCAACAAGGTGCTCCCGGTGAATCCCCTCGACTATATAAGTCGATAGAGACCACATACACCCTCTTGGGGTGGGTGCACCTTCACTGCGTCATACCTGGCGATGATGTGGCGGTGAGACCCTATCGGTGCCTGGCTGACTTTCATGGAATGGAGGGAGAATGAAATCCATATCACATATCAGGAAGAGTTCGAAAGTTTACTACTTTTAAGAAGGTGTGTCGACATGGACTTGCTTAGTGAAGGCATTCCTTTGACAGACCAAAGGCCCGAGATTTGGCTTCAGATTCACTAAGTAGAGAACAATTAGAAATTGGTAGATCTTGAAGCTAAATTTTAGAAGAATTTTAAGGTACAACAGACAGCGAGTTTGAAGAGGCAAATCTACACACTTACCTCGGCCTATGATAATGAGAAGTTTTTTGCTCCAGTGTTGGGAGGAGAGATTTATGGAGACCATCAATGCATGTCACACACCATGGGTTTGATACATGGATGCTTGTGAATCATACATGATGGTGTATGCTAGGGGCCGTGAAGTAAATCTTGGAAACCATGTGTGGAGGGGACTTTTGAGCAGAGCAGGATGAAGCCATGGACTTTTGAACTATGTGGCAAAACCTCAAGGCATGGGATGAATCGAATCAGAGAAGAATGAGGCCTTCAACCCACCAAAGGGGAGGAATTTATGCACTTTTCGAAGAAACGGAGATGAAAGCAAAACTAACCACTTTGACCCGAAGGTCGGAGGAGCTTGAAATGAGAAATCAGCATGAAGTGCAAGTAGTGAATGAATTTCCTGCATCTGAACCAGCTTGCTATAATTGTCAGTCAAGTAGCCATCCTAGGGAGCATTGTTCTGTAGTTCCTTCAGTGAGGGACTTAATGCAAGAGCATGCCCATGTCTTGGGTAAAATAAGCTCTAGATGCTCCTTATGGCCTTTTTATAACCACAATTGGAGAATCATCAAACCTATCATGGAAGCGAAAACCTCCGTATGCTCCCCCGAATTACGCAATGACCATTAGCTCCACTTCGACCTGTGACGGCTGACCTTCACCTTCTTCTCTGTTGAAGCGAGGCAGTGCAGATTAAGCAAGGTAGTGGGTACCTTTATTGGAGGAACAAAAGGTGTTGAATGTTCAAACTAATCGAAAATTAAACAGTAGAGCTCACTCAACAAGAAATTAGATAACATGCATTACACGAGTTGCAAAGTTCCATTTCAAGTTGTCTAACCAGCGGGTAAAGTCACGAAAGAGAAATTCCTTCAGGACACGGCCAAAACCTAGAGGAATTGCGGGATAAGGCTCTGCCGATGAGTCCCATGCAAGAATTGATGAAGTCAAAGTAGTAGTGACTTTGAGAAGGGGTAAAGAACTTAGACCGCAGTCCAAGAGACAGCAGCTCCCATAGTGGTTGAACCACGAGAGGAAGAAACGACGGGAAGAGGTGAAAAGCCTCCTTTTCCACAGGCACTTGAAAAAATTCAGTTAACTTGGTGAAATTTTAGAGTACTCGACAAGTGAAGGTTAACATTCCTTTTCTTGATATGATGTACAGAATCCCACGTATGCAAAATTTTAAAAGGACATACGCGGTGAAAAAGACTGTGTGAATAAAAAGGCCTTTTTGACCCGGCAGTGATGCTATCATTGATCTAGACTCATGTGAAGTATAAAGGGCAAGGGATGTCCTACAATCTCAGTTAATATCGGGGGCACTTGTGGCAGAAAGAACTACTAGACTTAGGAATTTAGTGTGAACCTCTGCGCCATATTCCGTGCTCTGACGGCTTAGTTTGGGGCCGAAGCCACTTTCCATCACAACGTCTCTGGCCGATGGGTATTAAAATACCGAAAGGGACGGCGTTGAGGATGTTCTAATACAAGTGGACAAATTCTACTACCCAGTGGATTTTGTGTACTTGAAACAGTGCCGGTTGCAGTGGGGGCCAACCATGTACCCATCATATTGGAAGGCCCGTTTCTTGGCTGCTTGAATGCCATTATAAATTCTTAGAAATGGGTTTATCTGACTCACCTTTGGGAACATGACTTTGGAACTGCTGATATCTTCCACTTGAGTAAAGGAGTATATGCAACCCGATGGAGGATGGCTGTGAAAGTACATAATATATAATTCTTGAAGAAACAGGCTAATGAGCAACAAGTGCAGATGTGCTAACCCATTGAGTTATTTGAGTGCATGAAGAGCAACGGGAACCTCGATGCATGAGCACGCTGCGGGGTCTTTGGAGAAAAAAGTGGAAATTCTACCTTTATTGGCGGAGAAGGAAAAGGAATCTCTCAGCGGATGGATCTCAAACCCACACTTTGTGGGGTCAAAATGCATTTTTGGAAGAAAACAAGCGGTGTCCGGAGGTAATGTCGTCCTTGCTGACCACTCCCACCGGAGGGACCGAACATCATTTGCACCTCTCAAGTGAACAAGCAAGCTTTGGGGTGGAAAATTTACAGGTTAAAAGGCATCAGCCAGCATTCACACCCATCACATTTATTTAGAAGAGGAGTCAAAAGCTGTTAGGCAGCCATAGAGGAGATTGAATCCTCACATGCAGGAGGTAGTTCGCATTAAAGTCCTGAAGTTGCTGCAAGCCGGTATCATTTACCCAATATTTGATAGCACTTGGGTAAGCCCAACCTAGGTGGTGCCCAAGAATGGGGTGACAACGTAAAAAATGAAAGGGTGAGGATGTGTCTACACCTTACCACTGATTGGAGGTATCTTTAGACCACAAGGGAGGCATTTCAGTGCGATAACGAAAGATCACTTCACTTGCCCTTCATTGATCAGCTTCTTGAGAGAGTTTTTGGGCACCCATTCTATTGCTTTTAGATGGATATTCGAGTGCTCGGATAGTGATTGCGGCGGAAGATCGAGAAAAGACCACGCTACTTGTCCGTTTGGAACTTACTGAGAGAGATTGCACGATTCGTGCCACAGTAGGGAGTCAAGATCAAATAATATTTATATCATAAATTCCTTCTTCTTTGTGAAAGCTCTACTGCGATATAAGCGATTCTAAGTCGGAGAACTCGAGAGATGGGTTTTCTTTGTAAAAATGATTTGCAGTGGAGTTCAAAAATGGTGAATTTCAATTTGGATTTTTAAGGCTTGGTAAAAACAGGGTTTTGGTTGTTTGCAGGCTAAAATTAAAATAAGAAAAAAAAATGTAAAATAGAACCCCTTGAAGTGTCGGGCCACTGGTTTAGGGTTTTAAGGCAACCAACATGTCCTCCGGTCTTTTCCCGAACTGGATCTTCATTTAGCTTTAAAAACTAAACCCCATGATTTTCCCTTTGAAAAACGGCATTTATTGAACGTGTCTCCCGAGACGGTGAAGCATTACTCACTGATCTACCTCACGATAAATAGAAAGCAACTAATGAATCGGTGGATCTAGCGTAGCATCACTTGAACCTAGATTGCCAAATACTGATCGAAAGGCACATCGAAAGGAGTTCTAACCTAGAGTGAGAAATAAGACATACATGAAAATAAATGCCTATGTTAAAAACGAGAGGGCCAGTCGATTTACCTCTCAAATTTCTTGACCTCCTCTTCAAAGAGGAAGAGGTCTAGCCAACCATCCTCACGAGTTGTCATCACCGGGAGGTGTTTCTTGGCCAGAAAGGAAAATGAAAGAAAATGGAAAGGAAGGCTGCAGAGCTGCTGACTCTATTCTTAGACGTCTAGTGAGTCAGTTTAATCGAATGGGGCTTATATAAGTGCTCAGTGTATATGAAATTACCAAAAAAACCAAAACAAAAGCTATTACAAGGTTAAAATAGGAAGAAACAAAAAAATGTAACAAAAGCGGCGAAATCGGGAGAACGAGTCTCTTTGGAGGAGCAGTGCTGCAGGGATGCCCGGTGCTCTCGGGAGCAAAATTCGCAATGCTCCATTTTTCTTTTTTCTGCTCTTCTTTCCTCCGGTCACGTGTAATGTTGAGCTTGACTCAGTGCTTGATGCTTGGATCGACTCGACAATTTTGGCCTGTAGCTTATAGCGCAAAATTTGCCACAATCACGTCAGTAGGATAAGGACCTTAATGTGTAAATTGGAGTTAGTACAATGAGGATTAATTACCTGGCCTCAAAACCTATAATAAATAGGGTTCAAAAATAGCACTTTTTGGGCACTAATCGATGCCTTTGGTCTTTGCAACGCCCACGCACCTTCGAGTGTGTAGCTGGTAAATTCAAAGATGGTGGAGGCGCATAATGGAAGTCTACATGGTTGAAATCAACCTTTGTATACGGAGCGATTTTGAAGAATGTCGACTAATCTTGAAGTTGCGGAGGTGCATTGAAAGAACACAGTGCTTAAGCGGGAATGCCATTTTATGGTGAAACAAGGGATTGTGCTAGGGCATGTCATTTTCAGCAGGGGAATAGAAGTTGACAAGGCAAAAATTGAACTTATTTCCAAATGCGCCTCCCGACAAATGTAAGCAGTTAGGCAATTCCTTGGCCATGTTTGGTTTACGGAAGTTTATCGAGGACTTTTCGGTGCTAAGCCCCACTATAGGTAGCTCGAGAAGATCTTTAAATTTGCTTGGGAAGAGGCATGCATAAGAGCTGGCGCGAGGTCCCATTTGACCCTTTGCACCAATGTCTGAGGCACCCGATTGGCGGAGTTGCCTTTTGAGGTGATGTGTGATGCAAGTGATCTTGCTATTGGGTACTTTGAATGAAGAAGGTGGAAAACCTTATGTAGTCTATTATAAGCAAACCTTGAATGAAGCACAAAGGAACTATACTCTGAGAGAAAGAATTGTTGCGATGGTCTATGCATAGATAAATTTCGTGCATACTTGGTTGGGTCGATATAGTCATTTTACAGAGATAGTTCCGGCTTTGAAGTATCTCTAATGACAGCCTTGGCTGAGACTTATCAGATGGGTTCTTGCAGCCGGGAATTCAATTTGGAAATTAAAGACAAAAAGGGGTGAGAATGTTGTGGCAGACCATCTTTCGAGATTAACCATAGCCCACAACACTCATAGCCCCCCAATCAACGATGAATTTCCTGAAGAATCTCTAATCCAGTTGGAGAATGCTCCTCGGTGTCTCCCGCATTTTCCATTTCTATGAACAAGCCCTTGCCATGAGAATGCTATGGTGGTCACTTTAGCTGAGGAAGACATGATGAAGGTCTTTGCTTGTTCAGGGTTTCTGCGGCCTTCTCTTTTTAAAGTTCACCAAATGTGATATGTGATAGATGCGAAGGCTCGGGAAATTGTCTCGCCGACGTGGTGCCCTAAATGATTTTAGTAGTCGATTTATTTGATGTTTGGGGCATCAGATTTCATGGAACCTTTCTATGTCTTATGGGCATGCATACATATTGGTGGGGGTGGGCTATGTATCTAAATGGGTTGAGGCAATCCACAAACAGTACACGGGGTGGTGCTTTCGGAATTCTTGAAGCTTGAACCTCTTTTCGAGTTTGGGGTGCAGCCATTATTATTGATGGGGAGTTCACACTTTTGTAACAAGTCTTTCGGAAACCTCATGGCTAAATATGGTGTTAAACACAAAGTGGCTACCCCTTACCATCCTCAAATAAATTGGGTCCAAACAGACTTACCCAGCGGGGAGATAAAGACTATTATAATGAAGAGGTGGCGACAATGATAGAAAGATTGGTCCTGTTGCTTGATTCGGCGCAATGGGCTCTGGAACAACTTTGCGATTCGGAATGTCCCTTATCGTTTGGTCTATGGCAAGGCATGCAATCTTTTTATGGAAATCAAGTACAAAGCATGGTGGGCAATCGGCGAGCGAGTTTAAGTAGGAATTTGGGCTCGAAAGATTCCTTGATCTCGATGAGTTGGAGGAACTGGTGATGCCTACTTGAACTTCGAAGATTGCAAGGCTGCTCGAAAAAATGAGCGAGATCGGATGATATCATGCAAGAATTTCAAAAGGGGATCTCAAACTCCACCTTTTTAGAGCAAACTTAAGTCAGGATGGATTGGACATTCTTATTCATCGAAGTATCGCATTAACGGTAGATTTGCTCGATCAAAGGGATAATAGAGTGTTCAAGATCAATGGGCACGGTGCAAGCCACATTAACGACATAAACAGGAGATTTCCCTCCTTGATCCTCCATGTGAGGTCCAGTAATTGAGTTGGTTTTGTTCTCAGTATTTGAGACCAAGCTAACATTTCAAATTTTAGTTTTCTTATTGGTCAATTTTAGTTTTATTTTATTTTTTAAGTATTTTTTTATTTTAGTTTTTAATTAAAAACTTTTTTTTAAATGTTCAGTTTTATATTTTTATTTTATTTCTTTTTAATTTTATTTTAATTATTTAATTTTTTTATTATTATTATTTGCAAGTTGGTGCAGGGTTTAAATTTAGCTATAATAGCGAAATTTTGTCCTTCTGACTCTTCTATTGCCAAACTTCATTAAGCAACCCCCCAGGCCATTTTCATTCTTTATTTCAAAACCCCTCCGCAGGCTCCGGGTCCTTGCCTCTCTGTGCGCGGCCTCTGAGGCCTCGAGGCCTCGCCCCCACTCCCGGCCTGCGCGCTCCTCGCCTGAAGCCGGCCGTTGTCACCACGATCCCGAGGCCCGCGGCCCCCGGCCAGCGCACGCCTTGCCGCCCAGGCCCGGCCTCTTTCCCGGCTATGTCGCGTCCTGCTGCCTTTGCTGTGCCGTCTTGTGTCGGCTACCCCATCTAGTACGTGGCTCTGTGCACAGTGCGGCCATGGTTCGCACTCGCGGAGGCCGTCGTTTGAGCCCGGTCTGAGCTCATACCCTGCTAGAGATGGTCTTTGCACGTCAAAGAAATTCTTGGCCGGACATTTCTCACTCAAGATGGAAGGCACCTCTGCGTGACTCCACGATGCGGTTGTGATTGAGAGAATCACCCTTGTTGTTATTCTAGAGGATCACACCTCAGGGTTGAGCCCCACGGAAATGCGGGCCGGGTGGGACACCGCTTCCCTTCTCTGTGCATCCCGGCCTGGGAGGCCCGCCTTCAATGGACATCATGAGTGAGTCTTGTTTGCCCGAGCGCGCATCCTCCGGCTGATGAGGACCATGGCGGGTTATCATATTGAGGTCCGTGTCGATGTTTCACCATTGTGATCGTCCATGAGAGCGTGGTGTAAGTTGCTGAGGACCACGGGGAGTCATACTATGATATACTACTTGTTGTATGGACCTTCGCTATTTAGGGTCGATGTGGATTGTCGAAGGGTATATTCGCTGGATTCATGACTCTGTGGTAGTTTTCATAAGGGTGGTACTAGAGTTTTATCATACTATGACATCGGGGCCGTCACAGTGAGATGCGAGATCGGTTGATGTCGATGGTCGTCTGGAGTTCTGCGCGGCTGCGATATCCTTCTTGCTTTAGGCTGCTAATAGTCTGACTCCACAGTATCGCGGTGGCTGAGCCACTCGCTAGAGATGGATTAAGCTCTCTCTCTTGGGATACCCTGGCCCAGGATGTACTTTTTTAAGTGGAAGCTTCCTCAAGCGGTCTCCTCATGGTCCACGTACTTCGGTCGATATGTTCCCCTTTATAGCATTATTGATTAGTGCCCCGAAAAGTGCTATTTGAACCTTTATTAAAGATAGGTTTGAGTGCTTTTGCTTGCGCTAATCTCTGTTAACCCGATTGTCATGTGCATGTCCACTTAGTGCTATAACTTGTTTTAAAGTTGTTTGGATGGTTGTGGATCTGTTGAGACTTGGATCGTGACCAGCTGTGGTATAAATGTGAGAATCTGAAGTGCAATTTCACGAGTGAGCGTGAAATGTTAAAATGGAACCAAGATTGAAACAGTGATGAATATTATGGGAGTGATCTGGTGTAGGCAGTGAAGAGACACGGAATTTACCGTTTATGCATTCTGAAAATTTAGGATTAACGAAATTCGCAATCATAAAATTTAGCATTTTAATGAAATTTTAGCCATGTGAAGTGTATTCGCAAAATTTGTGACCTATGAAAAATCTTTCATTCTAGCGAAATTTTTGGTTTCGCCATCTCTCTTATAATTGTGTTTGCAAATCATGCTCTTAATAATAACATGAAATTTTCTCTATCACTAAGCGAAATTTCCTGCATAACGAAAATGCCCAGCCTGTGTTTTTGGTATTTTTGATTCCAAAGCGACCACGTTTTGATAAAATTACCATTTGTCCTAATGTAATTTCATATTTTATTTGTAATTTCACACCTTAGGGTTGGCTATATAAGCTCCCCGACTTGTAACTAACTTTTCATTTTATGCAGTTTCTGCATGACTTTTCATTTTAGGTTTATTTTGCTGCTCTCTTCTCTCTCTCCTCTTTCTCCATTTCTCGTACTTGAAACACACCCTTGAGGATGTAGCTGAGATTATGGCTGACACTTAAGCCTTGAAGAGAGGTTGCTGAAAAAACTGGTTTGGGACTCTTTGAGGTTGTCCTCATGCTTTAAATGATACAAATCAAATTACAGGTTCCAAACTTTCCAAACTAGAATTTAATGCCATTTAATATCTTTCTTTAGTCATTGTCATGCTTTAGGGTTCGATTGCATTGTAATAGTAGTGCGACATTTTCTTTAGATGTCAGTACAGAACCATTGGAATGAGGTTAAATGCTAGGTTTCTTATTTGAACATTGAATATTGTCTTGATTTGACTCAAATAGGAATTGGTTCTAGGGTTAGGTTTTATAGCTAAACAAAGAATCTCAGTTTATTTATTTATATATTGTTAATACCAATAGAAATATTGAGGACACTTTAATACCCATGTTATCAAAATTTAGTGACCCAAGCCTTCAAGGTTACCATTTCACGCTTTGGGTTAAAGTTATTTCGTTATCAGGTGAACCTTGACTCCACAGTTTTAACAGTCAAAGAATCCAAGCGAAATTCTCACCATTTTCCAAACATTGGGTAAGATATTGTGGGATGAAAGCCGTCCCCGTGTTCGACCCTAGACGCTATCTTTGCGATGGCTTGACTACGTGGGAAGATATAGGAAACAAATATTGTTGATTAGGATCACCCTCTGTGGCACAGATCAATGGCGATTAACGTGGTGGTGCCCGAACTACAGTGATGAGTTGATATCTTTCGTAGTCACATTACAAGTGTTGGTGACCTTTCAATCCTTTTTGAATTTATTTGTGTTTTGGCACCAAGTTTTCTAGCAATTCTTTGCCTTTGTGTTTGTTTCTATCACAGTCAGTTTTGTTTTTAGTGCTCTTGCTTGACCCTTTTTAGCGAGTTTGTTAGTGCTCTTTGCTTTGTCATTTGTGTAGAGGTGTTTTATGCGACAGGACAAAGGGACCTCAATTGGTGCAAAGTGAGTGCACCCGGTTGAGCAAGGTACATTGTCCCGATGCCTGATGACCAGGATCCTCTACGAGGAGCGACCAAGTCAATGGCTTTTTATGAATCAATGACCTCTGGTCGATGGGGATCGTACCTCAGAGTTAGCCAGGTATATTCACGCATCGTACCTCCTGTCTTTGAGATGTAGCAATGAGACCCTACAGTGCCCCTCCTTTTCATGGTATGGAGAATGAAAATCCATATTCACACATCTGGGTTTGAGGAGTATGCATAACTTTTGAGAGAAGTATACTTAGATATGGAATTGTTGAAGTTGAAGGCATTCTAGATTAATATGGGATAAGCAAAATATATGCTCAATTCACTTTGGTAGGAAGCGATTAGAAATTGGGCCGATCTTCGTGAATTTTGAAGAAATTCTTGATACAACCAAGACCAACGGTTTGAAGAGGCAGATCACACTTCTTCGGCTTATGTGATGAAATTATGATGTTGGGAGGAGAGGTTCATAGATACCATCAATGCATGTCCACACCATGGTTTTGATACATGGATGCTAGTGAATCATTTCTATAATGGTATATCCCACATACGAAACTTAAGCTATAGAAACCATGTGGAGGTGATTTTAAGCAAAATCGGATGAAGCCATGGATTTCTTGAATTATGTGGCTGAAATTTCAAGGCTTCAGGATGAGCAAGATCAAGGAAGCTGAAAGAATGAAGCCTTGACCCACACCAAAGGGAGGCATTCATGCACTTTCGAAGATATGGAAATGAAAGCAGAATATCAACCTAGCTAGGAAGATGGAAGAAGCTGGAAGGAAAAGGAAACATAAGTGCGGCGATGTTTGAAGGAATCTTGCCACGAGGCGATCCATGCATCAATTGCCATTGCCTTGTCCATCGAGGAGAACACTATCCGAATGCCTCGGTGAAGGATTTGATGTCGGATCATGCTAATGTAGGTAGACGTCTGACCCTGACCTAATGCCCCGTACGGTATCGTGCAATTTCAGTTGGAAGAATCACGATCTCACGGAAACCTAAAATCCCCGCCTATATGTGCCCCCTGGTGCCAAACAACAGTTTGGTTCCTCGTCTCAACCACAGCCATCATCATCCTCTTCTTCTGTTAAACAAGCTATATTGAATTTGACGAGGTGGTAGCGATTTTGTGGAAGAACAAAGGGATCAACGTCTGGGTGCACGAAGAATTGATCTTTGTAGAAAATTACATTGAACAAAAGAATAGATGGGCTTGAGAGCAGCCTTAATCGAAAATTGATAACCTACGATGTTCAGTGCAAAAGATCTTGACTGCTTTGGAAGTACGGGAGAGAGGAAGGTCCACTTCCCGAACATTTGAATCGAAAGAGCGAGGTGAGTTCGATCGGCTGATTCGGGGATAGATGAAGTGAAAGCTATCATACTCTGAGGAGTGGAGGAAGAGATAGAGCAACCGGTGCCCATAAGCGCTTTCCGAAACATACGAAAAGTGGGCTGAAAGGGTAATAGTGTGAAGACCAGTGAAGAAAAGCATACCCCTGTTTCGACCGCGAGCAAGTCCCAATTATCTGAAAGTTCTTGAAGGACTTGTGCACAGTCCAAGAAGAGTTTAGGCATTGAAGAAGGCCTTCCTAACCCGAGCAAGTCGGTGCCATAATCGAGCAAGACCCGATCAAATGCAAGGATCCGGGATCCCTACGATTATCGGTATTGGTGGGACTTGCATAAACCAAGCTCCTTGTTAGATTTGAGGCACAGTGTAAACCTCTTTGCCATACTCGTTGTATAGCGATTAGGTTTAGGGAGCTCAAACCCACCAACACTTTGTCATTGGGCGATCGTCGATTGAAGATTCCTAAGGAATAGTAGAGTGTTTTGGTAAAGGTGGAATGAATTTTACTACCAGTGAACTTTTGTAGTGCTTGATCACAGAGCGATAGCAAATGGAGCCCCGATCATGTGCTAATTATCACGGAAGACCATTTTTGTACTTGCCGTGATCATCAATTGCCGAGAAATGGAGTCATGCGGCTGATTAGTGCAAAGTGCAGTGAACCACATATTAGATAGGTTTGTAGTGCTTTTTGCGCATTAATCATGTCATTGCGATTGAAGTGTGCGAGTTACCTTAGTAACACTTATGCCATTTAGAGGGTGTTTTTGGTTGTTTTGTGGATTTTGTACACTTGGAGTTCAATCTCAATACAAATGATCAATCGAAGTTGGAATTTAAGTCTCGTCATCTCAAACAACCCGAATCAATAGAAAACCAAAGCGAAGTGAAGAAAATGAGATACGATTGAAGACGGGATGAAGCGAGCGGTGACCAATGCGACGATGGCGCGGGAGAAACTTGTTGATTTCGCTAAAGCTAGCGAAATGCACCGCCTAGCGAAGTACTCATGCCTCGTCTTTTGTAATTATCTGACGACAGTTTTTGGTGTATTACTCTTTTGTCCGTGTATATGGTGTTAGGTTGATGACACTCATACTGTGTTATATAAACCCTCTGTTATTATGCTAAGCATTCAGCATAGATCTGGGATAATAATTTTGTAAGTTTTATTTTTGTAAATATTAAAGTCTTTATTTTAAGTTTGCTTTCTTTTCATCTCTTCTCTCTCCTCTTTCTCTCCGCTCTTGGTTGCTAACACCCTCAGGATGACAACTTGGAGGATGGCTTGTCTCCTTCTTGGAGGCAAAAGATTTGCTTTGGGGTGAGATCTTTAGGTTCTTTGGTGGTTCCCTGCTTTTCATGTTGCGGAGTAGTGTATTTATATTTATATACTTTCAACTTGGTTGCATAACATGGGATGTTATTGTCTTGCCACCTCTCCATGCTTTGGAGTCCAGTCTTCGGGTAGAGAGATCTGCCCATGGTTCTTTAGATAGGTGCCACTAGCCTGCGAGGTAATATTTGCATGTTGGGTTCTTAATTAGTTAAATAACATTTCTGATTATTGTTTTGGCAATGTCATATCATGCTTAAGAATCATGCTCTCGGGTGAGAGATGCCTTTATTATTTTAGATGGTCTTCTGAGCCTCAAGAATGATAATAATGGAATGTTGGGTTTTAACTAAAGGCCTGGCATATCGTCGACTCAAATAGGAGTTGTTTTCAGCAGAGCTCTCAGTTAGCCTAAGATCTTAGAAACTGATGCTTTCTTTGCTTGAAGTTCTTTTCTTATTTTTCTTGATTTTTATTTGATTTACCAAACCGACCACTTAACTTCGGTTGATCTTTAGTTCAAACCACTTTACTGTTTCAGCAAACCCCAAAAAATCCAATTTAATTCACAGTTTTGATTTAAAACGAATCATTTATGCGAAGAAAACCCATCTGTGTTCACAGACGCTATCTGCGGTAACAAGGCTAAGCGTGGAAGGCTCATTTCTCAAATGTTGTTGATTATTTCGGCCTCTTGTAGTACGAATCAAATGGTGGCAGATTCTTTAGGATGGTGCCTAGTGCAGTGAGGGTACAATGGAACACTTGTGATCCTCATCCTGAAGTCTTGGTGAATTCCTTTTATCATTCACGATCATTTTTTCTTAGTTTTATTTGGCTGACTAAAAAAAAAAAAAGCTTGATGTTCGGGATAGTTTTACGTATTTGTTTTGTGGCCCTATTTCAAGCTGCGGGGATTGTTTTTCCAGTGCTGAATTGAGAGAAAATCTGGTTCCCATGGAAACAATCTGATGGTGGAGGGTAACCTATTATGATGTGAGGACTATGGAACCTTCCATACGGTAATATACATGAGATGCAAAATACACAGGTCCATGAGGGGAATATAGAGACCAATGGATGGTACTTTGTCTATAGTGTTCCCTCGCTTATCCACCTCATGATATGATCATCTGAACTTCCATTTTATGCACCGGCCCTGGATCACCTCGGTCACCTCGGCCACCACGGTTAATTTCTCCTTTTGAAGCGGGCCATTAAGGACCTTTTAAACTGAGTGGGTGATCTTGTGGTAGAACAAAAGGAATTCAATGCCCGATTGAGTGAAATCCATGCGGGGAGAATTCCACGGACGAATTAGATGGGGTACGAAAGATGACTTTGAGCATAAATGGGATAGCACTGCGAATTCCATTGAAGACCTAATTGATCAAACAACAATGTCCACGGGAGAAGTTGTCAAAGTGACATAATGGCGGAGAAGCAAAGGGTAGTGACATCGGGCCAATAAAGAAAGCTGAGATTGAGAGGCTCCTTGAACAAGGTGGATGGGTTCCAATGACTTTGGCGAAATTGGACATCTTGCGGGGAATCCATCTCAAAACGCCCGGCATCTTGATCATCGGAGAGGAGGAGAGTCAAGAGGAAGAGTGCTTGGCCCCGAAGCTTGATTTTGGTTGGCGGGCTCAGCTTGCAACCTGGCGAGAGGAATTGAAAGTGGCATCATTAAAAGCTCACGAGCTGGGGCCTTGATTAATTTTTGGCCTTGGATAAGCGAAGAACAAAGCTCTTGTTGGCGAGGTAGTGGACAGAAGGGGAAGAGCCCCCCGGGAGCCTATCCTTGACCAATCCCATGAAGTTGAATCCTGGTGCATGACCCAACAAGCCCCACTTTGCCCGATGCGAGACCACCTCTGACCAGCGCCGGTGTACATGTGCCCACACATAAAAACTCAGCCAGCCTTGCATTCAAGCTAGGGTCAACCTTTGTCGGGTGTGGAACTTCAAGATATTAGTGGCCTATGTACATAAGTTTGCCACTACATCAAAGGCACATGCAGCTGCCTATATGACATGGCATAGTGGTTGGTTGAATCTTAGGTTCGGTTGGAGCATCCGAGACCAGAGCATTTCGAGCTCATGCTAGTTAGGCGCCTCAAGGCCCTAAGGAGATTGTGGAGAACCTTGAATCCCCCACTTTTTGTTTTGTAAATTTTTACGTCTTATATTATATTATCATAGTTTATTTTGATTTTGTTAATTTTCTTTATAAATTTTCTTTAATTTTTAGTTAATTTGTGTTTTTAGTTAATTTTGCTCTTACGCGAATTTTTCTTACATTAATTTTAGTAGCTTTTGTGCAAATTTTGGAACTATATTTTGATGACGTGACGAGAAATTTACTTATTATTTATATGTCGTGAAATCATGGATTTCATTGACGGTGGAATTTTCGCTATGTGAGAAATTTATTAACTCTGCTTGAGTCGGTGAGAAAAATGTGTTTTAAGCACAAGGAACAATTCACTAAGAAAATTTGTGAAGCTTTGAAAATCTAGCCAATTTCGCTATTAGAATAACCAATTTCATAAGTTTAGCGATTTGGCACTAGCTAAGCGAAATTTCGCTAACAGCAATTCCTTCAGGACCCCACTTTTTGACCTCCAACATTTCGCGCATAACTTTTCTCGAACTCCGTTTTAAAGCGTTCTTGTGGTATCAGTGAGCTTAGAGTGTAAGTCCAAATATGGCAAGAGGAACATTTTTTAGATTATTATGAAAGTGTAATTTTAAAAATGGTCCGCTGGTGCCTTTTCCTCTCTTTTCTTGTCTATTTGTTTTATTTGAAGCCGAGCGAATGCATAAAGCGTCGATGGAAAGCTTGTGAGGTCTCCTATCAAAAATGATCACATCTTATCATAAGTAACACTACATATCTAATTTTCCGATGGACCATTTGGTTTGAAGTTAACGGGTTGGGGGAGAGTTAGTAAAGGAAGTGGATTTTATGTTATGCTTTGTTAGTATTTTGTACCGACCATTTTGTGATATTGGTGGCTTCTTTGGGTCCCTTTCTATAAAGGCTGTTATACGCTACGACACTTTTTCCATGGGCGGATTTTTACCTTGAGCTTTGTGGTTTTTGCACAACCTATGGTTTGAAAAAATTGAGCTTTTAATCATTCTGATGATATTGATTAATTTATGCTTAGTTGAGTGAATGATTAGTTGAATTCTTATTGATTTTCGACCTTTTTCTTCCACCTTTAGCTAACCACACAAAGCACATTAGATTTCAATGATAAATTTGAGAAAAGCGTACAGCCTCCTTTAATTTATAACCACACTTTAGTTTCAATGTTGCTTTAATAGGTTAAAGGACCCATGTGGAAAAGAAAAAAGAAAAAAGAAAAAAAAAAAGAAAAAGAAGAAAAGAAAGGAATAAAATTGCAATGCTTTGCCTTGAAGCAGGAAACACGGTCAGGGTATATGGTAACCCTTTAAAGCCGGAGTGCCCTAGTTTGGGAGTCACCAGGCTTAGTGTTAGCTACATGGGTGGATAGATTGGGTTTAGCAAGTTGTGGGTGGCAATTCTGAAGTCATTGAAGTCAAGGTGAAACACAAAGTTTGTGGTCTGATTGATCCTTTTCAGCTTGATGCCTAAACCTTAATTGGTTGAGTCATCGGTGGACCAGATTACGGACTTTGATGAAGTCGAGTTTTAGCATTGCACCCTCTAGCGCCAAAAGAATTATGGAATAATGGGTGGGTCTGATCTATTTGGTTGGTTAGCGTTAACTGGGTGCCGTGGTAGTAACCGGGTTGGGGGAGACGCGAGTTTAGCAGTTTATTGTTGAGCTAATCAAATAAACACTTAGATTTTGATGGAAATTCTGGTTGGTCATTGAGAGAGTCTTTGTCCACTCAGATTTTGTATGGTATTCATTCTCTTTGTTGGATTATTAGACACGGCCTTATTCTTCTTACTTAGGGTTGGGCACATTTTTCACAGCCTTTTGAAAATGCCACATGCATCTTTTTTTTATTTTGCATTTGCTAAGGGGCCCAGCAGCGTTTCGGTTGGGGGGTGTGATTAGTACCCAAAAAGTGCTATTTTGAGCACTATATCAGATAGGTTTGAGTGCTTTTGCATTAATCATGTCATTACTACCAATTGAAGTGTGTTACCTTAACATATACATTTAAGAGGTGTTTTTGGTTGTTTTGTAGGATTTTGTACACTTATGGAGTTCAATCTCAATACAAATGATCGATCATGAAGTTGGAATTCAAGTCTCGGCCATCAAACAACCCGAGTCAATGAAAACCAGGCAGAAAATGAATGGGTTCAGGCAGGATGGCGGCGGGAGCGGTGACCAATAGATGATGGCAGCGGGGAGAAACTTGTTGATTTTGGCTAAAGCTAGCTGAAATGCACCCTCGCAAATTCCATTGTATGATATTCTTTTGTAATTAATCTGACCGACTTGATTTTGGTGTGTACTTTGTCCATTAACGCTTTAGTTGTTAGGATTTTCATACCTTGAGGAGGCCTATAAGCCTCTTGTTTGTAACCTAAAAGCAGTTAAGCATCAGTCTTTGGGATAATAATTTTTGTAAGTTTTTATTTTGTAAATAAAGTCTTTTATTTTTAGTTTGCTTTTCTTTTCTCTCTTCTCTCTCCTCTTTCTCTCATGGTTGCCCGAAACACCTCCAAGGATGACAACTTGGAGGATGACGGCTAAAACCACTTCCTTCTTGAAGTAAAAGGGCTCTTGGGGTGAGATCTTTAGGTGCGCTAGTGGTTCCCACAACTTTGTATTGATGAAGTGTATTGTAGCCATATATCAAACTTAGTTGCATAACATAGGATGTTGGCCAATCTTGTGTCTCTGTCCATGCTTTAGGTCAGTGCTGGGTGAGAGATCTTGTGGTTCTTCTAGATGGTGTACTAGCCTCTAGGTAATATTTACATGTTAAGTTCTTGAATTAGGGTTAAAGCATTTACGATTATTGTTTTGGCAATACTCTCCATGCTTTAGAATCACACATGTGCTGGGTGAAGTGCTGTATTTTTAGATGGTCTTTCACGACCTCGAGAATGATAATGGAATGTTGTGGGTTTTAACTAAAGGGGGCCATGGCATCTTTGTGTTGACTCGAATAGGAGTTGTTTTTTCAACCGGGAGCTCTCGATTAGCCTAAGATCTTCGCTTTGGTGGCCTCTTCTTGAAGTTCTCTTTTATTTTTTTCTTGATTTTATTTTGATTTAAACCGGCCATAACTTTGAGTTTTCAGTCATTTAGTTTTCAAACACTTTACCAGTTTTTAACCAGAACCCCGAAATCCAAATTTAATTCACGTTTTGATTTCCTCCAAATCATTTGTCTGAAGAAAACCCATCCACATGTTTGGAGGCCTGGAAGTAGCTATCTTTATGGTAGCATTCTGGCGATGGAAGAAACAAGATATATAAATATTGTTGATTCGATATTTCTTATTGTACGAATCGACTCCGTTGTGACATGACATTGGGCTCGATATTTTTCACTTGAGTAACAAGCACGACTAGTGGAAAAATGGCGAATTAAAGGTGATGAAGTTTACTCGGTTGACCCGAAAGGAAAGAGAGAAAGCCAAATGTCCATAAATTGCGAGAATTGGATAAGAAAATGAAACAATTGGTGGAGATTGATATCAGATGTTCTGAGCAATGATGATGAAATCACCAGTGAGAAAATTGTAAGTGGATGACGTGGAAGGTACAGCCTGAAGCCACTGCGAGGTTAGGAGCTCCTCATATGACCTCCATGAGTAAATCGGTGAAGTGAGCTGGTTTGGTGTCCATGGAGACAAGCAACTTCAAAAATTTTGGTTTTGCTTAAAATTGGTCGATTTTCATAATATGCTATTTTAGTAACTTTCCTTTAAGTAATTTGATCTTATTATATTTTATTTTTATTCATAGGTATAATTTTAAATATTTATTTTTATTTTTATTTTAATTTGGTTAATTGCACAAATCAACTTTGTGTTGATTGTGCGGATGGAAATTGGAGCGTGAAATTTGCGGCAATGGCGAAATTGACCACACATTCATGCTGGATTATCAAATCCACCTCCACGACCCCAAAAAAGGGAGGGCCACCTCATTTCAGTCACATTCCCTCCAGAGCACGCCCTGGCCAGGTGTGCCACCGGTGGCCGCGTCTGCTCCCGGCCTTCTTGTGTTTTGCCCCGGACCAGCGTCTCTGGGTGTACCAGCTGGCCTTGACACCTGCTCTCTCCCGAGCCACAGGCCACGGCTGCGGGTGAGACGGCGGGTTGGGCCTCTGTTCTTGCCACGCCGGGTGTCGCTAGTTCCACGGCCAGGCCCTTTGCCGGGACACGCCGCGGCCTTGCCTTGGCCCGGTAGTGGCTGCTTTGGTTCATCAGGAGCTGAGGTCCCGACCTTTGAGTGTGAGCGCGGTGCGCTACCACTCCCAGTAGTGAGCCACGCTTTATAGACTCGACTACAGACGGACATAGATGCATTGCGGGGTGGTTCCGGCGAGGCCCGGGGTTAGATTTAGCACTCGAGAGAGGAGACGAGGCCCGGCGCCATCCACAGGGCTCGGGGGATTCGGGTATCGAGACTAGGATGGGACCGAGATCCTTCCCGGTGCCTTAGGACGGCGTGGAGGGCCCGGCCCTCAACGGGCCGGGACTGGGCCCCCGTAAGTCCTCGATGTCTCGGCCTCAGCCATCACCTTCCCCAGCAGAGGAGAGCTCATCGCCCCCATCTATCGCCGGCCTCGAGGACCAGTCGGCCATTGTTCACTAAGGACCAGATTAGGGGAATCATGAATCTCTGGTAGGGACTGTCATGGGAGTCATTCTCGATGTGCCGACGTGCCAGTGACCCCGGTTGGAGACTCTGAGACTAATCCACCGCGGTACTCCTTCTGCTGTCGTTCATGACAGAGGTAGTTCTCATCCGGGTGGTGCTTCGGTTCTACCACTCTAGAGACTTCCGGGAATGCGGAGTCGTGGGCTCAGATTCACCATTGACGATCGACCGGTCCAGTGCGGACATATCGAGTACGTGGGCTGCCGGTAGTGTGGTCCCCGGAGGATATTGGGATTGACCACCGATCGTCACGGGAGGTGGTCGGATTGTCTCCCTCGGATACTACGGCGGGACCGTCTCTTGGAGGCATCTCGCCTCGGATGCTTCGGTGGACCACTGCTCGGACTAGCTTGTTCCCAGTTGCGGCACTACGTTAAGCGCCGGGGGGGAGCCATGCTCGAGGCCATGTACGAATCTCGGAGGTTAGTTGGTCCTGCGGGCTTGTCGCTGACCGCCTGGCTGCTGACCAGGATAAGGTCCGCAGCCCGAGGGCTTGGCTCGGCGAGGGTGCACCCTTGTTAATGTCGCGACTACTGAGCCAGGTCTTGAAGCATTTGGGATTTCCGGAGGAGCCCCGTATCAAGAGGAGGATCAGATGCCCTCAGATCCACATCCGTGGAGCGATCCTTGGTCATCTTAGATCTCTTTTCTCCTCCCGAGCGGTAGGACCGGGAGGAGGTACGGATGAGGTAGCGAGAGGATCCCAGGGGAGATGATCACATTCTGAGGTAGAGTTAGAGTGGAGAGAGGCCCGGTGCCAGTCTCCTCTCCGCCCTCACCGGCCCCGGCCTAGCGACACTCACGGCCCTTCATATCTGTGTGCGGCATTCTCGGGCATGTTCGAGTATGTCGGTTCGAGGAGCTAGCGGTTGTTATGAGATCTTTGTCTATTCATTGCTACTACCACGGAGGCATCGTGGACCCGGAGGTTGGCCCGAGGCCGCGAGGCCACTATAGAGCACGACCATGCCGTGTTTCTCACGTATCATAAGCCACCTCGCGGTCTCTCCCGCTTTTGTGCCTATCGAGATGAGTCGACGACCTCCTTAGACGTCTTTGGCCGACGACGGCGGCGGTTCGGATCCACCACCACCGCGAGAGTGAGGTGGTCACACTCCTTTCTCTAGCTTTCCTTTCCAATGAGACGTGTTTATACTTTGGTTGGGAGGAAAAGTTAGAGTTAGGAGTGTCTTCTATCATGTTTTGTACCTTTTTCGGCTTTATCAACTGCCTACTCATTTTGTATAGGATTCATGTATTATTGTGATAGTAGGCGATGATATTTTTATATATTAGCTATATTAAGCATGTATTAGCCATTTTGGTTATATCAAAGCTTTATAGCATTATTCTGATTTACTACACTTTTGCAAATCACTTTTGTGTCTCCATTTTGTATTGTATCCTCTCTTGCCTTTAATTGAAGCTGAAGCCTGTATGTTACCTTAATGATAAGAGATTCCATGCATGATTTAGTTTTAGTCAGTGAGGTTCGGGATATTCAACCTTGAACATTCCCCACATGTAGCTAATTCACACCTTGCACGATTGTACCCGATATGTTGAGAAGAGCATATACCTCTTTCACTGCGAAGTAGGCCTTACTTAGACCTATTGTGTGACCCATATTAGGTTTGTGTTACCCATGTATATGAAGACCAATGTAGTCTTCCAAATGAAAAGGAAAAGAAGAAAAAGAAAAGAAAGAAGAAAAAGAAGAATAAAGCCGTGACGCTTGTCTTGAAACCCTCGAACACGGTCCGAGGGGTATATGGCGAAAGCCTTTAAAGCCCGATGCCCTAAACCTTAATTGGTTGGGAGTCATCGACTTAGTGTTCGCTACACGGGTGGATGGGTAAAGTTTAGCGTGTCGTAGGTGCTTAATTCTCGAAATCATTCGGAGTCCGGGGTGAAGCCTGCAGAGTTTGTGGTCAGTTGATCCTTTTGGCTTGATGCCCTAAACCTTAATTGGTTGGGAGTCATCAGTGGACCCCCGTTACACGGACTTTGGTGAAGTCGAGTTTTTAGCATTGCACCCTACATTGCAATCAAGGAAGAAATAAGAGTGTAGCTAGTCCTATTTAGGTTACCACGCTTTAAGGCCATGGCGAGCTAGGTTGGGGAGGGAATAGCTTTAGTACTATTGGCTCAAGCCGCTACCTTAGGAAATAGATTTTGGTGGAAGTTCGTGCCGACTTCCTTGAAATTGATGTCGCTTCTAAAACTCGTTTTATATGGTTTCGTTTTTCGTGGTCATTTTCTAACAGGTGTAAATTGTTCATATTAAAGGTAAAGCCTATCTCGTACATACACTTTTTGAACCATATACACTTTTGTGGGAAAAGCACAAAAGATATACACTTATTGTTTTCGTATTGCTAAGGGACTAGCAACGTGTCGCTGTGGAGGTGATTAGTGCCCAAAAGTGCTATTTTAAGCCCTATTAAAGATAGGTTTTGAGCGCCTTTGCGCACTAATCATATGAATTAAGCCAATTGTCATATGTGCATGTCCACTAGTGCTTATAATTTATTTTGAGATTGTTTTAAGAAGGTTTTGGTGATCTTGGGAACTTCAGTTAGCGAGTTTTGCTTCTTATTGATGCTGAATGTGAGAATCCTCGATAATTTCACCAAGCTGAGGCAATGAAATGTCAAAATGAATTGAAGAATTGAAGGCAAATTGATGAATAAACCATACGTAGAAGTGATGCAAAGGGCAAGACAGCAAAAGAGGAGGAAATCGACATGACAGACATGTACTTCAATCCCAAATAAATTCTCGCTATAAAATTTTCTAGCTAGCGACCGCTAGCCTAGCTTAAAATACCGCCTATAGCTAAATTTTGCTTCTCGCTATCTCTTGTAATTTCGCTTAGGCTAATAAATTTCCTCGCTAGCATAGCTTAAATTTTCGCTTATGCCAGCGAAATCCCTGATGAGCAAAATTACCACCGTGTTTTTGGTATTTTTGATCTCAACGACCATCTGCTTAAATTACCATTTATTCCTAATGTAATTTCTACATTTTAGGCTTTTTTGTAATTTCACACCTTGCCACATATAAGCTCCCCATAACTTTGTAACCCTAACTTTTCATTTTATAAAAAGCTTCAGCATTTTCATTTCCAGTTCTACTTTGTGCCTCTCCTCTTTCTCCATTTTCCTACGCCAAACACACCCTCGAGGATGGCAACACAAGGGATTTTGGCTGCTTTTAAAGCCTTGAAGAGGAGGGTTAAGTAGCTTGGTTTTAAGAATACCGCAAAGTGTCCCCGCGCTTTAAATGATACAAGTACCGTACTGTGTTCAAACTTTCCAAACTAGGGTTTAATGCCATTTAATGTCTTTCTTCGTCAATACTTGTCATGTTTTAGGTTCAAGCATTCTAATAGTGTATGCACCTATTATTTCTTTAGATGTCATTTACTTGTTTCATTGAAATGAGGTTAAACACTAAGGTTTCAAACTGACTGACATTGAATTAGTATTTGATTTGACTCAAATAGAGTGGTCTGAGGGTTAGGTTTTATAGCTAAACAAAGATCCCATGGCTTACTATATGTCATTAGCCCTAACGCGCAGGAAATACCCGAGGACACTTTAACAATTTCCATGTTATCAAGCTATGACCCAAGCCTTCAAGGCTTCACTCACACTTTCGCCAAGTTATTTCACTATCCAAAGGAACAACCAACTCCCCCGCTGCTTTTTAACCAAATCCAAAATCCAAACAAAAGTCTCACCACTTTCAAACATTGACGTGAATCATTCGTGGATGAAAACTCATCCTTGTTCGACCTATTCATACCGCAAAGAGTTTGACTACGCAGTAGGAGTATATAGGGAAACAAAGATGTTGATTCCGGATTACCCTACCGTGGCACGAATCAAGTAGCCGCTGTCGGATGGTGCCAAACTACGAGTGATGAGTTGATATGTACTCGTGAATCCACATTACAAGTGTCAGTGACCTTCAATCCTTTTAAATTTAATTTGTTTGAACCGCAAGTTTTCTAGCAATTATCGCACCGTTTGTTTCCATACGCCGGGCTTTTGTTGCTAACATCAATTTTTGGCAAGTTTTGTTAAGGTTTTTGCTGTGCCATTTTTGCAATGTAAGCTTATGCAAAGACTGACAAAGGGATATCAGGATTGCAAAGAGCCGAGTGCAATTGGGGCTTGAGCAAGGTCAGTGGAAATCGTTGTGCACAAGACCAAATGTGGATCCCCACCCGAGGAACAAATAGAAAGTCAACAAGCACCCCTATGAATCCAACAAAGATATAGGTCGACGAGGGATCACATACACCCTCCTAGAAAGGTGTCTTTCCCCGCATCATACCTCCTACCGGGAGGATGTAGCAGCAATGAGACCCTACCTAGTGCCCCCGCTCTAATACATTTCATGGTATGGAGAATGAAAATCCATATTCACACATACGGGATTTTGAGGGAAGTATGCATAACTTTTAAGGAGGGTATAACCGGAGCAAATAATTGTCAAGTCAAGGCATTCCCAACCATCGGGCGACAAAGCCAAAATATGGGGCTCCACTCCATCGAGGCCAGAACGATTAGAAATTGGGCCGATCTTCAAGGTTGAATTTTCTGAAGAAATTCTTCGCATAACCAAGACCAACAATGAAGAGACGCATCTATACTTACTCGCCTATGAAATCGAGAAATTCTATCAATGTCGAGGTTCATGGATACCATCAATGCATGTCCACACCATGGTTTCGAATATACATCGAGATGCCAGCAATCATTTCTATAATGGTATGTCCCCCGCCATGAAGCCCGGCTAGAAACCATGTGTGTGTGGAGGTGATTTGGGTTGAAAATCCGCATGGCTATGGATTTCTTTGAATTACGTATTGAAATTTCCAAGGCTTCGGATGAACTGAATCCAAGTGGAACCGAAAGAATGAAGCCTTCGCCCCACCAAAGGGGGAGGTATCTATGCACTAATATATGGAAATGAAAGCAAGAATATCAACCCTAGCTAGGAAGATAGAAGAACCGGAAGGAAAAAGGCTCCATGAAGTGCAAAAGGATAAGATAATCCATGTGCCAATCCATGCATCAATTGTCGCCCCACCTGGCCCATCGAGGAGAACATCATCCAACAAATGGCGGATTGATGTCGAAAGATGCTAATGTCGTAATAATACAAGCCACACGCCCCATACTGCACACGCATAATTCCACCAAAGACCACCCACCCTCCTGAAACCTTAATCCCCGCCTATGTGCTCTCGTGCCAAACAACGCTTTGGTTCTCTCATCTCAACCACACAAACGCATCATCATCCTCTTTCCCGTTAAACGTTACGTTAATTTGAGCAAGGTGGTAGGCAATTTTTGTGGGAAGAACAGGGGGAAGTGGATCAACGTACAATTGGCACAAAGAATTGATACTGTAGAAAGTACATTGAACAAAAGAATAGATGGGCTCGAGAGCAACCTTAATCAGAAAATTGATAACCTACAGTATTCAATTACAAAGATCAACAACCTGCTGGAGGTACAGGAGAGAGGAAGGTTCCCTTCCCAAACATTGCCAAATCCAAAAGGAGTCCATGAGGTAGAACTCATCTGCAGCAACTGATAGACGAAGTGAAAGCTATCATCACTCGAAGGCGTCATATAACCGCTGAAGAAACATGCAAGGAAAAGGAAGCCGAGCCTAGCGGTATGTAATAATCAATGAAGACCATTAAAAGCATGCCCCCTCCATTTCAAGCACCGAGAGGCAAGAAAAACTTAAACCAAGTCAAATTGGGAGCAAGGCAAGTGAAGAAACATTCCATCGTCGACATTTAATAAGCAAGTCCCAACTTATGCAAAGTTCTCAAGGACCTCGTGCAATCGCAAGAAAGGGTTAGAATTGAAAAAGAAGGCCTTCCTAACCGAAAGCAAGTCGCTGCCATAATCCGTGAGCAAGACCCTCTGGCCAAATACAAGGATCCGTGATCCCCTACAATATCACTAACATTATGGATCCATACAAAGCAATCGTTAGATTCGGGAGGCCGCGTAAACCTACCGCCATACCAAAGGTATAGCTAGGGTTTAGTGGCGCCTGCTAAACCCACCAACATCACTTTGTCATTGGTCGATCGACGTTGAAGATTCCATAAATAGTAGAGGATGTCTTGGTAAAGGTGGACAAATTTTACTACCCAGTAGACTTTGTAGTGCTTCATACCGAGCCAATAGCAAATGAGCCCAATCATGTGCTAATTATCCTGGGAAGACCATTTTTGGCCACTGCCAATGCAATCATCAATTGCCAAAATGGAGTCATGCAGCTCACGTTTGGCAACATGACATTGGAGCTCAATATTTTTCACTCGGTGCACGCACAAGCTGGGCCGGAAAATGGCAATCAAGGATCGATGAAGTTCGCCAAATACCAAAATGAAGTTATAAGCCAAATGTCCATAAATCACGGTAAGAATCGATAAGGAAAAACGAAACAATCGCGGAGGATTACTTGCCCGGGCCATTCCCGCAGAGCCAACAATCACCCTAAAATCACCCAAAGGAGAAGAAAATTAAGAATGGACCAAGCATGAGGTCAGCAAAGACAAGCCACTGTCAAGGCGCGGTTCCCTCCTCCTGACCTCCATGAGTAAATCAGTGAATTGAGCGGTTTGAGTCCACCGGAACCAAACCTAACTCAAAATTTTTGGTTTCGCTAAAATTGGTCAATTTTCATAAATATGCTATTTTAGTAACTTTCTTTAGTAACTCACTAATTTTATTTTAATTTTTATTCATAGGTATAATTTTAAATATTTATTTTTTATTTTTGTTTTTAATTTAGTTAAATTTACCTAAATCAACTTTGTGTTGATTGTACAGATGGAAATCGGGAGTG
This sequence comes from Tetrastigma voinierianum, assembly GCA_016808115.1. NCBI lineage: Eukaryota > Viridiplantae > Streptophyta > Magnoliopsida > Vitales > Vitaceae > Tetrastigma > Tetrastigma voinierianum. The sequence goes on from JAEQBH010000582.1 coordinate 865,057, forward strand.
TACAGGAATTTCGCAAAGAATGGCGAAATTCGACCACCTGGCTACCCCGGGACCCTCTCGTCTACCTCACTCGTGACCACTGGCTACCTGAGCCCTTCGTCTACCTCACGGCCTTATAAAAAAGGGGGGAGGGCCACCTCATTTCAGTCACATTCCCTCCAGAGCCCGTCTGGGGCCTGCGCCCACCGCAGGGGCCGCGCGCCCGCCTCCAAGATCGCCGCCAATCGCAACCCGCGTCTACCGTGTGTCTCTAGTCACCTTGACTTACCCTGCCTCTCCTAAGCCCCGAGCCATCGCCGCCGTGAGCCCCAGCTGAAGAGCGCCTCGCTGCCTGCCGTTCCCACAAATGGCCATCGCCAGACCCACTCGCCGTGCCTCGTCTCACCAGCCAGCTGGGTCACTCAGCCCAACCACCAGGAGCGCGCAGTTGCACCGCGCCACTCCACCACAGCTCCCGGCCGCCCTGCAGACCCGACCACGCATAGGCTACAGGTACGCATCAGGTGGTTCCCGCTTAAGGCCCAAAGGCTGGGATTCTCGAGACCCATGTAGGGAGAGCAGCCTAACTCCGTCCCCGAGAGCCCGGTGATTCCCGAGGTATCGCACCAGGACGGGACCCCGCCCCTGCGCCTCAAAGACGACGAAGAGTGTCTGCCTCTGCCGGGCCCACATCGTGTCTCTGGGAGTCCTCGACGTCTCTGCCCACCCATCACCTTCCCGGAAGATAGAGAGCCCATCGCCCATCTATCGCGCCGCCGAGGATTAGGGGCGCCATTGAAACCACCGGGGACCCGATTCTGAATCTAGATTTGGCTCGCCAGTGGACTTTCACGGAGTCATTCTACGATGTGCCAAAGATAATCGTCGACCCCGGGTTCAGAGACTCCATGAGACTAATCAGCAAGACCCGTCTGGCGACACCGAGGTAGCTCTACTATCCCCGGGAAGGGTGCTTCGCCTACCACTCCATGACTTCCCGGGGAGTGCCGAGTCCGCTGGAGCTTCGATTCACCATTGACGATCGACTCAAGAGTAATTCGAAGCCATGCGACATATCACCACAGATAGCTCCGCAGAAATGGGCCAATTCTCGAGGATATTCCGGGATTGGCCACGCCGGCCAATAGCGAGATGGTCCGTCGTTCCGGCCGAGATACTACCAGACCCGTGACTCTTCCTCGAGGCCCTACCATGCTCGTGGACCACCGCTTCCGGACGGCTTTGTCCCGCGAAAGACTACATTCACGTTAGGAGCCATAACAGGCCCCGTGACCGGATCTTTAGGACTGCCCAAATTCTCTAAGCTAGTCATGACCCCGCCCCGCACTGAGAGAGAACCACCACAAGGGTTTTCGTCTGGCTGAGGTTCACCTTGTTATGCCACTAATGAGCCGTGTCTTGGAGCATTTGGAGATTCCTGAGGAGCCTCGCATCGAGAGGAGGACTGATGCCCTCAAGATCCCCGTCCACTGAGCTGTCCCCGGGTCATGCCCATCTCTTTCCTCCTCCCACAGCCAGGACCGGGGAGGAGGTACCAGATGAGGTAGCAGAGGATCCCCCGAGGGGAGATGATCCTGTTCCTGAGGTAGAGTTAGAGATGGAGAGGAGCCCAGTGCCAGATTTGTCTCCTCCATCTCCTCCTCCACCTCCTAGGCCCCCAAAAATTTCCCCGCCGACACTCCCGGGGTTCTTCATATACACCCAAGATTCTGAGCATGTTCATGTCGATCGAGCCAGTGCCATGGTGATGTCATTCTGTTCATTGATACTACATGTGCATCACTGGATCCGCAGGTTGGCCCGAGCCGGTCACTATGCAGCACACAACATGCTGGTGCTCTTACTACTCACGAGCCACCCCTGGCCTCCCGCCCGTGCCTGGCACATCAGATGAAGTCCGGCCAACAGCACCTTCTTTCTTAGACATGCCGGCAAAGAGGCAAGAAGAGCTGATCCACCACCACCGCGAGTGGTGGCTCACACTCCTTTCTCTAGCTTTCCTTCCAATAGACTGTCATACTTCTCATGGAGGAAAGTTAGAGTTAGGAGTGTCTTCTATCATGTTTTGTACCTTTTTCAGCTTTATCAACTGCTTACTCATTTTGTATAGGATTCATGTATTAGCCAATAGTAGGCAGTGATATTTTTTATTATATTGCCATGTATTAAGCATAATAGCTATTTTGGTTATTTCCAAAAGCTTTATAGTTATTTCATAGCTTTACTACACTTTTGCAAATCACTTTGGTGTTCCCATTTTTAAAATTCCTTCCTGCCTTGTTCTGAAGAACCATTCCAGATGTTACCTTTAATATAGAACAATTCCATGCATGATTTAGTTTTTAGTCAATCGAGGTTTCAGCGTATTTAACATTGAACATTCCCCCTGCAGCCACCCAGCGCCACCCCACACCAGACAGCCTAATAGGTTGAGAAGCTATATACCTCTTTCCACTTTGCAGAGTCGACCTTAGACCTATTGACGACCCATATTAGGTTTGTGTTACCCATGTAGTCTTCCAAATGAAAAGGAAAAGAAAAAGCAAAAAGAAAAAGAAAAGAAGAATAGTGTCGATCGCCACTTTGAAACCCAATTGGTCGTCCAGGGGTATATAGTTCTCAAAGCCCGATGCCCTAAACCTAATTGGTCAGGAGTCACCGACTTAGTGTTCGCCACACCTGACGGGTAAAGTTTAGCGTGTCGAGGTGCTTAATTTCTAAATCATTCTATTCGGTGAAGCCCGCAGAGCCTGCAGGGTCACGATCCTTTTGGCTTGATGCCCTAAACCTTTAATTAGCTGGGTCATCTATGGGACCTCATACCAGACTTTGGTGAAGTCTAGTTTTAGCACAAACTCGCATGCACCGCGTAAAATAAGATCAGAGCTAGTCCCATTTAGGTTGGTCAATGGGCATGCCATATAAAGAATTTCAGCTCGGGAGGAACAGCTTTACAATTTATTACCTGCCGCTACCAGGAACAATTAGATTTTGCAGAAGTTCAGGTATTGACTTCCTTGAAATTGATGTGCTGCTCCTAAAACTGTTTCATGGCTTTGTTCTTTTCATGCTGATTTTAAACGTGGTAACTATTCATTAGCGTAAGTTTGGTCTGCATATTACTACACTTTTTGAACCATATAAACTTTTGTGATACAAAGATGCATACCTTATTGTTTCTTTCGCAGATTGCAAGGGACTAGCAAACGTGCCTGGTCAGTGATTAGGTGCCCAAAAAGTGCTATTTTCAGCCCTATTAAAGATAGGTTTTGAGTGCTTTCTTTTGCGACTAATCATATGAATTCAAGCCAATTGTCATGTGCATTACGTCCACTAGTGCTTATAATTTGTTTTCGAGGGGATTGTTTTGGATAGTTTTGCGTATCTGGAACTTCGCTAGCGTAGTTTGGGCTTTGTTTATGCTGAATGTGAGAATCCTCAGAATTTCACCAAGCCGAGGCGATGAAATGTCAAAATGAATTGAAGAATTGAAGTGCAAATTGATAGAATAAACCATGTGAAGTGATGTAGTGGTGCACAAGCAAGAGGGAGGGGAAACCTGAATTGCCATGCATGCACTTTCTCTAACCTAGCTTAAATTACTATAATTTTCGCAAAGAATAAATGCTAGCCTAGCGAAAATTACTGTTTCATAATAAATTTTTGGTTTTCATTATTCTAATTTTCGCTAGTTAGCGAAATTCCCGTATAGCGAAAAATGTCCAAATTGTGTTTTTGGTATATTTTGATTCCAAACGACTCAATGTTTAATTAAATTAACATTTGTCTCTAATAAATTTAAGTATTTTCAGTGTTTTGTAATTTCACACTTTGGTTGGCTTAAGTATAAGCTCCCCACAACTTTGTAACCCTAACTTTTCATTTTATGCAAGTTTCAACTTTCATTTTTAGTTTATTTTGTTTCATTCCTCTCCCTTTTCTCCCATTTTTCTCTCAACACACCCCTTCGGTGATTTATAACTCATGATTCTAGCTGCTCTAAAGCCTCAATAGGTCGCTGCTGGCCTGGGGTCACCCAGTTGTCCCCATGTTTTGAAATGACATAAAATTTTATTTAAGTAGTTCTAAATCCTTCTTAAACTTAGGTTTAATTCCATTTAATGTCTTTCTTTGTCAATACTTGTCATGCTTTAGGTTCAAAGGCATTCTTAATAGTAGAAAAATTTAATATCTTACGTCATTTACAGTCATTGAAATGAGGTTAAATGCTGTGGTTTCAATTGATCGATATCAATGCTTAGTATTTGATTTGACTCAAATAGGAGTGGTTCTATGGTTAGGTTTATAGCTAAACAAAGATCCTATTTGGCTGGACCATACGTCATTAGCCCTAATGCGAGGAAATAACCCGAGGACACTTTAATACCCCCATGTTATCAAGCTAGTGACCCAAGCCATCAAGGTTACCATTTCACACTTTCAGTTAAGTTATTTCAATTATCCATTGAACAACCAACTCCCCTGTTTTTAACCTAATCCAAAAATCCAAACAAAAAGTCTCACCATTTTCAAACATTATTAATCATTCCAGGGATGAAAACCCATCCCCATCACCTCCAGATCGCTGACATCAGTGAATTTGATCAATGAAGAGGAGGCGAGCAGAAATGTACATACGACTCGATCACCCTACTGCACGAATCATATTATAACGCAGGCGCTTATTCTCGAAGCTTTGTACCCTGAGCATCGGCGGGTTCGTTCACTCGCTGCTTGTCATGACCCGCCCCTGCCACTTATAGGTGTCCATCGTGAACCGGGGCTCCGCAGAGGTACTATTCTCGTTGATGCCGTGAGGCTACGGCGTCAGCCTTCTAAATAACTTCCGGTTCCTTTCTAATGACACGAGAGTGCACTTAACAAAATGTCCCATATCGGTCCATGAGCGAACTCGCCTATGCCACTCTCATTTCTTCACGTTAATAACTTCGTATATAGATGATGATTTTTCTGAATAGTGAATTCATTGGTGTTTAAAGTCATCTATTTTCACCATTTTTGATATTTATTTTATCTTCCAAAAAGTTGATTTATGCGTGAATATGAATATCACCATAAACTCCGTCAAAATTGTGAACTCAAAAGAAAGCAGAACGTAATAAAAGGAGCGTAATGTATCGAGTAGTACCGGATGTAACTGGCTGAAGAAAATTGCAAACAGAGAGGCCGGTAAAAGGATTAAAGGATCTCGATGTCGGATACCTTACAACAATCGAATATATTAAGGTTGTAACTACAAAGCTCCAAATAAACGTTATTCAATAAAATGACGCCGAAAGAAACCAAAGTCAAGCAACCAGTAATTACGAAGAAGATTACGTCGCGACATCATTCAAGTCACGACGTACCAAACCAATGGTAAGACGAAATATGTCACACCGTGCAAGCGCATGTAAGATAAATAATCGATCAAGATTTAGTCGCATCCATCCGGACGCAAATACGACATCAACACTAATCGTAAGGGGCCGCGACATCGCCTTGCGGCGAAATCACGTCAATATCTGTCAGCAAAGAATGGTCACCATATCATCTCAACGGTCGCATCGCTGTACCGGCAGAAGGCCGCGACAAGACCGTCGTCGCTACATCAACTACATTAGAAAGGAAGTCGCGACATCACCCGGGGCCGGTCGCGACAATGATCTTTGCTGTCGGAGATCGACCAGAAAAGATCAGGTCGCATCATTGCAACAACGCCACAAGGCGAACAGGTCATATCCGCCAGCACCGTAAGACCGCTAACATTATTTACGCGATATCAATATGTATGGCGTCATGACGCCAAGAGTTTCGTCAGAACATCGCCATTAAAGACATGTCGCACAAACAAGAGTTTCGGCGATAAAGACCGAGACAAATGTGTCGCGACAAAGAATTGATGTCGTGACATCACAACCAATCACGCGAATCAAGTCCAAAAAGGTGCATCTAAATTGTGGCCAACCAACCCTATAAATATGTAGTCGCTACCGCGAATCATTTCGCCAATTTTGAAATAGAGATCTGAGCGCCAAGGCCTCAGATTAATTTTCTTTTCTTCAAGTTTTCATTTTAATAGTCCTATTTTTTGTTTTGTAGAACTTAATCCGAACGTTAAATGTTAAAGTTTTAGCTGAACTGATTATATTCTTCAAACACTGTCTGTTATTTAAATTCAGACAAACTGATTTCGAACTATCAGTTTCAATTACATGGGCTTCTTGATCAAGAAGCCAATGATGGTGTAATCAATTAGAAACCAGCCCATTGAAATGACTCTATCATTAAATATCTTTCCTAGAATTTTATTCACTGATATTAACCCACTAAAATCTACTGGTTGATTTATTATTTCGTGGAATTGATCTCAACACGCCACGCCTACCTATAAAGGATTGTCCTTGCTCGATTCCAGAGGCCCTCAGTGACACAGGGAGGCATTCGAGAGTAATGAGCAATTCGTGGACGGTATAACACCTCTGCTATTGGTGATTTAATGTGTTTTTGTGATTAAATTGATAAATCCTTTCACTGATAATTAGAATGAGCTGAAACGATGAATAATTTAAACATGCAGAGAGTTCGCCTCGATATTCAATGGTGAATTCAATCTGCGTTATCAAGGATCTAATCAAGGAAATAATGAGCCGTCTAATTATGAAGAGAAACCACAGATAGTAAAACTGCAATGAATCATATAAATAGAGTCAAGTCACAAACAGTTCGGGTAAAGAACAGAAAGAAAACACCCGGAAGGTAAACTGCACAAAGGTAATATTCAACCCACCACTTCTAAGAATAACAATAGATAATGAAATCAATGGAGTCTTGATAGATCCACCCCATTCTCTGTTACTCCTTATCTTAGTGTCAATCGTAATCATGAAAATGCACCATAAAGGAAACTTCCATGAACTTCTGATGTTTCACAATACTCATTTTCAAGAAATTTCAAGAAGAACTGTCAACTCAAATAACTGTTATTTATTAGTTTCAAGATTCAATCTGTTTGGTTATTAATCCAATTTTCTTAATTTTCATTACTACGTCAAAGTTGATCTGGAACCTTCAATCATCACAAACCAAATAAAGTGGTATTTGTTATAGCGAGCATGATTGGCGCACTGGTGATCTCGGATCGATATCCGGACTAAATCCACTTTTACATTTGTCAACTGTAAGACTTGGTGTGAATCATGGATCAAAACCAGAAGAAATTTATTCGGCCTTAAGGAAACCATTTTTAATCAAGATAATTGTAAAAATATAGCTTAACAAAAGTTTCATGGCATTATTGTTGGGGATTAGACACAGTCCTCTCGGTAATCGTGGTTTGGCAATTCCTAAGTCTTTGGTCCAAATAAAAAGGACCTACCTAGTGAGAAGGCCCAGGGAGGCGGAGTAGGACTTCGCCCGATTCATCCCCTTCCGCCCACCTCACGCCCAGCCCCGAGACTCCGCGGCTCATCCTCCACATCGCAGAGCTACCGTAGCACATCCCCGGGTACTTAGGGATTGCTGCTTTTGATGCGCACACAAGATTTACCTGGGGGCCGGACGTACCCGAGCTAAGGTCGCTTCTCATGCGTAATCAAATATACTTAGACGAGTCACCCCATCTCCACCATGAGTACGATCGTTTCATACAAATTTTCACTACTTCATGACCGGTCACCAAGCTCGATTCAAGAAATTGAATGTTTGATCACAGTAAATAAATTTTGTAGACCCACCAAAGATTTTACAACACCTGGTCAACAATGTATGATAAGAAGTTTCCTAGGACATGTTGGTTTTTATAGGAGATTCATAAAGGATTTCTCAAAAATCTCTAGACCATTATGTAGATTACTTGAAAAAGATGCAAACTTTGATTTTGATGAATTATGAAAAGCTCGCATTCGAATAAACTGAACGGACAGTTAATCATCACTGCGGTAATGACCATCGGGAAACATGAAAATGAAATTATGTGCGATGCTAGTGATTATGCAACGTGGAGCCGTATTTGGACAAAGAACAAAGGAAGATATTCAAGGTCATATACGCCGACAAAAATTTCAATGAAGCATAAGAGAATTACTTGCCAACCGAAAAAGAGGTCTATGGTGTTGCTTGTGAAAAATTCAAGCCTTACATATTGGGGTCCCATGTTACAATACACACTGATCATGCTGCAATTATATATCTAATGAAAAAGAAAGATGCCAAGCCAAGACTAATCATATAGGTATTATTACTGAAAGAGTTTGATCTAGAAATTAAAGACAAGAAGGGTAGTGACAAAGTGATAGATGATCACTTGTCTAGATTGGAAAAGACTACTGAAGAAGAAAAAGGAAGTGAATTAGCATAAAACTTTCTTGATGAGCAGTTGCTTGTGTTAGCAGTCCAAACACCCTAGTATGATGATATTGTGAATTACCTAGCCTGTGGAATTATGCCATATGGCTTCAGCCACATGCAGAAAATGAAGTTGAGGACTGATAGTAGGTTCTATATTTGGGATCATCCACAACTTTTCAAAAGAGGAGTAGATATGATTATAAGGAGATGTGTACCAGGAACATAACAAGGTGAAATTATTGATAAATGCCATGCATTACCATATGGAGGACATTTTGCAGGAGACAAAACAACCCATAAAATTATCCAACTGTGTTTTTATCAAGCCTACTTTATCTGGGCTAGACCTGCTTTGAATGGGTAAAACACTGTGATAGATTTTATAGAATGGGCAAGGTAATTAAAATGAAATGCCCCGCAAGGAATTTCCGTGGTGAACATTTTTATGTTTCGGGGGATTGACTTTTATGGGACCTTTTCCCATCATCATTATTTGGAACATACATTCTCTTAAATGCGGATTATGTATCCAAACTGGGTGGAAACAATAGGTTGTTCCGTGAAATGATGCTAATACAAGCCATTGGTTTATACAAAGAAATATTTTCGAGCGTATTTGGAGCACCTTAACAATCATCAGTGATGAGGGAAGCCTTAAATAAAAGCTTGCAAAACTCATGAGCAGATATAATGACATGTAATGGATCAAGCTTACCACCCTCAGTCAAATGGGCAAGCATAAATTTCCAATAAGGAGATCAAGAAAATTCTGGAGAGAACTGTGAATACAAGTAGAAAAGATCAGCCTGGCAAAGCTGGGACGATGGATCAGAGTTTATAAACCGTTTATAAACTCCCAGGTCGGGAATGTCCCCATACAGAATTGTATTTTGAAAACCTTGTCATCTCCCTGCGAAACTGGAATACAAGGTTATGTGGGCCATCAAGAAAATTAATTATGACTTCCAAGCTGCCAAAGAAGAAAGATTACTCCAATTGAATGAACTAGAAGAGTTAAGGAATGAAGTTTATGATAATACCAGAATCTACAAAGATAAGACAAAGAAGTGGCATGATCAAAAGATTTTGAGGAAGGAATTCAAAGCAGGAGAACAAGTCCTATTATATAATTCCACGCTCAAGATGTTTCCAAGAAAATTGAAGTGAAGATGGAGTGGTCCTTACACAGTAGTAACAAGTACACCCCTTGGAGCAATGACACTAAAAACTAATTTTGGATGTGAATTTAAAGTGAATGATCAGAGATTGAAGCATTACCTTGGAGGGAACATAAATGGAGAGTTAACCATATTTGGAAGAGAATAAAGAATTTTGCTGAAAAGAAAACATTCTACAGCAAATGTCTACCTAAAGACATTAAATCGAGCAGCTTCTTAGGAGGCAACCCAATCAATTTTTAATTTTCATGGCTAGCTTGCTTTAATAAGTTTTTCAGGCTCGGGGTTAGTTTTACTTTGTTCAGTTTTATTTGTTGTTTTTACTGATTCAAGGACAAAAGAAAGCCGAATTAGAAATGGATTTATTAGAAAGCAAACTTTAAAATTACGATGCAAATTACTATAAGTGTGTTTTTTATTTCCAACTGTATTTCAACGATAATGATAGCCAGCTCGGTGGGAATATAATTTGTTTAGACATAAAAATGAATAGTAGATTTGTTGTTCGATTATTTTGAAGGTTTTGAATATCATCTTGTTCATTCGGGTAGTTAAACAATGCGACTGTGAAACCCGGTAAATTCAAATTTTTGAAAAGGGTAAAATGGTCATTTCGTAAAATCCCGAAATTTTCTAGATCTCGATGACAAACGGACTTCACCGTTGGAATCACCAAAATATATCTACCATGTCGACTTCCTGTCGAATCCGAGACAAATAATTTCACGTTTTTCGAGGCATCGGGTGTCGGGTGATATAAAACGACTTGTGAGAGACATGTGAGGTGAAAAAAGTCACCTACTACATGTACTCATGTGACACATGTTGCATGATTAGTGAGATGATGGGAATGAATGGCTTAGATTAAGCCATGTGTCAAAAAAAACTAAAACTTAAGGACAAAAATAGAATTTTTGAAAGTTTAAGTGAATAAGATAAAAAGGAATAGTTTTCTTCTTCATTTGAAGCACAAAACGCAGTGAGGGGCTCAGATTTTGCAGATAGAAGAGTGAATTCTCTCTAGATTTCTACGTTTCTGACCATCTGCTCCTCGCCTGAGCAAGAAGCAAAGTTGTTCTATTACCTGGCGAGGGCTACAGTGGTATCGATTTATGAGTTTCAACACCCAAAGAGGTAGAGATCTTTTCCTACTTGCTTTATTCTTCGCTAAGAGCCATTTTATGGATGGAGATTTGTCGAGGCCCTGAAGGTCAGGTTATCGATCTCCCAAATCTTTGAACCAAATGAAGAAATCCTACTAGGACCGTGAATGCTAGCCGACCTCGAGGGTTTCACCGTCTCACAGATTTTGGTGATTTTTTGTGTTGTTAGTAGTTCAAAACTCAATTGTTGATCAAGTTATTGCCACCTACGCTGAAATTTAATTTCAAGTATTGATCAGAATTGAATAACATGAATTGTGTGATCTAATTTTGTTAATATATACATGAAAAATATATTAACATGAATATTTTGAAATGGCATAATGTATGCATCGGCACCTGGGATGTAATGCAGAAAATACATGAAGTAAATAAAAGAAAATGAAAACGACAGGGAAAGGAATTTCAAGGAAGATTTTCTCCGAAGAATCAGTTTCTGAGAATGTCCAACAATTCATCTCGGTTATGACCCAAGGACTGCTTTCTGAGAATTACCCAAAGAATTCACCTCGAAGGGTCGTCTAAATGTATTTACCGAATCCTAAGAGCAAGTTTCGTAAATGAAAAAGTTTTTACAAAACTCCATTTCGCCAGATTGGCCCATGACAAGTGGTGGAGTCATTATAACTGAGATGGTGGATTGACATGTGTGACATTCAAGTAGGATCATGTATTTGCTTGAGTGTGTTTGTTTGCCATGACATGTGCACTTAGGTGGGGAGTAATGCATGTAGGAGATTATCACTACTACGCTTTGTTCACCCTGTCGAGGGATTATTATTTTAGGTACAGGGAGTGTACAGGAGGACGACGCTCACTAGAGGCCGCATTTTAGAATAAAGACGGATTGTGACTTGATATTTTATTTTGTAAAACATGTATTAGAACTCTAGATTTTGATATATGTTTTGGTAAAGAGTAATGTATTAACTCTTGAACTATGGTAATATAGTTGATGTATTTTTGTGAGTATCAAGTGGGCAGGCCTAAGTGGCCATTTTTTTACTCGCAGTGATCTGCAGTGGTTGTTGTAATTTGGGACAAGTTGTACTGCAGAGCTCCCTCGCATAAAGAGACTGCCTCACTCGTGAGTGGTGTTGTTACCCAAGCGATCCACAGTATTCGTGGGTCGACAAGAGTCAACTGACTCCCAAGAAACAAGGTCACAAATTTTGGCATCGAGCCAGGCATACTAATTACCTGTGGCTTGAGGGACTCGGGGCTTAGGCCATATCATTAAGGTATGAGCCTTATAGCCCGACATGTCGATTACTGTATTATAACTTAGTACCGGTGTTGCGATATGCCTACCCAGACTCGACGGAAAATCCAAGCTAGATCATGCAACCTTTCAGGCATTTGATGAATGATGTGTGAACATGAGCGTGTATGAATTATGTGATTCAGGTGCTTCGTGAATAGCACATAGGAAAAAACAACCTGTATTGAAGAAATTTTATGAGGTTTTACAAAGGTGTAAAACTCGGAAAATAAAATAAAATAAATTTTTAATGAATTTTTGTCTCACTGAAGATGAAAAACCACGTTTTCCAATAGGTGAAACAATAGAAAAAAAAATGAGAAAAAAAAAAGTGCAAAAACGAAACTGGATGAGCTACTACCCATTTGCCTATGCTGGGTCACGATACAAGGAATTGTAACGTGACACAGCGCCACAGGGCGCGCCAGCGGGCCACGATATGGCCACCGCCGCCTACCGACACGCCAAGCATGCACCAGCGATACCTGCAAGACGCAGTTGCACGCTGATACGCCCAGTCGCCGCAAAAACTCCGCCAGCGTATGCTCGGCTACAACCTTCAGACAATGTGAGGGCAGCGCCTAACGTCAGCGACACAGCCGCGCCAGGGTCACATACCGCACCCGTACCCCGCGACAGCAAAGAAGCACCGCGATATAGCAGCCAGCCAAGGCGCGACACTACACACCTGAGGCCAAGGCCACGATACAATTTTGTATCAGGACCGGGAGGTGGGCTATGACAAGGCATGCCAAAGGATTCACACAAATGACACGACCACCGACACGCCAGTGGCATGGCTCGCGACATGGCACCAGGCTCCATGACACGACGCCCACCCATGTCAGGCGCTGGGCAACTCGGGTTCGTGGTGTGTGCACCCGTGCACTCCAACCCACCTCAATTTCGCACCGCTCAGTCAATGATGAACACCGCTCATGAGCACCGTCATTTAGATTTCAAAATAAAAATAAAAATAAAAATTTTAAAATAAAATAAAATAAATTTTTTTGTTAAATACATTTATTATACAACTTATTGTTTTCATTACCTATGAATGCATGGACATTGTATGGAATGTTTTTAGAAAAATAGTGCTCGAGAGGTCGTGTTTGTTCCTGAGATACCGTATTGAATCTGTGACTTTGCCACGACATGTGTATATGGCTAGTCGAGGGCGCGAGGACGTAGGAGGTCGCCCTGGTACCGGGGTCGCACCACCGCATTCACCAAAGCATGCCTTTGCCGAGGCCGTAGGGATCGCGGTCACGCTATTGTACAAGGTAGTGCAGCAAGTAGCCAGGGAGGTCCGAGTAACCTCCAAAGGTTCAGGGCACATCATCCTTCGATATTCATAGGGGGAAGAGATCCGATGGTGGCGCACTCATTATCATGAGGCTCAGAAGGTGTAGGAGCCATGTAGTTACCTCCGACACCGTGATCGACTACCTACATTCCAAACAGAGGCGACCATGGCGGTGGAATTAAAAAGACCCTCTAGAGATCTGGTGCAATGACATACGGTGTAGTTCCAGCATCTTCATGCAGGTCGGATACCGCCGTCGCCGGTTACCAGAGTCTTATCAAGCAGGGGACAAACATGTTGATAGAGCAGCGGGCTAGATCTGCTACCTGAGCTGATAGTTTTGTTGATGACCACGCGGGCTACCGATATGGCCAAAGTCGAGATTCGGAATGGGCTGAAGTCGTCTATTCAAGTGTGATAGTAGGACTTCGCCTACATGACATGGAATCCATGGTTGGGACAACCCTGACCATAGAGAGAAAGATCGAGAATGCTTGGAGCACTCGGGATGTGGGTGTTAGTAGCAAGAGGAAGGAGAGTCGCCTTCTAGTTTGGGTTAAAGGTGTCAATCAATCAGGTTCCAAGGTCGTATCATCCCGCCGAACGATCGTAGTTGCTAGTCAGCCGGGAAGATCGCAGCTACCATTGCCAACAACCCGAACATATCAAGAGGGATTACCCCCAAAGACAGGTATCCTAGGGTTTAGGGACAAAGCACACCCCAATGAGGATGGGAGAGGATACAAGATATTCCTTCACACCTACAGCTGGGAGGGAGCCAGATCGCCTTCAAGAGCTGCATAGGCACCTCCCTGCCATACAAGGCACTGTGAGGGGCCAAGCATGGGTCGAGGCAGAGGGACGAGGCCCACCCGCAGGACATCAGGTACAAAGAATGGTCTACGCCATCACACCACCGACCGAGTCAGCAAATCATCCACCATACATTGCTTTGATATCTCACACAAAGAGTGTTATTTATCTCCGTGCCGATCACGACGCATCACCAGATAGAGTCAGCTTGTGAGGCGAGCCCTCGAGGGCCCTTCTTGTATGTGAGTTATCCCTCAGATTAGGCGAGAATACGATATGTCGGGCTGCGAAGTTAGAGATCTCGTGGATTCTACTCACAGCTGACTTGGAGGGTCTTGACATGTCGAGTTTTGACATCATCCCGGGATGGATCAATGGGACACTACGAGTCACGATTTATGAGCGTAGAGAGTTACTCGCCTACACAGATCTGCACGGCCATTCGTGGGGACAAGCATGATATTTTTCCCATATAGTGTACTCCAGTCCGTTTCGTGGATGTCATGGTTGGCTATCAAGCCTACCCTAGACGAGGTGAGGACCTGACTCTGGGATTCACCCCGAAAGAAGTCCCACAAAGAGATGTTTTTCCGGGATGAGCTATCTGTGATCACTCTGGCTGCAGGCCAGATTCTTGGGTGATCGAGTTACACCCTCGGGTACTCGCCCATCTCTACGACTCTCATGGTACCCATTGAAAGGTATGAACTCAAAGTCCAGCTACAAGAGTTACTTGACAAGGGGTTCATTAGACCGAGCACTTCACCATGGGGCGCTCCGATTTTGTTTGTGAAGAAGAAGGACAAGACCCTTCGACCGTGCGGTACTTGACTACGCATGCCTGGCGAAATTGTGGTTACGATCAAGAATCAGCACTCCATCGCCGAGGATCGATGACTCGCTTGATCAAGCCGAGGAGTGCGAGTCTACTCCAAGATGTACCTTCTCGTGACTAGCTACCATCACCGAGGGTTGGGGGAGACGATATCCCTAAGACAGCATTCCAGACACGTTATGGGCACTTTGAGTTTACAAGGATGTTCTTTGGATTGACGAATGCGCCTAGCATTCACGGACCCCATGGTATTCCAAACCCTATCTAGATCGCTTGTCGTAGTTTTTGTGCATGAAATTAATCTACCTACCAAAGGGAAAGAGTATCTGAGGATTTGTTTACGTCACGAGATCATCAATTATACGCTAAGTTCAAGAAAAGAATTCTCATCACCGAGGTGAGATTGGGACACGCGGGTGTCGCGATCGCTTATCAACACCTGCGAGAAGGTCGAGGCTGTGGATGATACTGGAGAGGCCGCCGGGCCTTTCGATATAAGTAGTTTCTCGAATCGTCAGGGCACGCAAAGGAGATTCACAGGAGATTTTCCGAGAAGGATCGTGATGATTAGATTGATCCAGCAGGTTGCCTGCAGGATGACCATGAGAGGAGGGCATTCAGCATTGGCAGAGGGAGGTTTACTCGGGCCTTATCTTGAGGTCCCAGGACAAAAGGCATAGTGTATTGTGATGCCTCTGTGCCTGGACCGGGATGTGTTTCGATGCAAACCTGAGGGGTAGCCAGGGTTCCTACGCTTAAAGAATCATGGAGCAAATTACCTAATACAATAAGATCAGGCCATGCCTGTAGCTTTCACCTCAAGATTTGGTCATTATATGGAAGCAGCGGTCGAGGCGCATCGTGAGCATAAAAGTTCCAAGTGATATTTTCATTGAATGACCACAAGAGGCAACGAGATGAATGAAGTTCCAGAGGTATGACTTTACATTGCATTACCATCCCGTAAGGCAAATGTGGTGGTCGATGCACCCGCTGGAAGTCACGGAGTATCGCTAGTATAGTTTCCGGAATGAAGTGGATGCCGAGACTGAGACAAGCCAGTTTGCCAAAAAGACAACAGTAGATCGTGGTACGTTAGGAGTTTAAGTACACCGTCGTTGAGAGTGATCGAGTCCCCAGTGACGTGACGCGAGATAGTGTGTCCATCGATCAAGCAAGAAGGTACAGTGTATCGGTATCGACCGTCCACTTACGGTAGTCTTACTCCGCAGATTGCACACCCTCATTTGACCGACGAGAGAGAGATTCTAGAGAGTTTCGTTGCTCGATTTGTCGCATCCAAAAGAACAAGATACTCAAGATCTTCGCCGCCATGATTTCACTCTGAGCTGATGAAGTGGACATGTGTGGGACTTACATTAAATTGTCCTTACTGGTTTCACAAATATACCAGCAATCAGGTCATGGCTACTCAGCCATCGAGGTGGCCGAGGGAAGTGGAGCATGTCACATGGATTTTGAGACCCACTTGCCACTTCCGACACCCAAGACATGATGCAGATATAAGGATAGACCAAATTTCATGAAGTCGACATTTTCTAGCCGTATGGATGACTTCACTGAGATTCCGCTCACAGATATTCGAGAGATCGTTCTACTGGTTATGAAAGTACCATCCATATATGTCTATAGAGACCCGATGGTTTACGACGACTCTTTACAAAGAGTTTCCAAAAGGCTGGCAATACCGATCAACCATAGTACAAATTTTTCCACCCACGTATGGTCAATGTAGAGATTATATATGTTAGAGGACATGCTGCGAGCATGTGTCCTGGATCATAAGGGTTGCTGGGAAGAGCACTTGCCCTTAGTGGAATTCGCCTACAACAACAGCTACTGCGAGTATACGCAGATGGCACCATGAGGCATCGCATGATGTTACTGATTCACCCATATGTTGGACTGGTAGAGAGTCGCATCACGTCCCTGACTAATACACACCTTTGAGAAGGTTGATACGACAAATGCCTTTCCCACCTGATCGATTTGATATATGATTAGCGCTAATGTGTGATCTCGACTTTGGAGTTCGAGGTCGAGATCACGCCTTCTCAAGGTGATGCTCACAGGAGCCGTCAAAGCGTTCAAGCAGTTTATGAGCTATCACCGAGGTTCATCACTCTTCTAGATACTGAGAGGGTAGACATCAGATGCACGGCTGGCTTTACTCGCCCAAAGATGTCGTGTCCACGAGGTATTTCACGCTCCATGTTCCTGAGGTACACCTGCATCCAACTCACAGCTGATCGGGGAGAGATCGAGGTTGACACGGATGGACCTTCCGCAGGAGTGGACCAAAGGTACATTATGGATAGTCTCGATCGTGTTTGCGATCATGAAGACCGTGAGGCGCGAGGTGCTACGCCGCACCATGGAGTGGAGGAGTCAACGGAGCGTGATATCATGCGCGGCCACCTATCGCTTCTTGTTTAGGGATGAAGGTACGTGGTTTAATGCCAAGGTTTAAACGACTAGTTTACATGCATGGTATAGTGCGCACGCTGCGTATGCATGTGAGTTGTTGTAGATTGTACACTTCGGACAAAATTCCTTTTAAAGGAGGGGAGAAATGTAAAACTAGGAAAATTTAAATTTTCTCAAAGGGTAATGGCTGTTTCTATAAAATTCAAATTTTTCTGCATCTCGGCGACAAAACGGACTTCACCATTGGAATCGCCCGCAAATCTAGCTTCCACGCCGACTTCACACCCGAGACAGCTGGATTTCACGCTGAGGCACTGAAGGTCCGTGCCGTACTATGGAGAAACATGTGAGGTGACAAAAGTCACCTACTACATGTACTCATGTGACACATGTTGCATGATTAGTGAGATGATGGGAATGAATGGCTTAGATTAAGCCATGTGTCAAAAAAATCCAAAACTTAAGGACACAAATAGAATTTTTAAAAAGTTTAAGTGAATAAGACAAAAAGGGAATAGTTTTCTTCTTCGTTTGGAAGCACAAAACGTGCAGTAGGTGTGGGCTTGAGATTTTAGAGAGAGAAAGAGGATTCTCTCAGATTTCCGCCGGACCACAATTTTCGTCAAGCAAGAAAACAGTGCTGTTCTACGCGCGAGTTACGCAGGCAGTTCGATTTTGTGGAGTTCCGCAACCCAAGAGGTAGGATCTTTTCCTACTTGCTTTATTCTTTCGCTAAGAGCCATTTATGGATGGAGATTTGTTGAGGCCTCGTAGTGGCTTGCTATCGGGTCTCAAAATCTTTGAACCGAGTGAAGAAATCCCTACTTGTGTGACCATGAATAGTGCCGACCCGAGGGTTTCACTGTTCACGTGATTTTTGGTGTGATTTTTGTGTTGTTGGGTAATTCAAATTGAATTGTTTGATTTTTTATTAGCCCATGTGAGCTAATTTTGGTGTTATTGATTGTGAATTGAATAACATGAATTGTGTGAATTAATTTTATTAATATATACATGAAAAATATATTAGTATGAATATTAAATGATAATGCATTCCATAAAATTGCAATTCTAGATGGTAGGTGTGAGTGCATGACATGAAGTAAAATAAAAGAAAAATGAAAACGATCGTGAAAGGAATTTCAAGGAAGATTTTGTAAAGAATCGCTTTGTAGAGTCAGCTCCAATAGTTCATCTCGAGGCGAACTCCACATGACTGCTTCTAGAATTACCCAACAATTCACCCGAGGGTTGTCCAAATGTATTTATCAAATCTCTAGTAAGTCAAAACAAAAAGCCGTTTGAAAACTCGGATTTTGCCTCGCATTTGGCTCATGGCGTGCGAGAGTCGATGAGGACTCGAGGCATGGATCGCACGACATTCAAGTAAGATCATGTATTTGCTTAAGTGTGTTTGTTTGCCATGACATGTGCACTTAGTGTGACGCCCCAAATCCCGGGGGTCAGTTGACTACTCGTCAACTCGCGAAAATGCTAGTGAATGCCAGACCCGAAGATCCACGGAAAACGGCGTAGCCCTTGTAATGAGTGAGCCTACCCTTAGTACATAACCCGCCCTAACACATCCAATTCACCTCACATAGGGGTCTAAATGAGAGTAAATAATGGCCACTTAGGCCCCTGCATCATCACTCAACCAATATATCCAACCTATATACTACTAGTTTCAAGAGTAGAAATACTTTATACAAACATATATTAAAAATTCTAGAATTCTAATACATGTCATACAATTATAATACTGTGTGCCACAACTCAGCCTTTCTTCTAAATCGGCCTCTAAGAAGAGTCGTCCTCTCGAGCGCCCCCTGTACCTGAAAAATGTTCCTCGATTGTATGAAAGACGCCCAAGAAAGGAATCACCCTAAATGGGTTACTCTCCACCTAAGTGCATATGCAATGCTCCAATGAAAACATACATTCAAGTAAATGCGTGATCCTACTTGAATGTCTACCTGATCAACTCATACCCCGAGTCCTCACCGACTCCCTCACACTTGCCTTAGCCACGTATGAGAAACATTATTTTTCAAAACAAAGATATTTGTTTTTAATTGTGGACAACCCTCCGATATAAGTAGTGGACCGACCATGTTCCCATTTAGGACAACCCTCCGATGTATATCAATTGGGCCGATTCGACGCATTGATATTTTATATGGACTCACTTCGATAATTATTATTTTTAGTAGTCAACCCTTCGAAACTATTCTCTCAAGAATCACCTCCCCGCACTCAATTCCTATTGTTTTAGGTGCCCGGAAGACATATGGAATGCATGATGCCAATTCCAATACAATTCATATAACACATGAATATATATATAACATGATATAAATCTCTACATAATTTAATCACACAAACATGTTATGTAATTCACAATCACCAAAATTATCCTCACTTAGGCTAATTATCCAACACGAGCAATCTGATTTGAACTTACCTAACCAAACACATTTATTTCACAAAAATTATTTGTGAATACTATTCTCTAGAACAAAGAAACCCCTAAGTTACTCGTCATAGCCTACACCACATTACATTTTTTCACACAATTCAAGTTTACTCGCTTCAGTAATTATCAACACAAGATTTATTTCCTATAAATTAATGAAATAAATACCCAAATAAATTTCTACACAGCCATGGACTCGTGTATTTGAGTCTAAATTCACTAATCACTCCGCTCACTTTAGAACTCCACTCACGGCCATTTCCGGCCTTATACACATCAAATCATCGTTTATAGCATAAATGCACAAACTAGCAACCCAAAACAGTCCGTGAGCAGTCACGAACTGTCCAATGGGTTTCAAAATTTCCACTCCTTGGTTCCAAGATTTGGAACCGATCAAACGGTCGTTTAAGGCCTCAAACCATTCGAAACATTACAAAACACTTAAATAAAGTGTAAAACCCAAGTAGGATAAAACCCCTACCTCTCGGAGTTTGACGAAACTCCCTAAAACCGGAGTCCACGCATAGGCCTCCGCTGCAGAGCAAACTTTCCTTCGCTAGAAGGATTTACAAATGGATCTCCCGAAAATCTAGAGAGAATGAGGTCCTTCTCTCTCTAGAAAATCACCATTTTCCGTCGTGATCTTCCTCTCGTTCGCTAATGTTTTGCCTCTTTTCAATTTGGAGAAGAGACACTAGTTATTTTGGCTTTTATTATCATTTAAACAATTCCCTAAAATGCCATCTTATGTCCCCAAGTTTGATTATATCATCATCTCCCGCCATTATTTTCCACATTTCATTCCATAACTATATTCATGAGTATATATATGTGACTCACACATCAAGATCGTTTGTGGCAAATCTAATACTTATGTTACTGAAAAACGCAAATCTTAACGCCTCAGACCATAAATTTTTAATTTAAGTTATAGATCTTACTAAGATTATTCAAATGTGAAATCTATTTCACATCCGAGATCTAGAGAACAAATCTTTGATTTTGACCGAACACATTTTACCTTTTCCAAAAATTGAATTTTCTGGTCTTACAATCTCCTTTAAAAGGAATTTCCATTCCCAAAATTCCCTGGATAATCACATCACTCATGCCATATGCAACGGCACTCTATCATGTATGTAAACTCGTCATTTAATTAAACGACTAATCGCGCATCTTCATCCCTAAACAAGAAGGGATATTGCGGGCCCGCATCGCGGTCCTCCGCGTCCCATGCGACCTCCACCCATAGCGCCGCCATAAAGACCACTAGCCTCACTGGCCTTGCGCCGCAAACCCGATCACGACCATCCAAAAATACACACCCTGGGCTCCTCCTCGAAGGTCCCATCATGTTTAATTTAACTGTCCCTAATCCACTACACGAAATGGATCATGTGATACTTCCCGAGCATGGAGACGTGAAACACCTCATGGACACTTGATACGCCGGGCTAAGAAGCAACCCAGACGCAACAAAGGTTTACTCCTCTCGAGTATCTGTAAAGGCTCACCGAACCCTGATAATTTCTCGCATCGAACCTGACCACTCCTCTCTTAGGCATCACCTTCAAGAAAACGTGGTCCCCAACCTCGAACTCTAAGGGTCGACGTCGCACATAAGCATAGCTCTTCTTCCTACCTGAGTTTGAGAAGACGCCGCATTGGCTTCACCTTCTCGAGGTGTCTTTAATCGCATCAAGACCCAGAATCTGAGCCTTCCACCTCGGTCCAACATAATTCAGAATCTACATGGCCTCCATACAATGCCCCATATGTAAGCCATCCAGATACTCCGCCGATAACTGTCAGAGGCGACCCACTAAGGGCAATTGCTCCTCCTAGCCCATTATGACCCAGATGGCTGCCTCGCAGTCGCGGTCCTCTGGGCAACACTTGTAATCTCATCCACACAACATAACCCCACAACCCCCGCTTTGGTAAACGCCACCTTCCTGTTGTCACAATCATTGACAATCCAATGGACTGTCAACCTAGTCCATGTAATGAATGACATCCATATACCAAGCCCTTGCCGGCTCAACAACACCCAATGCAATTTCCAAAGGGGTATCCAAATCTCGAGTCACTCCCGACTTATCACTCCAACCTCCTAAGTCTACGTGATAACCCGATCGTGTTTTCATCCTGCAACATAACTCTTCTGGCCACTTTGAGCCTCTTACATTCATACAATTCTGACATCTCCACGAGTCTCTTACACCCACAATGTAAATCTTGGATATCTCCCCGGCCCTTACACCTCATTCGTGATTCCACCTTAGGGATTAATTCGCCCCATTTTTGCTTTGCTCAACATAATTTAATTACTTTCATTTCCTCGAATCGGACTATGAGTCTTTATCGACGAGTCCCAAAGACCAATCCTCAACCACACTCACCAAGAGTGGTGAATGACCGTACGTGCACCCACACCCGACTCGACGCGATGTTACCGTGCACATGAACGCAATGATGTCATACTGTGACACCCAATCCCTGGGTCCACCATGAGCAGAATCTCAGAGATCTCTAACTCGTAATCCCGACCTATCAAGCCAACTCTCACCCTACATCCTAGGGAAGAACATCTATACCTGGCTTCTCTAAAGGCCTTAACCTCTAAGACCAAATCCATGGGCCGTGGCCTGCATGACAACCCTGGGCCAAGGTCCCACTCATCGATAACCCGATGGTCGGGTTAACCTATCCATGCCAAGCATGACATCAACAACCAATATTTCCTACCACCTTAAGGTCCACCACGCCCTACTGTGAACTCGATCCGCCCCTCGACTGACCCACACTCCGCCCCTCCGTCTATCTCAGGCCGGGCTGAAGTGCTTGTATAGCACCCTCGAACCGAACTCGGTTCCTCTGACCCATACTAGGGTGTGGAGGACTGAATCGTATACTCTCATATTCTCTATGTTTAATTAGGATCATACTGGCCCCAAAGTCCCGGATCCCCTGGCTCTCGGGACAATCCTGCCTCACATGCCCAATCCCGCCCCGGTCCCAAACTCGTGAAGTGCGTGTCTTCCGCCTTCCCGAACTAAAGAAGGCTGATCCTCCCTCTTGCTACCAACACCAGTATCCCGAGTGTTCCGAGCTCCTCAATCTCTCTCTCTATGGTCAGGGTCGCCCCAACCATGGAGTCCATGTCCCGTAGGCGAAGTCCTACGATCCCACTCCCAACATAACTCGCGCCCCACAGCCTCCCACGCAATGATCTCCAAATCACATCCCGCTAATCACGACGCCTCAAGATCACATTCGGTCCCTCCCAACCCATCACGCTTCCAACCTCTTCATCCATCACACTCCATGCCCACCCACACACTCAAACCACTCAGGCAGACCCTGCATCCGTCTCACCTCATCCTCTAGGTAAGGCTCGTTATCCAACTCCGCCAACCTGGGTCCCTAACACTTGACCTCGTGAGGCCCAGCCTAGGGAAAATATCATGCTTGTCCCCCGAACGGCCACAAGTACCGCCCCGCGTAGGCTGTGAATCCCCCACGCTCAATCGAGCAACCCACTTCGTGTCGGCCAACCAATCCATCCCCAAGATGACATCGAACTCTTACATGTCCATGATTCCTGTCTACCGTGTGAGTAGAGTCCCCCGAGATCTCCAACTCGCAACTCGACATATCATCCCGGCCCCGCCCTAACTCCTAGGAGAACTCACATACAAAGGCTCTCTAAGGTCTCAGAGGTCCCTTGCCCATTTCCACCATACTGGGCCTCACTCTAGCTAACGCAACCAGTCTGTCCCCGGTAAAGGTTTTGGTAATCTCTATAGCCTCTAACACCTTCCTCGATCTATAAGGAACCAATGGTCTCACGCCCGATCTCCTCCCCGTGAATGTCGTGAGGATGATACGCCCCTAAACCTCCGAGGTTACTAGGACCTCCCCTGACTACCCGCTACACTCAGCCCAGGCGATAGCAAATTGCCGTGAATCCCTACGTACCCCCGCCAAAGCCTGATCAAACATCGGTGGCTGGTCAAATGTCAGGCGGTACCGACCGCACTTCGCGGACGCCCTCTACGTCCGCCCTCGACTAGCCATCTACTCAAGTCAAATGGGCAAGAAACCCCATTCAAGATCTCGGCGGGTTCAACATGCCCCGAGACACTATTCATTCACATACGCCATAGTATGTCCTTGCATTCAAATGCAATACGAGACAATTAATTCACATCTCAAATCAATTTTATCCACAAAAATTTTATTTTCAAAAATTTCTTTTTTTCAAAATTTTGTCCCATTTTATTTGATTTTATTTTATTTAATTAAAAAAAATTTCTATCACAATACCATCACAAAGAGCTCCAAATCAGGCCCCAAGACCAATTTTTTTTTTTTCGTTTTTCATTATTTTTATTTATTTATTTTTTCATTTCTTCCAGCCACTGGAAAATAATTTAAAACAGAAGTCATTTTTTTCTCATTTTCCAATACTCAATAAATTTATAAAATTTATTTTCTTCAATTTTACTAACTGGAAAACCTTAGAAAATAATTTTTTTTCTTCACCTTATTTTTTTTTTTTTGACATTTTGTCTAAAATCTCCTCAAACCTCTTGATCCAACACTAAACCTAGTGTTCAACCTTAAAATTTATTAAATTTTTAGGTTATTATCCACTAAAACCACATAAATTTATTCAAATTTATTTATTTCTCTTCTTGTTCCGCTTTTACACTCAGAAAATTCTAAAAATTCTTCACAAATTTTCCAACACACATTGTGCTATCTACTGCTACGTAAATCATACACAATACATGATCACACATCATTCATGTTACGATATTTTCACAATAACAAATTATCAAATCACACAAAACACACCAACATATGAATGCAGTGTCCTAGTTTTGTCCCGTGATTTCCTAGTTAATCTCATACCTAACTTAACATCAAACCACCCAAGTGGTGATGGATACCCAAACCCGAGCTCCCTAGGTATTCGTATACCTAAGCTCTGATACCAAGCTGTGACGCCACAAATCTCGGGGGTCCGTTGACTACCCGTCAACCCGCGGAAACGCTCGTGAATGCCGGGTGACACGACATCTCTCACGAAAATCGGGCAGAGTCTCCTTTGTACGGGGAGCTCTACCCTTAGTACATAACATGTCCCAACACATCCAACGACCACATAGGGTCCAAATGAGAGTAAATAATGGCCACTTAGGCCCCTGCATCATCACTCAACCAATATATCCCAACTATATACAATAGTTTCAAGAGTTAGGAAAATACTCTTATACAAACATATATTAAAAATTCTAGAATTTAATACATGTCATACATCATAATACCAAAGCCACAACCCTGATATCTTCTAAACCTAGCCTCTAAGAAGAGTCGGTCCCTTCCTCGAGCCCGTACCGAAAAAAATGTTCCTCGATTGCAGGAGTTATCGCCCAAGAGTGGAATCACCCTAAATGGGTTACTCTCCACCTAAGTGCATATAATGTCTAATGAAAACATACATCCAAGTAAATGCGTGATCCTACTCAATGTCTACCCGATCAACTCATACCCCGAACTCACCGACTCCCCTCACACTCTGCCTAGGCCACGCATGAAACATTATTTTTTCAAACAAAGATATTTTGCTTATATTTGCCGACAACCCTCCATATAAGTAGCGGACCGACTCGGGCGTTCTATTTGAGCGACAACCCTCCGATGTATATCAATTGGGCCGACTCCAACGATTGATATTTTATATGGACTACCCTCCGATAATTATTGTTTTTTAGTCAACCCTCCGAAACCATTCTCTCAAGAATCACCTCCTACACTCACTCCTATTGTTCTAGGGTGCCCCAGCACATATGGAATGCATGATACCAATTCCAATACAATTCATATAACACATGCGAATACATATAACATGATATACATTTACATAATTTAATCACACAAACATGTTATGTAATTTCACAATCCATTTCACCAAAAATTATCTCACTTAGGCTAATTATCCAACACGAGCAATTCAATTTGAATTACTCAACAAAACACATTATTTCACAAAAATTATTTTGTGAACACTATTCCTGGGAACAAGAAACCCCTCGTGCTATCGTCATAGTACGCTCACTAGCCACATTACATTTTCCACACAATTCAAGCCATTTCTGGCCTCATACCATCAACACAAGATTTATTTCATAAATTTATGAAATAAACACCCAAATGCTTCTACACGTCACGCATCGTACTGGGGCTCCATAAATTTACCAATCATCTGTTCACTTTGGTGGAACCCGAATTTCACTGGCCATTTCCAAATTTATACACATCAAATCATCGCTTATAGCATAACAAGAAACTAGCAACCCAAAACAAGCTTCGTGAGCACAATGCATCGTCTAACGGCTTCAAATTTTGACCCTCGCTCCAAGATTCGAACCGATCAAACGGCCGTTTAAGGCCTCAAACCATCCGAAACATTACAAAACACTTAAATAAAGTGTAAAACCCAAGTAGGATAAAACCCCTACCTCTTAGAGTTTGACGAAACTCCCTAAACCGAGTCCACGCTGTAGGCCCTCCGCAGAGCCAAGCCTCTTCGCCCGAAGGATTGGCGCCGATTCTCCCTGGAATTTAGAGATAAGGAGGTCCTTCTCTTAAAATCACCATTTTCCGCTTTCGTGATCTTCCCTGCTCCAAGACGTTGCCTCTTTTTCACCTGGGAGAAAGAGACACTATTAGTTATTTCGCTTATTATCATTTAAACAATTCCTAAAATGCCATCTATGTCCCCAAGTTTGATTTTTGACATCTCGGCACTATCTCTACGTCCATTTCCGTCATTTCACTCATGCAAACTTATGGCCCATGAGTACATGTTATATGTGACTTTCAAGCACATCAAATATCATCATTTATGGCACCCGATACGCGATGCTCGAAAAGTGTAAATTTGATCGTCTTTAATTCAATTCAACGAAATTGCCACAGAAATGATTTGCGAGATTCCATTCCAATCTGAAACTGCTTCATCATTCGAGATCTAGAGAATAAATTTCATATTTTTAACCGAAATTACGATTTTACCCTTTTTCCAAAAATTAGAATTTTCTCGGGTCTTACACTTAGGTAGGGAGTAACCCATGTAGGAGATTATCACTACGCTGGCTTCACCTCAATGGCGATTATTAGTTTCCTGCAGACAGTAATGTATTATGTGACGACTTTTCTCACTGTATACGCATTTTGTAAGAAAGTTCAGATTACACATATTTTATTTTGTAAAACATGTATTAGAACTCTAGATTTTGATATATGTTTTGGTAAAGAGTAATGTATTAATCCTGAACTATGGTAATATAGTTGATGTATTTCGTGAGTATTGATGCAGGGCCTATGGGCTTTTTTTTTTACTCGCATACGGACTCGTGGCTCAAGTGTAATTGGGGATGTGTCCCACTGCAGAGATCCCCATACAAAGGAGATTCTCCGCCAATTTTCGTGAGTGGTGCTCCAAGCATCCGACATCCACGAGTATTCCGCGGTTGATCTAAGTTGTCAACCCGACCCCTGAAATGGGGTGTCACAGTGATTGTTCATACTTGAATTGAGGTTCTTTAATGATTAGATATGTTTTCACAAGTATGTTCAGATTGGAATGAAGGAATGCACAATGTTTTAAATGTTAATTAAAAAATGTGAATTTTTGCAACTTTGAGAAAAATTTATTGTCACGACATAATTTTCTTTATCGCGACAGTATTACTAAAACTCATGTACAACATTGTGTCTTAATGTCGCGATACAAAGATCGTTACTTCTTTAGTCAGAGGAATTGTCATGGCTGCACTTTTCTATGTTGCAACATAATTCGAACCGAGGAGCACAAACTATGTCACATAATGCTTTAGTTGCAACATCTTTTGATTTGAACCGATCCTTGTCTTTTCTATGGCATGACAATTTTTCGCTCTTTCGCAACCAAGTTGGCTTTAGACTTATATTGCAAAGAGAGTTTTTGTCATGACAATTCTCTCTTTGTCGCGACATAAGTACACTTGAACATCACATTTTTATGTCGCGACAATTTTTGCTTTGTTGCAACAAAGAGCTGACCTAGTTTATTTGATTTCAGAAAATATATTGCAACATTACTTTTCTATGTCGCAACATAAAATTAAAAAGGGAATAAACCCTAGGTTAGTTTTTCGTGATTATGTAATGACATAAACAAATATGTTTCCATAAATAGATCATTTTTGAAACCTGAAAGGCCACATGCCTCATAAACCAATCAACCCACTCAGCCTTCTTCACCAAATCTCTTCCCCTCCTTTTGAAAACCCTAGATCCCCCAAAACCCTCTTCTGACAATGTCTGGGCCATCGTACCTCGTTCCAAACCTAAATGAAATCGTGGAAGAGTATACCGAGAGGGAAGAAGAACCAGTTCAAGTGACTCAAGCAAAAATAAGGCAGGAAGAAAAAAGAGATGAATCTCGGACAAAGGTGGAGCAACCAGCTGAAGAAACCAGAAAGAGGAAGAGAGAAGCTGTAGAAGCTAAAACAGAGCAGAGGAGTAAGAACCTTCATTTAAGACAAAGCCTCTGTTTTAATGGAAAAGGGTCTAAAAGATAGGAGTTTCATTGTCGAAAGAGGATTCAACAAGCTAATCTCACCTTTCTTTGAAGTGCTTGAGAAAATAGGATGACAATTACTTTGCGAGCACAAGGCACCTGACACTGCTACATTGGTTAAAAAGTTTTATGCTAACCTGGTGGAAGAAAAAGAAAAGAAGGTGTATGTTAGAGGAAAATGGATAGCTTTTATCAAAGAAACTATAAATGAAATGTTCAATCTAAAAGTGCAGAAAGATGGGTCAAAATTCAAAAAACTGCTAAAAGAGCTAGACTACCAAAAGATGGTGGACTTACTAACAGGTGGAAAAGGAAAGTGGAAGGAAATGAGGAAGACCCCATATGAATCCATTGCCAGAGGCTTGTTAACAGAAGAAGCTAAGGTATGGTTCTACTTTGTTAGCTCAACCTTATTGCCATCAAAGCACCTCAACAAAGTGAGAAGGAATGAAGTAATACTCCTTTACTCTGAAAGGGTGCAAAATCAATGCGGGGAAGATAATCGAGAATTCCATCATGAGTTACTATAAAAGCAAATACATGGGTTTGATTCCACACCTAGCTACAATCACCAGCCTTTGCCTTCTTTGGGGAGTAGATGGAGATTGGGGAAATGAAGAAACATACCCCAAGGCCTCTCCTCTGACAATAACTAGAGTGACAAGAGGCCCTAAAAACAGAGGTAAAGAGAAAGAAATGGAAATAGAAGAAGGAGAGGGGGATGAAAGATGCAATGAGGCAGTACATTTGGAAAGTCATCCCCAAGAGCAGCAAGAGATTCAGAGAAGCTTGAGCCCCATCTCGAATGTATCTCCCGATATAAGAGAAACCCATTAGGGTGGCAGTTGAGAGCTCAGGATAGCAAGGCAATAAGGCAGAAATTGAGGAGATGTTGAAACAAATAAGAGAAAAAAAATGTAAGAAAGAGACAGACAACTGAAGTTACAGCTGCAGATGAGGGACAAATATTTGGACAAGGAATTGCAAAGAAGAGATCAATACTAGGGAGAAGAAATAAAGCAAAGGGATTTAGAATGGAGATCATAATTGGAAAGAAGGGATACAAAATGGAGAACAGTGATAAGGGATAGAGAAGTGGATTTTTGGACAGAAATAGGCATACATGAGGCAAATTTAGTGAAAATGTTAAAGAATAGAGACAAAGCTATGTAGGAAGCCCTAGAATCAAGAGACAGAGATTGGTTAAATAGTCTTTAGTATTGCAAAAAAAGCTTTAGACTGATGACTTACGAGCAAGTCAACATCAGGACACTCCTGGAATCAGTAGCTAAGAGACAACGAGAGTTTATAGAGAGCAATGCTAAGATTGTGGATTGGGCTATGAAGATAGTCCCATGTAAAAATAAGGTGCTACGGTTAAATAGTCTTTAGTATTGCAAAGAAAGCTTTAGACTGACGACTTATGAGCAAGTCAACAAGAGGACACTCCTAGAATTAGTGGCTAAGAGACAATGAGAGCTTATAGAGATCAATACGAAGATTTTGGATTGGGCTATGAAGACAGTCCTAGGCAAAAAGAAGGTGCCACTCCCACAAATCAGAATCTCAAATTGTGTTCCATACATAATAGTCCCTTAGGATGTCACAGACCCCCCAATACCCTTCTCTAACCTGAATCCAAAGGAAGAAACACCTTCTGAACTATGACCTCTAGTGCAAGAAGGAAATAACTAACCCTAGTAGAGGAAGTTGAAGAATATTTCAAATTGGAAGCAACCAAGAAAAAGACCTTAAAAATAAAAAAATGAGCATTGTCTCTTCACTCATGAAAGTTTCAAAATAATTTTTCCAAGAGTGCATTCGAGATTATTTTCGAAAATCTGCACTCATGAAAGTTTCGAAATGGCTAAATGACATCAAAGAAATTTTTTAAAATTTTATCAAATGGTTGAACTGCATCTTTTGAATGATACCAAAGAAAGCTTTGGTCTTTCACATGAAGGACATTGATCGGGAATTTTTTTATTTTTTAAGCAAAAATCACATCAAAAATCAAAATAGAATTACTTAGAGGAGCCAACCGATAGGCGAAGAACCCAATTACTCCATGCAAGGGCGGCTGAGCTTCTCTATAGCAACAAGGCTGGACTACAGAGGAGTCAAAATAAGCAACAACTCGAGTAACGTACGATACAATAGTTGCAAGGACCATTTTACAACGCAAGAAAAGGCAAAAGGACATCTGAAGCACTTACTTAATGTGAAAGAAACGCTTGATCGTTGACAACAGGAGGATGTGGGCCACGAGATGTCGATCTCCAATGGACTAACGTATTAGACTGGCAAGGAATCTTTAATTTGTTGACGCTGAAGAATAGAAAAATATATGAACTATAGAAAAAGAAGAAAAGGAAGAAGAGCTGGTAAAAAAGTTTCCTTTTTCCCAATTTAAAAGGTCTTATTTTTCTAAACCAAAATATTTTAGTTTGGGAAGTGAAAACATACTTTCTTTTTTTTTTTTTACTTTTTTTTTGTGGAAACAAGGAGAAATATGGTAACTTTTGGGTGTTGGAAAAAGGAGAAGAGGAATTTCTTCTTTAGAAATATTTTTTTGGCAAAGTAAGGACAAAAGTTAGAGGTTTGAAACTTAAAGTGGAGGGAATATTTCCTAAGGGAATCAACAATTGCCTCCTTATTCTATCCGAGTTGGCTCGTTCTTGCCTTTGAAACTCAAAATCATGGGTCGATAGATGAACTTTAGGTCTCACGGTTGGAGATAGGCCCAAGAATATTTTTTGGGGCTTTTATACATACAATATGGCCCTCGGGCCACAATGTATGCGAGGGGAAATTTTTGCACCCAAATTAACATTTTGCCTAACCAAAGGCCGAAGTCCAAACCCATGGCTAAATAATCCAGATAAAATGAGCCCAAACCCATTTGATAAAGCCCATGTAAAAAGCCCAAGGGCATTTCTGAATTTTTTTAAAACTTTTCAAGTTGCCAATGGAGGATATATGATGAGACACTGTCTCAAAGTCATAAGTGAAAAAAGACTTTTTTTTCAAAGTCAGAACATGGCAATACTTGAGGTAGTAGAGAAAACTTCAGTATCAAGTCAAGAAGCCATCTAAAATACAACATGAGGTTTTGAACCCATGAACTCTATGTTTTATGTAAGGGTGTTAATCGCTTTACCAACTGCCAACTTTTGAAATGCTCTAACTCTTTTTAACTACATTACCAATTTCAAAACCTTTAAAAATAAAGTTTTCAAATTCTAAAATTACTTTACAAATTTTAAATTTATATTTATCTTCTTCTCGATGTCACAAAATGTCATATTTTCATTTTCCTAAATTCTTTTTCCAAATTATCAATTTCTTTAAAAAAATAATTTTTTTTCAACATTATTGATTCGTAAATTCCAAACATCAAAACCTTAATTTCTAAAATTCAAATCCCAATTGTCATAATTTAAGTCATCTTCTTCAAAGTTTCAAAATTCAAAATCTAAATTCCTTTAAACCCCCAAAATTTTCAAATTCAAATTAAAATTCTCAATTATCAATTTCTAAAATTTAAAATACTAATTTCTAAAATTTTAATACCTAATTTTCAAAATTTAAAATTTTAATTTATAAACCCAAATTTCTATTCCAAATTTCAAAATTTAAATTTCCAAGATCCTAATTTTCAAGTTCAATTCCCTAATTTCAAAATTCCAATTCCTAATTTTTTTTTCTTCTGAAATGTCTCAAAATCAAAACTCAATTTTTAAAAAATTCTCTTTTCAAAATATTTTTTAAACGTTCCAATGACATGATTAATTCTATAATTCCAATAAAAATGAAGTTTTGTGGAGTTAATTTTTGTAATAAATAAATGGGTTTGGGTGGTTCGACATCCCATATATAATTTTTTTTATAATAATTTGGCTGATTTATAATTCGATTTTATAATTTAATCATAAATCTTTCCATATATGTTATTGTACTAACCTCTATTTTCTATTGATAGCGATTGCAGTACACTACTGAGGTACACATTCTTTCCCTATTTAAATTTTTTGTTTATCTATTTACTTATTTATTTATGATATGCTTGATGTGCTCTCGTGTATTGTCGATGTTTGTTTTTTGGTATCTAAACTTAATTAATTAATTGACTGGCATAGTTTCCTAAACTTGCTTAGTAAAGACCGTTTGTATACGAGTTTAGAGGGATACTATGACTCACTACCATACCTTTCCCAATAGGTAACATTACCTTCGAATTTGGATTCGATTTTTCGTAAACTTGTATTTTCTAAAAAATATGAGTTATATTAGGGTTTTTATTTCTTATTTTGTTTTATCTCTTAAAAAAAAAGTGGTGATTCCAAACCGTTTTCTAAATAGTTTTTAAAAAATATAAAATGATTATTGTCTTTTAGTGGGAAAGACATCATAGCCAAAATTCGGTGTCCACACTATTTCAATATGCAGACACTACAAGAAATTATTTGATTACTACTTTAAATTACCAGGAAATAACTCAGCTAATTTGCAGATTTAGCGACTTTAATTAGCAAGAGATTTTTATTCGAATTAATGACAATTTTGCAACTGATTGCACGGATTAGAGACAATTTGCACAAAACAAAGTCCCTAGCCATTACTGGTTGATTTTGGCGCAAAAGATTGACTTTAGCTCTAAAGAACAACTTTAGAGACGGATTTTCCCTAGCTAATTAGCTAGAGAACAAATTCGTTACTAAATCATGATCTGGAAATATTTTTTTACAATTTTATATGTATAACTAGGGATTTTTCCTTAAATTGTTGTTTCACAAAATGTATGAGCTTAAATTTAGGATTTTTCCCTAAATATTTAGCTGTGATAAAGGCCCGTCATAAGTCTATACCGAAACATTTTTTGCTTTGATTTATGTATTTAGTTAGGATTGTCCCTATCTAAATAGATAGGGAAAAATCACGCTATTAGGTGACCATAAATCATATTTTCTACAAAATATATGCATTTAGCTAGAGATTTTCCCAAATATTTAGCCAGTGATCGCTTCCACAAGCAAGCCTCATACCGACTATTTTTTGTTTTGTTTTATATATTTAGTTAGGGATCGGGTCCTAAATTAAAATAGCTAGGACCATATCTGCCGCTATCAAGCCTTAAATTGCTATTATGCACGCATTTAGCTAGAGATTTTCCTCAATATTTAGCTAGTGTGGGATTATGTCCGTCAAGTTAAGTCTATAAAGTACCGACTATTTTTTTGTTTTTATATATTTACTCTAAGGATTGACCTCTAGCTAAAATAGCTTAGACCAACCACAAGTATTTATGCCCAATTGTATGCATTTAGTTAGGATTTTTCCCAACTATTTAGCTGGGGATAGTGTCTGCTGTTAATTCTATAGCTAATAATTTTTGTTTTGTTTCTTTTATATTTAGCTAGGATTGGTTCTGGGCTAAAATAGCTAAAATATCCACAAGTATTAGTGCCCTTAAATTTGTATTTCTCAAAATGTATGCATTTAGCTAGGGATTTGTCCCTAGCTAAATAGCTAGGGATTTAATCCGTCACTATTCTTACCCTCAAAATTCTTCTCATCTAGGAAATTATGTATTTAGCTAAGGATATGTCCCTAGCTATTTAGCTAGGGATACTTCCGTCGTTAAGGCTTTTCAAATACTTTCGTTTTTACTTTTTGTATGAATAGGGATTTTCCTCAGCTAAATAGCTAGGGAATAATCCGTCACTATAATTTACTCTCAAATTATATTTTTCAAATTTACTGATTTAGCAAGGGGTAATTCCCTAGCTATTTAGCTAGGGATGGTATCCGTCGTTAAGTATGTCTTATTTTTTTTTTTTTTGGCTCTATATGTCTAGCAAGGGATTTATCCCTAGCAATTTTGACAAACCCCCACCCCTACTAAATAAGTAGTGTGTTCGCCACCCCACATAAAACCCCGTACCAAGCATCTAAAACGACTAGAGAATCATATGAATCGAAGCCATGCTGTTTACTAAACCCGTATAAAAATTTTTGTATTTTCAAACTTGTAATTTTATAAAATTTTAAGAAGATACTCCATACACAGATATATCCAAACCTGATATACAAATGTACATTTTTCAAATACGGCAACCAACACATCATCCAAAGAGCCTCAGCTCATCACATTTTCAAACCACCTTATGTACATACATATATTCCTTTATACAAATTCAAAGTATTTTTCAAGGCGATTAGTTAATAATACAACACCGACACAAAGTCGAGAACTTATTTTGCTCCAAATGCCCATACCCGCGTATTCGGAAAATGTAGTTTTTAAACAGCCAATGAGCTAATCGGTGCTCAATGAGTGTATGCTTTATAAAAGGATTTCTTTTTCTGAAATATCTCAAAACGGTAAAACTCTCTTTACAAGATATTTTCTAGAAATCTTGCTTGCTTTGCTTAAAAAGTTTCTAAAACTTTTCATACTTGCTTGCTTACTTTGCTTTACTTTTCTTTAAAAGTTTACAAAACTTTTCAAAAATCTCTTAATTGCTTTCTTTACCTTGCTTTAAAAGTTTCCAAAACTTTTCATAAACCTCTTGCTTTAAAAGTTTATAAAAAATTTCTCAAACACGGAGTCTGTCAACCGCTTGCTTTGAAATAAAACGAGAGCCTTTGTTTGAAATAAAATGGAGCCAGCTCAAACCGCTTGTTAGTAATCTAAACTGAGCCCGGGCTCAACCGCTTGTTTGAAATAAAAATGGGAGCCCGGGCTCAACCGCTTGTTTTAAAATAAACACTGAGCCCGTCAACCGCACCAGTGGCTCTTAAACTGTATAAAACATTCTTATAAATCATCATCAACCACTAGAGGCCTTTCCCGTCGGCAGACCCTGCTGAACACGGAGCCTGGCATCGACCGTGCCGGCGGAAGGACCTGGGTCCGCATCACCTAGGTGGGAAGTGGCCTTGGCCCAGTCACCTTTTTCCTAAGAAATATGGTGGAATTGGACCTCGAGTCTCCATCACCATAATTTAATTAGAGCTCTAACCCTATATACTCCAAGATGCGTTACACGTTTCCTTTAAATGCATGATGATGATCTAAGTTTGCCGACTGTGCAAAATCTAAAATGCATGTATGATATCCTAACACCACCACAAGACGTGACGGAATACTTCTCTAACTCGTATATTTGCTTTTAAGACTAGGATTTTTGGTCGGGCCTTATTTTACAAAATAGACTTTTGCTCACTGGTCATTGCTTAAACATGGTTTTACAATTCAAAACCATTGTTTGCTTTAAACATGGTTTACAATTAAAACCATTACATACCAGTGTAAAACAGTTTGTAATAATAATACACTAGTTTTTGAAAAATAGGTTTAGAACACTCACATCTTTGTTTCCCAAAACTTGAGCACAACTCCACTACTCCCGCCTCGCTTTTAAATTTACACACCTCAACCTATCACGGCAACGATTAATCAATTGTATAGCTTAAAACTTAACGTACTTCACACACAAGTCACTTTAGGGTCACACACAACATTCATATAGCCAAATTAACAATTTACCCTTGAGCACTAAAAAGCCCCTAACAAAAAAACCACTCATTTTGGTAAACCTTTTTCCAACAATACTCTCTGAACTTTATTACCCAAAAATTATTCAAACGGTCTTCAAATTTTATGAAAATCTCAAGAGCAGTCCTTTATATATCCAATGACATCTATTTAAAATTTCAATTTAAAATTCCTTCTCTAAGGCCCTCAACCACATAACACAAGTTACAACAAATTTTTTTTAATGCCAAATTGGTTAGCTCACTGAATCACCTACTGTTATCCTTGATTTCTGGGGTCTTAAATCCATAAATTGGAAATGTTTTCTTCACTTATTTGAATCCATGGTTCTAAGGTTTCTTCTCCCATTGGAATCACCCAATTTGGATCACCACAACTCAAGTTATTGTATTTTATATCTAGATTACTAAATTAAGCGTAACATAATCTACACATACCCACTTTGAAAATTTTTCGCACTCGTATCATAATTTGAATGCACTTCCTTCAGATAACTTATTCCCTAGAAGTATTTTACCCATAATTTTGAATCACTCAATCTTGGATGAGTGAAACTCCACTTATGTCCAAACACTACAACAATACCCAAAACAGAAAGATAATCGTTGAGCTACATGAGCTCACCTTTCAGTCCGTATTTGGGAGCCTTAGAGCTATAATTTGCTCTTGGTCCCTTTTATACATTTGTAGCCCTATCACTTATGGTTCTTTACCAATTAGAATCAATTCATTTGGATGATTATAACTCAATATATAGCCAAAACAAAAACAGGGGTTTTACCAAATTTTGACATAATTTCCTTTAAAAAAACCCAACATTATCTTTTTTTTACAACCATTCCTCAAAACCGTAATACCTCAATAATCAACATGAAAGTCATTCAAAACCACTCCATAACACTTGTATTGGTGGTTTGGAACTCCATACAACAAAACCCTAGGTAAAAATCCTAAAAATTCAACCTAAGGTCCACCAATTCCTTCCAAAACCATAGAATCATGATGGCTTCCCATGTTTATTCTTACCAATTAGATTTCACCCATTAAACTTCAAGAATTTAGGTTATCAGGATCTTCCACAAACCCTAGAACAAGGAGCAACTAATCTCCATGGAAAATTCATATAAAAAACCCTAGACATCAAAATACACTTGATTTCAAGATGAAAACATAACATTTTTCTCCTTCTCCTTCTTTTTCTTCCACTTCTTCCTCCTCTTTTCTCCCTTCTTCTCCTCTCCTACGGGTTGCCCTAGCCAAATGAGAACAAAATGTGATATTTGGTTTGTCTCATGGCCTTTTTATAGTCTCAATTATACCTTAATTGCAAATAGGTCCTCGATCTCTCAATAATTTTATTTCTAACTTTGTTATTTTCTATTTTTGCATACCATCTTCTTGATTATGCCCTTATGTGTCCTATTTGATCAATTACATTTTACCTTGTTTTATTACAAATATTCGGTTCCATAAATTATCATTTCAATATTTCTTCCAAAAAAAATACTACAAGACCTTAGCGCTATGTGTGCCCTTACTGCTATCTGCACTGCACACCCTCTCAGTGATCTGGCGCAAATTTAGCTAGGATCAGGTCCAAGTGTTAGGTTCTTAAACGTAAAAACGACATCTTTTCCCTTTCCTTCAAGTATACTTAGAAAGCTTACAGTTAATCTTCTCTTCTCTCACCCCGTCTCACAAAAAACAAAGAAACCATTCCCTTCTCTCACCCGTCTCTGACCTAATTAGGTTTGTTCCCTTCTCTCACCGTTCGTCACTTACTCCGTTTTCCAATTACCTGCACACCTTTCGTCTCTCAAAACACAGCGTCGTCGCAACGTCATTTTGAAGCACCAAACCAAACAAACAACATCTTTATCTCTCTCTTTCTTGGATTCTTTTGCCCATTACCGTAACTTCAATTTCTAACTCTTCTCGTTATTAGGCAAGATTTTCAACGCTCTTTCTCCTTCAAAATACTACTTACATATCTATCTCTCTCTCAATTTGATTTCCACTGGCGGAGTTTGGTTTATAAGAGCATATCCAGCAGTTAGCAAAAATTAGAGCATCTAAAGCTATTTTTTTTGCTCCAAAAAGTCACTTTTTGAGATTTAGCTAAAGTTTTAGCTAGAGCATCTCCAGCAGTGAGCATCTAAAGTTTTATCTATCCTAAATTCATTCCAATTTTACCCTTTCTCTTCTTTAATAATTACATCATATACCCTTCATTCATCTATCTCACTCCATACACTATAAATTTTATTTAAAAATATAAATATAAATATTTAATTAAAATTTAAAATAAAATAAACATTTAATTAAAAATAAAATAAAAATAACATTAATTACAATTTTAGTAGTTGAAAATTTTAGAAGTTACTAAATATATTTATAGGTTAGAAACCTAGCAAAAATTGTGGTTGGAGGGTAGAATTAGTAAATACAGTTTTTGGGGGCCAAAACGACGTCGTTTTATCACCTTTTAAAATTCAGATATATCAAACGACGTCGTTTTCAGAAATAAGTAGAGTCCAAATACGCTTTGGAATATGTAGTCACTTATTCAAATTGACGCTGCTTTGACTCGGCAAATTTCAAAACGATGCCTTTTTAATATGTACAAAAAACACGTCGCTTGTTCGGGTAGATAATAAAACGACGTCGTTTTGTAGGCTTAAAAAAATAGAATCTCTCTTTTTTTCTAAAAAGTAATTATTATTTTAAAATTAATTTTTAATGAAAAAAATATACAAAAGAAACTTTTTGATTTTCGTGGCTTTGAGAAATTGCAAAGAGAGTGATACATTCCATCACACGTGTCAACTCATCATGAAGCGTCATTCTCCATTTTGTCAGTAGCTCTCACTCTCTAGGTTTTTATCATTCATCATTTCATTCCGCACTCAATCTCAAGTTCCAAAACATAATCTCCGATGCAGCCGACTC
The DNA here is from genome assembly GCA_016808115.1 of Tetrastigma voinierianum. Taxonomy (NCBI): domain Eukaryota; kingdom Viridiplantae; phylum Streptophyta; class Magnoliopsida; order Vitales; family Vitaceae; genus Tetrastigma; species Tetrastigma voinierianum. Next base: position 904,034 of record JAEQBH010000582.1, read on the forward strand.
GCTTCTTCCTTCTCCTCGCATTCTCCGCCGATATCGATCAGTACCTTAATTCCCCAACACTTGTTTCGTTTCATCAAAGATTTTCTTTTCTTTTTACTCGCTTAACCGTCGATGTTGTGGTGATTTGTTCTGCTGTGGTTTTCTTCATCTTGATTTTGTGAAGATCGCTTGCATCTCAGCAGAAAAGATGTAGTATTTATTTCTGCTTTTTTATTGTTTCGGTGTTATATTTTCCATGATTGTTGAAAGTTGTTTATTTGTTTATTTTTTATTTGTTTTTATCTTCGCCTTCACTTTCTATGCTCAAATCTATGAAATCAAAAAAGTTTGGAGTTTGATGCTTACGGTCACGCAGGAGATGGATTAGGTTTTCCTCGGGTTAACGAACTGAAAAAGTTCCAACCACACTCCTTCTAGCAGTTTTGCCAAGTTAGTCTCTTGATATATATATTTTTTTCTTTTTTAGAAACTTATGTTGGGAAGTGAACTTTGATTCCTGTAATACCGAAATTTTATTGCGGTTTAGGCCACCTAGAGAGAAGATACATTGATTTTCTATTTATCCATTTGGATCCAATTCCTCTTGTCGTCATTTTTGTCCATCTTAAATATCGGGTATTATGTTAGGCTTGATGTTATTGTGCGATTTCCTGGTTGGCGGCTCGGCGTCTTGCACTTGGCTGCGAGCCTGAGAGGAGGTAAAAAAATCTCAGATCCAACCTCGGCACTCGACGCCGGTTTATGATCCAACCTCTCTTTAAGTATGCTTTCTAAAAACTCAAATCCAAACTTCTTTGCATTTGGTTTAAGTGATTGGGGTGTATATATATTGTTGTTGTGATTTGAATCCTAAAATCACTGTATTAAATCGCTTGGTTTTGTTTTTAGATTTTCGATTTTTTTTGTTATTCGTACTCAAGATTCCATTCTCTTGAATTTGAACCCCCAATGGTCATATTGTTGAGGCCAAAATGGTGCTTTTTTGTTGAGTTCTTGTGTGTTATAGAATTCATGGTATATGACAATAAAACAATGAGAATTGGCGGTTATGGTAATGAGTACAGAATGCATGATGATGAGAATGAAACAAATTTGATATACTCATTAAAATAAAAATAAAAATTATGAGTACATAGGTTTAAAAAACTGAACAGGACAATAAAAAAAAAAAAACCATCTTTAATCTTTTGTTACGTCCCAAGCAAAATAAAAAAATAAAAATCATAACGATGCACAAAAATGGGCACAAAATAGGTTCAGTTCAAAGCAAGAAGAATCTTGTTGTCCATTTATAAATTATTTGAAGTCATCATTTAATTGAAATTTAATAGTAAAGACAGAGAGAGTAGATGTGTGGGGAAAACATTCAAACATCCGTACCGGCATAGTGACAAACTGACATGATCCCTTATTGTAATGGAAATAATTTATATATAATATGAATATAGGAATAAAAATAAAATGAAAAATAATAATAATAAAAGAAGAGGAAGTTTGTGTTGTTGCGAATCATTGATCGATGAGAAGCAATTCTTCAAATTATGTAAGAAATTGAATAATTTCTTTATGTGTCCAATGAGATCATATCATTCCTTACCCCCTGAGAAACCGAACGTCCGCAAATAACATTCATTATGGGTAGATAACATTCACTCCGAACTCAATTTTGGGGCATCGGGATAGCCCTCTCCTGCTATGTACCAACTCTCAATAAAAAACACCAACACAAGGTCTCGCTTCTCCAATCGAAGAACTCAATCCTGCAGATCACTTAATAGATAGGAAAACTTCTCAAACTTAAATACTATATCATACTCTTATGTGAAATTGATGAGAGTCAAATCAGTTGCCTTTGATTTTAATTGTAATGCAATATGTTATGTTATGGTATGAATGAAAAGATAAAATAAAATTTAATATAAAGTATGAAAATTCTATGACACAACTTTGCACATCTCAATCATGATGAATACAAATAAATTTGAAAAATTAAAAGTAAGTGATTATAAGTGATTTGGAAATATTATAAGTGATTTTTAATATTTTAAAAAGTGTTTCATAAATTTCATCAAATATTTAATATTTTTTTAAATAAAAACATTTTATAATATTTCTAAGCATTTATTAATTTTACATTATAACATTATGATACTATATTCTTATAAGTAATCATTTTTTGGATCTCCAGTACATCTATCTTTTTTTATCATTTGAGTAAGACCTAGAAACCAGATTTTATAATATTCTTATGAAATGAAGGTTAAGAAAATGAAACAATAAAAATAATACAATTGAAAAGTTTGTTTCATAGAATATAGAAAAGCAAAAGAAGAAAAGAAGATGACATTCCCTAATTCTCGATTGCAGAGACTATATGCATCAAATGCTACAACACATGATGTGAGGTGGCATTCTGAGCATGAGGTTGAACAAGGGGTGATGCATCATCCATCAGATTCAGAATCAGATGAAATGTCAAAAGATCCATTAGAGGATGATAGTGATACCGATAATTAAACTTTTATAATTGTTTTAGAATATTATAGTTTCAAAGACTTCCTATATTTTGTTTCTGAATCCATTGGTGTGTAATTCTAATATGCATGGTTTGTTCATCATACACAATGCTCCCGAGTTTATGTTTCATTATATCTCATTATATATTTCTATGTTACTTTGGCCAATGCAGTAGATGGCACATAAGGGCGTGGGCGATAATGGAGGGAGTGGAAGTGGACGGAATGGTAGGCGTGGACGCGGACATGGGCGAGATTATCTAGTCATTTTACGTCATGTTGTATGGTCGTGCCATCTCCCTGCCCACCTATCTAGACATCACCATCACCATCACCCATCATTGACACACTGCACCCATCCTTTATCGAGATATAAGGCCCGCAGCTGTTGTCCTCCCTCCACACGCCGATCACCACCATCATCACACGTTCCCATCATCGGATGTTGTTCCCCCTTTTACAGCACCATCGACATCATCATCACATTTGTTGGTTTCTCTATGACGATCTTAAAGTTAGTAATAGAGATTGTGGATGGGAGGTATAACATACATTACATATTACTTTAATAAAAAATATGATGTCCTGTTAGTGGTTTTTTGTTTTTTATATATAGTTATGAATTGCTTGTTTTTTCAATGTTGTATGTTTATTTTTCACGGTTCTTTCCATCTCACAAGTGTTAGGCTATTATTAAAGTCTTTCAAAGAAAATGGTTGATTCCCAAGCATTCTCATGGAAGAAAGTTTCTAAATCGACTAAAAGACTTACTTTGGCTGACTTCGGAGGTATAAAACGAAACAAAAGCATTGCAAATTAATTATCTAATTTGGTTCAACTATTAAGATTTGGTTACTATTCAAGCATAAAAGTATGATGTCCTTGTTGTGCACTTTTTTTGTGTTTTTTTATATACATCTCCCGGTGTTCATGGGCACCTGATTTAATGGATAGATAGATCTAATTGTGGGAGGAAACAAGGCTGGCAGAGCAGTACTGGAACAAGTCATAAATTGAAGATTGTAAGAGATAGGCCTAATTTTATACGAGGATGAGTGGGTAGGAGTAGCCGATGCTGGGAGGCGAGAAGTGAAGAAAAAAATTAGAAATAATAGCAACAGAACCTGACGGCGAGGTAATTTGGACCGGTGCATGCATGTCGCCACACGGGAGGTCAGTTGATGACCATTGAGCACGCTCGGGTGTCCAACATTTCTAACTTTAAAACATTTTAAATATTTAGCGAGTTGGCCTAATAGTCGAAAATTCAAACCTTTGCATGGTTTACAATTTTGGCTAAAATTTTCTTTCCTTGTAATTATTTTAAATGACTTAAAATTTTAGATAACACGTTTTTATTAGTTATTAAGCGCCACAAATTTTAAATAATGTATTTCTCTAATTTGTAACATATGTTTTTGACTTAATAAGTAATACTTTAGAAATTTCAGAAAGGTGGGTGAGTCCCAATTTTTATGAATCTTGAGGAAGATGCATGTGAAGAAGCGGATGGCGGTTGTTGACAACAAGTCTCGGATGATTCTTTGTAAGTATCTCTTTATTAATAAATTATTTATTCTGTGATCAAATGTTGAGGGTATTAAGTGTGGCATGAAAAATATTAGAATATTTAATTTATTTATATCTATACTTGTAATTTATTTCTATTCTATCACGGGACCTCGTGGAGGGAACATGTGACGGTACTTCTGACAGGTTGAAGGGGTTACATGGATCTGCGACCAATTGGTATGATCTGTCTATTTGGAACCATGGTCGGGAAAATGGCGAGTGTGCGACATCGGCTCGAAGGAGTGGCTTTTGTTCTAATGGTCGTGCTTCTAGTTCTCCTGGCCAATGATGGATGAGGGTTGAGTGCTTGATAATGGAAACAAATGAGCGTATTGCAGTTATGGAGATAGAAATGAAAGAGAAGGATCAGCAGATTACTCTTTTAAAGGATGAAATGCAGCAAATGAAAGAAGTGAATAATGAGATGAAAGAAATGAAGAATCTTGATGCAACGACCCGGATGACTTGATATTATGCGATCCTGAGTTAAAGCGGCCTTGATGCGGCCAGATGGGGCCTTGAGAGTTTCGGCCGAGCACCCACCGCGGACGACTACCAGATCCACGACTAATGATGAGGATGTGATTTAGGTTTAGATGATTAGAGACCTATGTTATTATTTTTATTTTACCTAACCCGAGCACTATTGTATCAGTTAGTTATCTTTACTTTGACTTATGGTTAATTAAAAAAAATTGCTTTTATTATATGTTTTTATTCATTATTAATATAAAAATTTAAAAGTATGTATTATAATTTTTTTTTAAAAATAAAATAGTGAAAATAGCTATGGAATGATCCCTAGCTATTGTTGTAGTTATTTTCTTACAATTGTTGTTAGCTAGGGACAATTCCGTAGCTATTTCTTTAAACTTAGACAAGTATAGTGACCGAATTGTCCACAGCTAAAATTGAAATTTCAAGGTTAATTCGCCTTCTCTAAGAATTAGACACAAAAATAGTGATGGACTTTTCCCTATAGCTAATTTAGCTAGGGACAATTCCGTCTATTCGATGAAATATTAATTGGTCCTGCGAGATTACGACCCGAAATTAGCAAGGGAAAATATATAGTGGCTAGAGGAATTTTAAGTGCCGTTAAAAAATAGCCCAGGAAAAATTTCTTGTTAATTTTTTGTGACAAGCACTTCTTCAGGGAATATTTCCGTCGTAAATCCATCGCTATTCTATTTTAGCGACGGAATTTCTTCAAATAGCTAGGGAAATTTCCCTAGCTATTTGGTTTTTTTTTTTTGTATATGATTTTACTTTTAAAAATATTATATAATAGTGGTTATAAACTATTATAGAAATTATTTTTCTTTATTGTTTTCAATTTTTTTACCAAACATATTTTATTTAAAAAATAGATTTTGAAAACATAATTTATAACCCACTCAAATACCATTTTTCTCTATGAAAACCAAAAATAAAATAAAATAAAAATTGTTACTTAAAAATGAATTTTGAAACTACATTTCAATTAAAGTTTATTTTGAAACACTGTCTCAAAATAAACCCATCAAAGTAAAATGTTATGAAAAATGGATGTTAGATAAACATCTATTTGAGAAATTAGAATGTGTTCATAATTATCCTTAGTGTTTTAAAATAGCTCTTAAAAAATAATATTATCCATAATATTTTGTTTTACATAATTCTCAATCTTTAGATTTTGAAATAATTATAAAACCAACATCAAAATAAGAAAAATAATTTAAAAAAAAATCATAAATTCTCCAAACAAGTTATTAAAAAAAATCAAAAAAAAAAATCACCATGTTAAAATTCTTAACAAATATAAATTAATAATTCATGAATTACCAATCTTATATATAAAATTAGATCTTCAACCTTACTTTTTAAAATTTCCAACTCAACATTCTTCAATCTCTATTTTTTTTTTTTTAAAGAACAACAATGTATTCAAAAACTACAATACTAATAAAATATTAAATTTTAGGATTATACACTTGCTTGAAAAAAAAAATTGATTTTTAAATCCTAAATCTTCAACTTTAAGCCTTAAGTTCTCTATAGCTCTGCAAAAAATGATATTTATTAGATAAGAACAAGAAAAATTTCTAATTGGTGTTACAAACTCAACTCATATGGAAAAAAAATATAGAATGAATTGCATGCTTAAATACCAATTTTGTATAATTCTACAAACAAATAATGAATACTTTTATTAGTTTCATATTTAAGCAATATAGTTTATCTTCAAGGTTAGCTTTACTCGTTCACGTCATCGTAGATAGCTTGACTTGATCAAAAATTCGTTTCAAATCTTTCAAGAAATTGCACGAGAATTTTAAAGGGTAGGTATTTATACTTTTACTAGAAAAATCATCAAAAGTAATTAAAAGTTTAATGTTTATAAGTCAATGATTTTTTCAACATTGGTATACTTTTATAGAGTCTATAAAAGTTGTAATTGAATATACTTTAAAAGTTTTGAAAAGTCATTATTGAATACATCATGACTTCAATAGACTCTTTAAAAGTTGTAACCAAATACTCTTGGACTTTGTAATTTCATAAAAGTCATTAATTTTTCTAATCTAATACACCACCCTAAGAGTTAATGGCAATATGAAAGCCCATAATTATTCAAAATAAAATAATAACTAATAAATCAACAATCCTAATAAATAGGACTATAAAGTTGAGTAATCAAAATTTTAAAATTAACTTCTCGATTCTAATAAACAAATTAAGCTTGTGAACTTAGGATTTTCTAAGTAGTATGTCCACCAATTTGTCCAAATTCAGGTATGAGGTACCACATGGGTCTGTGGCTTCTTGCGCCGTCCTCCACTCCATTGCTGCCTTCTTCATATTCTTGCCCCTTTCTCTTCTTCCATCATCTCTCTCACAAGCTTCTCTACTTCTCCTCTCTCATTATTGTCAATCTCATTCAATTCCCCATTCTGTGCAATACCTGCAATTGGTTGTTTGCTCGCAAGAACGGTAACAAACCATGGGAACACCAGCACAAATACTTTCAATGGTTGAATTCCATCCGCAATGCGTTAAGAACCCTCCGACCGATGGGTGGTTGAGCACTTTCTCTTGTGGACACCAGCTCGCCATTAGACCTCTTTGTTTGGTTTCAGTGACAAACTCCGGTGGTAGAATGGCCGAATCCCCGACCACTAGGTCAGGCCTTATGATCTACAAAAAGGGTTGGCCTGTGTTAGCTAGTCCCCAAGCAAATTCAACCAGTTGTTCAGCTGTCATGACTGTGATGCTTCCAAAATTCACATAAACAACTGAGCTGGGTTGCTGGGAATCAAGCCATTGAAGGCACTCTGGCTCTTCTCTCCACAGATTAGATCCAATAGAATTGTCATCTGGAATCTGATTGAGAAGCAATGAAAGAGGACCAATTGTGAAAATTGGAGGAAACATCGACAATAAAGGATCGAGAACATCTAGCTCCAACGCATCAAAAGTATTGAGAATCAGACCAGAAGCTCTGGAAGCATTCTCCATTACAACCATGTTGAAGTATACCATAAAGTGATCACCTGGATACCTGGTTCTGATAAAGCTTGGCAAATCTCTTAGCCGCATATTTTTCATTCCTGGAATCCAGTCCACTATGGTCTCCAAATACGCATCTGTGAGATAGCTAAAATCTGGAAATTAAACACAATATAACAACCAAAAAATACATGTATTTTGAATAGGAGCCAAAGGTGTGCTCTATGGAATATGGTATAGTAACTGAAGATATCAATCCCAATAATTTTATGTTGTATTAGGTTTCGGGAAAGTGCTAAGCAAGAAAAAAAAATGTGAAGGAAAATGAATTTCTTATAGTTGATTGACTAATGAAAATTTTTAAAAGAAAATTAAATATAAATAAAAATTATTTAAAAAATACATAATTTCAAATTATTTATTCTCTAAGTGATGATTTAAAATAAATAAAATATGTCTGAAATAACAAATAAAAATAATATATCAGAACTAATTCTATTATTATTTACTTCATTTTTTGTTTCCTTCTACTTTTTCTCCCCTTATTTTTCCCTCAAATTTTATAGGAACCAAACATAACCTTAAAGTTCAAAAGATCCATATGTATGATAGGATAAGGCTCACAAGATATCATGATGTGCCTCTCTCTGGAAACCGAAAATAAGGTCTGTTTACAGTTTTTTAAAACTGTTTCCATTTTTTTGTTACAGAGCATATAGACAACACTAAATTCAAATAATAAAAACAGTTTATAGAGAATATCAAAATGGTGTTTTAAATGTTTTCAAGAACAGTTTTCAGAAACCAAACAACCCTAAGCTTTATGCTTTATGTAATGTGTGCCGTATGCGGGAAGAGAGCATAATCTCGTCTAAAGATGAGAATCATCATGCAGTGAATTAAATTCCTTACTTCTTGTTCCTGAATTATATTTCTAGTCACATACCTTTTATTGGGACAAGACCTCTATCAATAAGAGGGCGAAACTGGGCTCAGGCCATGAAGCCGCAGGCACTAGTAGTCCAGAAAAACACATTCGGGATTCCAAGTTCTTCTGATGCTTTGAGAGTGAAGAACATGCTCCCATCAGAAACAATACAGGTCACTGGTGGAACATTGAAGGAGGAGGAAGTAGCATTGAGCTTGCCAAGAAGTTTTACAGAGCAGGATCGAACAGTTTTTGTGGATCGATTCACAGAGTGAAGGGATGTCCTGAGTGGCATCAACATCAACAGGAGGGAGACCATCAGGGATGGATTCAAAGTGAAAGCCCGGCATGCCGTCAAGAGCATTAGGACCTCTTGATCTCAACAACTGCTTATGATTGAACTCAGAATTGACAAAGGTTATGTGAAAGCCTCTGTGGTGAAGCAATTTCGCTAGTTTCAGCATTGGGTTAATGTGGCCTTGAGCTGGATATGGGATACAGACAGCATGAGGCTTCCCACTTTCAACTTCTGTTTTCATGGCTGCCATCCTTTTTTTCTCTCCCTCTTTTTTCCTTGCACTCTGGGGAAAAATCAATGAAAGAATTCTCAGTTTTATGGTAAGGAATTCTCGGTCATTCCTTTTGAGCAGTTCTTACTCTCTTTAGACTGATTACATAAATGTGCTTTTACATAAATGAAATAACCTTGTTATTCACTGGCTATTCAATATTGCTAATGTTTATGTAAAGGATTAATCTTGGCCTGACTTCACCAAAGGATTGGCAAGGCCTAAGGTTTTTCCCTGATTCAGCAAAACAATCTTTATCTAAATGATCTGAGAAATTTCTTATCCAAAATATTTTTGCTTAAATAGTTATTTTTGGATGAAATTTGAATTATTTGTAGACCTTTTTATAGTGTTACAAGAAATAGTTAAAATAATAAGTATACTTTTAGATGAGTTTAGTGTTTTTCTCAATAATTAAAATATTAAGTATGTTTTAGGAATTTTTCTATGGCCGTGCACAACACGTTCGTTGGTAGAAACTAAGCCATGAAAAGTATTCTGTCATTTTCAAATAATTAGACAAGTTGATTGATACATAGATGGAGAAATTTCAAGTGAGGAGAAGAGTCGTCTGACAAAAAAATTTGCCCATACAGACAAGTAACTCAATCAAACAATGAAACGACCATACCATTTGATTAACAAACATGATCTCTTAAGACTAAGGCTAGGAATATGGGCTGTCCTTAATGGGCCAACCCATTTTGGCCCTCAAATTTTGAGGTTGGCAGAGAAAAGTGGCCTTGAATGAATTTGACCTAATGGCTCGCGAATAAGCACGCAATCCATAAGGTTGGTGAACTGACTTAAGGTGGCCCGTTTATTTTAATGATGGCAAATCGCAATTCACATGATAAAAAATAAAATAAAAAAAATCCTCTTTTTACCATTTTGAAACCCTAGAAAAATGATTCTTCACTTTCATTCTTGTTCACACTTCCTGTACAAGGCTTGATCCCTCTTGGGCCTCTTCTATCTTCAGCACTTCACCGCGACCACGAAGAAAGCGGACTACAAATAGCTCACCCATGATTCCTCACTTAAGTTCTTCTTTTGAAAACTACGTACAGGATTGATTCCTCTTCACATCACTACACCCTAACGCGACTATGATGCATTGAACAACCCCTGGCGATTTGATTCTCTCCAATCAACGATTGATGAGACTTCTTTCTTGATCATTAGGCATTTAAGACTAAGTCGACATCTCGCGAGCTCCACCGGTAGAATCAAAATCCATGCGAGATAATGAAGATATAAGTAAATGGGCTGTGATTGTGAATTTGCTAATGATTGAAACATATAAAAATTGATGTGTCACATTGTTTGTTTGATCTTTTAGGCTAGCCTATGTGTGTGACCAATGAAATTGAGCCATCTGTCTCATCAATGATGAACCTAGGCCCTGTATTTGAATATGAGAGGTGATGACAAGCGTATCATTTGTCTCATCAGCGAGGCCCAGCAGAATATTATGTTATGAGGTGATGACAAAAGTATGAAATTTGATATTGATCATATCCAAATTTGAGTACTCCAAATATTTATCCCCAATTTCTTCTGTTTATAGACCTTTTTCGTCCTGGATAAAAAAATAATCCAAAGCCATGTTTGATAGAAAGCCTCATAGGATTTCATTTTTTGGATCGTTTCAAGATTTGTGAGATGGTTCTGATACTAATGTAACCCATGTTTTTAGCTTTTTTTTCATTCGTTATGTAAACCAATATTTTTTTATTAATTCTTTCAATCAAGTTTTACTTATAGTTTTTTTTTATCAATCTGGGACTTACATTACTTATTCCTTTGGTGTTGGAAGTAGATCATCATACTATTAATGGTTGTGATCTTTGAAGATGATTGTCGATGTTGCAGTCCCTCACGTTGTAGGTAACGACTGATGTTGATGAGATTGTTTAATCACAAACCAAAAAGGCTAAGACTTTAACTTATGATGTATGGAATTACTTTGTAAAAATTAAGGTGACTAAAAGATGGCAAAGAAAAATGCAAATATAGGGTTTGTGGGAAAGAATATTCTTGTGCAAGTAGATTGAGAACTTCTCACCTATCACGTCATATTCCTAAATGTCACATGATACCTCGACTTCATGATGTAGGAGAAATGCTAATTTATTGTGAAAGGAAGTTGAGAAAGAGAAAATTCGACTCTAAGATGAATGGAGAAATATTGTATGAATGGTTATTACTTTGTGAATCTACCTTTTGGTTGTTGGTGGAGTGTTTAGAAATTATAAAAATAAAATAAAAATTAATGAAGATTGTAGATGTATTTCAAGAAGAACAACTAAATATGATGTGATGAAGAAATTTGAGATTGAAAAAGAAAATTTGAAATAACGGTTAGCCCAAATTCCTAGTAGAGTGTGTTTGACTTCTGATTGTTGGACAACATGAACCAATATTGGTTTTATCTCTTTGACTGCATATTATGTTGATAAGGATTGGAAGCTGAAAAGTAAAATTTTATCATTTTCTCACATGCAACCTCCACACACTATGTATGATTTGTTATTGAAGGTGCTTCAATTTTTAAAAGATTGGGGAATAGAGAGAAAAATATTTTCTATTACAATTGGATAATGCATCTTCAAATGATAGCATGCAAAACCTCTTGAAAGAACACCTATGCTTGTCAATTAGCTTGTTACTTAATGGAGAGTTCTTTCATATTAGATGTTCTGCACATATCTTCATTCTTTGACCATTTAAAGTTGATTTGGGTTTGTAGTGATACATTGGCAAATTAGGCAAATTGTGCATTATGTAAGGGCATCGGAAAGTAAGATGAAGTTATTCTTTCAATGTGTTGTACAAGTTGGTGGGATTGATACATCAATTGGCTTGAGATCAAATTGTATTACTAGATGGAACTCTACTTATACAATGCTTGACAGTGCAATCAAATATCATCGGGCTTTCCATTGTTTGAGTTTGGTTGATAAAAATTATAAGTGGTGTCCATTTAATGATGATTGGGTGAGAGCCATTTCAATCTATGAATTCTTAAAGCCATTTCATACAATAACCAACTTGATTTCCTGCTCATCTTATCCTACTTCTAATTTGTATTTTGGGGAAATTTGGAGGATAGAGCTTCTCTTGACATCTAACATGGAAAATGAGGATTTGTTGATTCAAAGTATGTGTTGTAGAATGAAAATTTTGATAAGTATTGGAGCAAATGTAGCGTGGTTCTTGCATTTGGGGCTATTTTTTATCCAACTTAGAAACTTAATATCTGGAGACTTACTTTTTCAAGACTTGACCCATATGGCTATGAGGAAAAATTAGAAAGAGTAAAAAGGGCTTTGTATGCACTTTTTGAGGAATATAGCAATAGAGGTGCATCAACTTCTATGTCTTCTGATGTGAGTCCACCACTAAGTATTGCTAAAGGAGAAAAGGAGATGTTGCCTGCATATGATGTAAGTTGCCTCTAATGAAATTCATTGTATTTTTTATTTGTTATTATTACATGTATATGTTATTTAATGAAAATTTCATTTTTCATTTGATAGGATTTTGAAGAATTTGATTGCTAAGAAACTAAAAAAAATGGAAAGTTTCAACTTGATCTCTATTTAAAGGACGCAATAATTTCCTTCTCTTGAAATTTTGATGTGTTGAGTTATTGGAAAGATAGAAGCAATAGATTTTGTGATCTTGCAAGGATGGCTTGTAATGTATTAAGCATTCCAATAACTACTATAGCACCAGAATCCACTTTTAATATTGGCTTTCGTGTTTTAAGCAAGTATAGAAGTTCTATGATTGGTAAGAAAGGTCAAGCTCTCATATGCTGCATAATTGGTTATGGTTTGTTGGTAAACAACTTTTTATTGAGAAATTATAGTGAATAATTTCCTTTATACAATTACTTATTAACTTATTCTAATTTTATTTATAGATGATAATGGTGACTCAACCAATATCAAGGATCTTTATCTTTCTAATGTGGAGTCAAATGTTGTTGGAGATTATTGGTGAGTGTGAAACTCATCTATTTTTAAGTCCATTTTTCATGTATATTTGAGGCTTAAAAGTTCAATTTAATGTAAAATTATGGAATCTTCACCTAGATTTATGTTTTGTAGGAATTTAGAGGAAATAAGCAAAAACCAGCAAGAAAAGCAGCAAAAATGGTTAAGGTAGAAAAATGGAAAATGTGGCGACATTTCTGAATTATGTCACAACAAAAGTTCAAGGCATCCAAGAGAAGTTTGCTACAATAATCAAATCTCTATCGCAACAAAGAGCATGAAGATTGCCTAAAAGCATAGTTGCAAAATGTCGCGACAATTCACAACTATGTCGCGACATAAATTGTGAAGAAGCCATAGAGGGTTTATCGTGACATTCTAAAGCTATGTCACAACCCAGTTAAGGCGAAAGAGCTAAAAGAATGGCACAACATTTCGAAACTTTATCATGACATAGGACAAGGATAATGGCAACAGAACATTGTCACGACATCCAAAATGATATCGCGACAAAGAGTAAGAAGAATGCCCAATATAATAGTTGAAAGAATGTCGTGACAATTCACAGCCATGTTGCGACATGAATTGTGAAGAAATTAGGAAGAGTTTGTCATGACAATCTACAACTCTATCGCGACATAGTTAAAGCAAAAGATAGTAAGGAATGTCCCGATAATTGACAGCTCTGTTATTATAAAGGACAAGGCAAATGGTAGAAAAACATTGTAACAACAATGAAAATATGTTGCGACAGAAGATAATCATGAAATCATGAAGAAACACTTAATAATGTCGCAACATACAAATTATTTGTCACGACACGACGAAGGGCAGACTGAAAGAAGAATGTCGCGATATAGAAAAAATTGTTGCAACCCAATTAGGCTAGAGTTCACTAAGAGTTTGTTACGACAAAAGTGGGCCAGAGTTCTTTAAGAGTTTATTGCAACAAAGGATTCCATGTCGCGACAACACTTCCAAAGATCAACAGTGTAAGGCAAGAAAGTAATGTCGCAACTTAGAAAACCTTGTCGTGACAATTATGAGAAGAAGTCAACTAAATTTTGTCGTGACATTTCCAAAGTATGTCGCGATATTCCTTTCATTATCTCGAAAATTATGGAAAAGAGACTTAAGGCATATATTGAAACTTTGTCGCGATATTTGAAAAGTTTGTCTCGACAATCACTCAAAAAGAATGCTAGTTAGTATTGTTGCAACAAACTCACAACAAAGAATGGAAACATAAAAGCTGCATGGATGTTGCGACATTTCAGAACTTTGTCATGACAATGAAGTATCAAGGGCCAAAAGCTGCATAGATAAAGCCAATGTTGCGATAAGGCCACGACAGAGCCTGAAGACACACAAGTAAGCGATAATGTTGCGAAATACACCAACTTTGTCGTGACAAAGACATCAACTAGGTCTACATTGAAATCAACAATTTTAGCCATGAATTCCAGCCTAGCTTTTCAGAACCTATAAATAAGAAGCATTAAGGGTATTGTGCGCATCTTTTAGCTAAGCTTGATCCTTTAGAGAACTTTGAACTTTTGGGAGGAGCTGAATTCTCCCTTGTATATATTTATTTTCTTTTCTTTGATTTATTTTTTGTTTAGATTTTAGTAGTTATTTGAGCTACGATTTAGAGCAAAAACAATGGTAAATCAAGCTTCATTTATGTCTGAACATGAGTGAAATATGGAATTTTCTAGGATTCATTTTTATTTAGTTTTAATTACAATTTCAATGAATTTGTCTGATAAACTAGTCATTGTTACTTGTGATTCACATATGGAAGGCTAAGCTCTTCGGGAAGGGATTGATGTTTGGTTATCAATTTTTTGTAGTATTTAAATGAATGTTGTGGTTCTAATTTTAGATTGATTTAATTGGTGTTGTTCTTATAGTGAACTATTTTTGATATCAGTAGAATATACTCAGAATATAGCTGCATTTGTGTTCTGATTTCTAGGAGGCCCTCAGAGTGACACAGAGATTGAGAGTCCTAAGAACATAGAATAGTAACTTAGTGTATGCTAAATTGATATTTTGAGAACTAATGAACTTTAAATATCACTCAGATAAATCACTAAAGTTTGTTCTAACCTCTGACTTCAAAGTTCCCTTTTGGGTGACAGCAGAAGTGTGTTCCCAAGGTATAAGGATCTTCTATTGAGTTACCACTTTAATGTTTAATGGTTTCATCTCAATTTGGCAGAATAAGCTTGATCATGTGTTAGCAAAGATCTAATCAAGGAGATAGAGTATTCTAAAGAATTGCATATTGAGGTGCCACTGAAATTGAAGGAGGCTTGTGTTGCCTTGTCTATGGGGACAAGCAGTCTTTAGTCTTAAGAGATGGTTGTGAAGTATCGGTTTAGGAAAAACAACTAGATCTTAAAGAGGATCAAATCCTAAAAGTTGTCAGTTAGTCCCACTGACGTGGTTTAGAAATGTGGAGTTATAAAAGGTGAAATGTGTAGTGTCAGGAGGTATTCCAAGGCTATACTACTTTGCTCTTGGACAAGTCCAAAATTCAAACTCGTGGCTGGATTATTTCAAAACTTGATGCAAGGATTGATAGTCATAACACTGATCCCAGTCCTAGTGTTATTGTAACTCAGTGAGCTCTAAAATTTTCTTATTTTTATTTTTATTTTATTCATTACAAAATATTAGACTATAAATTCTTTTATTCAATTTATGTTAGTTAGTTAAATCTATTCTAGAAATTAGTGGTTCACATACTGAATTTCTTGAGTAGTATGGGTAGTTGATCTTTAAATTCCTCACAAATCCATGTGGGAATGATATCTGGACTTAAAATCCACTTTATTACTTGTATGACCTGTGCACTTGCAGTGATTTAGACCAAACGAGTTTTAATTACATAACATTATATATAACAGTATAAAAATTTATTTACATGATATTAAGCAGTCTAACAAGGCTTTGACATTACAGTTGGGGATTGAATATAATTCTTGGTGGTAATACAGAAATTAGGTTAGTCTAGGATAACATTTTGGTCTATGTATAAAATCAATCAAATCAAGTTTTTGGCATCGTTGCCGAGGATTGAAGTAGTGTTTAAAGATCAATATTCTTGCCAAAAAGGAATTTGCTAGTTTGGACATTTTTCTTTTATCTGTTATCAAATTTTTCATAAAAATTTTCAAAAATAATTTTAACTGCAGTAGCTGATTCAGCTACTTATCTTTTATTGAGCTAATCATAATATGTTTAAGTTGTCTATTGATCTCACTTTGATCTAAGTGTACCTTCATTTCAGGTAGTTCTTACATGCACTGAAGACCAGAAGCAGAACTATTGCAACCAGACACTGAGTTAGAGAGGACATTGAGAAACCTAAAGAAAGTGAGATTAGCTTAAGCATCGATTATGGTAGAGCAAGAAGAGACTAATTAGAATGAACCAGTTGTAGTAGTAGAAAGACCTTAGAGGTAGATAACAATGGAGGACTTATGGAGACTGTCACCAGGGATGAGTACTTTGTAGTCAGGCAACCTACCATAGAAGCAAACAACTTTGAGCCTACATTCATCACCATGGTTTAATGACGGTTCTTGGACACCTAAGTGAGGATCAAATGAGCACTTACAGGGAGGTTGCGAGGATGGCGAAACTACATGCAAAATTGAATCTTGATCCGGTATATGTTATTAAGTTATAGTTGTTTCCATTTTCATTGAGAGATGTTGAAGCCAGTTGGTTCGAATCTTTGACATATGGCTCAGTGACAACATGGGAAGAGCTAGTAGAAGCTTGCCTTAGTAGATTTTTCCCTCCTGCTCTCACTTCAAAGAGGAGAGGAGAAATAATTGTCTTTAAACAGAAGAAAGATGAGAGTCTTTTCAATCTTAGGAAAGATATAAGCAGCTGCTGAAAAGATGCCCAATGCATGGCATATAGCAAATGACATAGATGGATATTTTTTATCACGCTATGAACTACACTTCAAAAGATATCATCGATGTAGTCTGTTGTGTTGCATTCAACAGGAAGAGTGCTAAAGAGGCGAATTAACTCATAGAAGATTTGGCTAAGAGAAACTATAGAGCTCCATCTGAAGCTTCGGGGAGCAACAACAGACTAAGAGGAGGTAGTGTCATTGAGCTAAACAAGATGTCAGCAATAGAAGCAAAGATGGATGCACTGATGAGCAAGATGAATAATCAGGAAAGACGAAGTCATTCAGCAGATGAAGTGGAATTGTGGAAGGAGTTGAGCATAAGAAAAATGACCAAGGACTAGCTCATGAAGGTCCTTACCAAGTAGAAGAAGCTTAGTATATTTAAGGGAAAAGGGGTTATAACTTTAAGCCTAACAACAACCTCCCCACCCATTACACCGATATAGAAACCATGAGAACCCTATCACATGGAGTGGGTGCGGCGGGGTCGAACCGGTTCACTGGCTCATCGGAAGGGTATGCTCCATAGGGTTTCCAAGACGACGTCAGGGGAAGTTATGAAGCTGAGACAATATGGGTTAAGCGAGTGATCTTTTAGAGATCAAATGTTGAACTTCATAGGTGAAAACAAAAGGCCCATTGAACATACATGAGCGAGTTTCTTGAGCTAAGCGGCATTCAGACAAACAAAAGCGTATTTTGACGAGCACGGCTGTGTTTTAAGCAAACACTATTAACTACGAAAAATCGGGAGATAAGTGGAATGAGTTATTTTTGGCTATCTCGAGAATCATTATAGGGAATCTTCCTAGTGACGACACTAAGAAGAAGCCCGGGAGCGCCTTAGTATAACAATTAAGAGATTGAAATATTCTTGAAAAGATATGTCGGCAAATGTCTAGCTAAATACATAAAATTGAGTAGCTACTTGGGAGACAACCTAAGAAAAATTTTATTTTATTTTCAATTTTTATCATATTGATTTTGTTTAAATTAGGGTGTTTTGATTAGTTTAATTAATAGAGTAGTTTATTTTAGTTTAGTTTGAAATTTATGTTAGTTAAAATTTTTGCTTAGTTTCGGGATAGAGGAGTTGATTACGGAATTGAAGTTATTGTCAAAGGGCAATTTGGATGTAATGAATGAACTTGTACAATATGAAGAGATTGATCATGCTCTACAATTGTGAGAAGTTTCCAATTAGCTTCTTTATTCAATTCTTATATTTTCTGTATAATTACATACAAAGTTTGGTGAAAGAACATGAATTTAACCGTTCATGATTGAATTAAGATGCTTGGTGTTGTTAAATTTGTTTTCACAAGCATGATTTGAGTGATTGAAATGCATTGTTTGATGCCTAAAATATTAACATATTTAAAATGGGTTAAATTTGTAATCAAATGAAAATTGAGATAAAAGTGTATATTTCATCGCGACACAATTTTCCTTTGTCGCGACAAATACCATTCTTACCCTTATCAGCTTAAGGTAAAACTTGTTAGGACAATGTGTTTTATTGTCGCGACATTTTTATGTCATGACATTTAAAATATTTTTCGCGACAAACATTCACTTAGGAGGCTCAAGGTTTTGTAAACATTCATTAGTTTACATGAATAGATCTTTGTCACGAAATTATTTTGGCTCTAATAGTCATTTATGTGTCGAGACATAGAAATATTTTTCATGAAAATTCGGTCTTGCGATGGATAATTTGAATGCCGCAACATAAAAAAAAAAAAAAGAAGAATGTCACAACCAAAATTTTAGGTTTTAAGGCTATTGTTGTGTCGCGACAAAGTATTGTCGCAACATATTCCCAAACCTATAAAAGAGAACATCAACCATTTTGGAACCCTTAGAAAAATTTGAATTTCTTTTTCCATCTCTTGAGCCTTTGAATCGAGAAGCCTTCCTGACCTTTTCTACTAAACCACAGAACCGACGACCCGTGAAAATGCGAGCAACAAAATCTGATCCCAAATCTGAATGACATGATGGAAGAGTATGTTGAAGCTAGATAGGAAGAAGCAATTCCTGAGCTATAGATTGTAGCTTCAAGAGGAGAGGGTTGAAACAAGAATGGAAATAGAGCAACAACAAGAAGAAAGTAGAAAGATGAAGAAGTATGAGGTGAGAAATAGAGCAAGGGAAGACGTGGAGTAGATAATTTTGTTTCTAACTAAAGCCGTCCTTGAGTAAACATTGCTGCAGAAGGATTTCATCGGGGAAAGGGGTTTTAACAAGCTCCTTATGACAAATTTAGAGAGGGTGAGAAAGAAAGGGTTGGAGTTTGTGTGTGAGCCTGAGCCGGTTGGAGTTTCATGCAGTAGTGGGATAATTTTTTGCAAACTTGGATGGGAAGAAAGAGAAAATTTTCTACATTAGAGGAAAATGGATCTCCTTCAATAGGGAGGAGATCAACAAGACATACAATTTTAAAGAACAAAAGAATGGATCCAAGTTTAAGAAGTTGTTAAAGGATCCAAACCACTAGAAGATTGTTGAGTTGCTCACGAATGGAAAAGGTGAGTGGAATTCAATAAAGAATAACCCTTATGAATCCATTGTAAGAGGATCATTGACTGAGGAAGCAAAAGTATGGTTTTACTTCCTCAGTTCAGTCTTCCTACCTTCAACGCACCTGAACACGGTGAGAAAGGAAGACACATTACTTGTGTATGCCATTCTAAAGGGATATAAACTGAATCTGGGAAAGATCATCGAGAAGTTGATTATGAACTACTGCAGCAACAAGTACAGAGGCTTGACTCCACACCCAACAACCATTACTAGACTGTGCATACTAGGAGGGGTGAAAGGAACTTGGGAAGAAGAAGAAGAAAGGTGTCTCAGGACTTCTCCTCTGAAACTTACTAGTATAACTAAACCTCCAGTCGACAAGGGCAAGAAAAATATGCAAGAAATTGAAGAAGAAGATATAGATGGAAGGGAGAATGAGAAAGCCATTGTGGTAAGCTTAGTAAAAGAAAAAGAAGAGAGGTTGAGGAATATGAGCCTAATCTGGAATCTATCTCTAGATGCTAGGGAATATCACCAAGAGCTAGCTGGAAGCTCTAGTCAGCAAAGACAATGCATATATCATGGATATGTTGAAGAGAATGGAGAAAAGGATGAAGGAAAGAGATGATCAACTAAAAGCTCAACTACAACTCAGAGATGAATATTTAGATGTAGAACTAAGAAATAGAGAACAATACCTGGAAGAGGTAATTAGACAAAGAGACTTGGAATGGAAAAAGGAGATAGAAGAGAGGGATGCAATGTGGAGAGAAGAGCTAAGAGTTAGAGATGTAGTTTTCTAGGAAGAGTCAGGGAAGTAAGGGTGCATGAAATCAGGAAACTAGAGATCTTAGCATGGGTGCTGCGGAGTAAAGGGATATAGATGGTTGGTTACAACATTGCAAGGATAGATTGAGCTCATGACTCTCAGGGTGTTTGCTTAACAGGTGTACATTGGAATCAATAGGCAAGAGGTAGCGTGAGCTCGTAAAGGGGAATGCTGAAATCTTAGATTAAGCCATGAAGATAGTGTAGGGAAAGAAGAAAGTGCCACTTCCAAACATCCAAATTTTTGATTATGTACCATATATCATAATGCCCAAGGATGTGACAAACCCTTTCATTCCTTTTACCAACCCTAAGTAACTTGGAGAGATACCTTTTGCCCCTATAAGAGTACTACCTCAAGACGAGTTCCTTGTATGAATTTTTTTTTCCTAAACTCTCTTTGTAATTGCTCAGATGAATGAAAGAAATCTTTTGATAATTTGGGAAATTGTGTCTTGTGTTAAATTTTTACATTTTTTTGTACATATTATGAATAATGAATATTGTGATTGGATTGTTTGGTTGAATTGGTATGATTATTGTTGAGTGGCTGGTGCTATAGTGAGTAGACTGAAATGGATTGATGAATCAAAATGACCTTCTAAATGTTGATATAGCACAACAACATGTTTAGAAACCAAACAAGAAATTGTTAGATGAAATTGGGGTAGGATGAGCTTAACTGAAAATTGGAAGTTTTGATATTATTAATGGATAAGTTGAAATTCAAGACTCGGGAAGATTTAAACAAATAATGGAAGAAATAAAACTTATAATTATGTTTTTGTAAACAGTTTAGATCTTATGAACCCTGAAAACATGCACATGGTAAAAAGTATCTCTGCAACTAATTGTGCTGAGATTAGGGACATCTTCTGAGAGCCCTATAACTTATTGGATCATTATTCGAGGTGAAATCCTAGACAACACAACTAATAGGAAATTATTTAGGCCATCCTTGAAAAGTTTGAGCCTTTGGAAGACCTACCTTTCAATATGCACATGTGCATACACATTAGTGTCTTGTTTGAGCCTTATTGCCAATTTCATTATCAAAGCCATATAACATAACCTTAATCTTCCATGAAAGCTAATCCTTCAGTAAAGAACCCTATGTTTTCCCAAGTTGTAGAATAAGTGCAAAGAAATTATTTAAGAAGACAAGTTTGGGGGAGTAAATTTTTGTAGAGAGAAAAGAAGGATGAGAATTAAGGATGTGAAAAGTGGGTCAATTAATTGGAGATGTACTAAAGAAGGTGCACAATAGAAGTTTAAGAAGATGAAAGACAAAAGTGTCAAGGTGGAATGAGTTTTGTCTTGTAGCCTTTCTTCCTTGAGCTATTAAGTTGAGGTGTTTTAAACACCTGGTACCACACAGGCCCAGTATGGGAGCTCTTAATCCAAAGCTCTAGAAATTTGGTAAAAGCTTAAAGGCAAAACATTGCACCATTCCATAAACCTTGATAGGAAATGAAAAGTAAAAAGCTTCTAATATGAAGAATTGAATGTGAATTCTGAAAGTAGATCAAGAAAAAGCCACAATGGAGAGTATGAAAAAAAATGCACCCAATTAAGTTTGGGGGTGCTTTTGAAAAAGTGAATTGAATAGAAAAGAAAGGATGAGCAGTATGAAAGCAAAGTGTTGAGAAAGTACATGCATCTTGGGTAAATTTGAGCCTAAAATGACCAGTTAACTACGATACCCAAGGCGAAACACACAGCGTAAAGACCTGGCATTTCATCTTGAAGTGCGTGTGCGCCTACATTAGTAAGTGTATGACCAACAAGCCTATGAGACTTTAGAAAAATTAGGGAGAAGTTTGTTAAGTGATTAGTATCTCAGAAGATTAACTAATTTGCCAGATTGATCAAAGGGGAAGACCATCACACACTCACTAATCCAGGGTAAATAATTGAATTTTTTACATTATATGAATTATTTGTTTGTTTAGTGAACTTAATTGAAAATCTTCTTCATTATGGATTTAAAACTTGTTCAAAAGTAATATCACAACTATCCTATTTTTAAACTGATTTGTTGGATTTAAAAGAAAAAGATGTATGTTGCATAACAAAAATGGCCTTAAAAAGCTGAATTTCTTAAGGACAAGTAAAAATTTATTTTCTTTGCTTGGGGACAACCAAAACTTTAATTTTGGGGGAGTTTGATGAGTGTGAAATTCATCTATTTTTAAGTCCATATTTCATGTATATTTAAGGCTTAAAAGTTAAATTTAATGTGAAATTATGGATTCATCCAGATTTGTGTTTTGCATAAATTTAGAGGAAAGAAGCAAAAACCAGCAAGAAAAACAGCAAAAATTGTTAAAGCAGAAAAATGGAAAATGTGGCGACATTTCCGAATAATGTCACGAAAAAGGTTCAAGACATCCAAGAAACATTTTTCACAGTAATCAAATCTTAGTCTCAACAAAGAGCATGAAGATTACCCAAAAGCACAATTGCAAAATGTTGTGACAATTCACAGTTATGTCGTGACATAAATTGTGAAGAAGGCAGAGAGGGTTTATCATGACATTCTAAAGCTATGTCATGACCCAGTTAAGGCAGAAGAGCTAAAAGAATGTTACGACATTTCAAAAAAATTTCATAACATAGGACAAGGAAAATGTCAACAGAACATTGTCGCGACATCCAAAATAATATCATGACAAAGAGTAAGAAGAATGCCCAAGAAAACAATTGAAAGAATGTCGCTACAATTCACAGCTATGTAGCGACATAAATTGTGAAGAAAGCAAGAAGAGTTTGTCATGACAATCTATAACTCTATCGTGACATAGATAAAGCAGAAGATAGTAAAGAATGTTGCGACACTTGAAAACCCTATATCAACAAATGACAAGGAAAATGGTAGAGAAACATTGTCGCAACAATGAAAAGATGTCGCGATAGAAGATAAACATGAAATCATGAAGAAAAACTTAATAATGTCGCGACATACAGATTCTTTGTCACGACACAACAAAGAGCAGACTAAAGGAAGAATGTCGCGATATAACAAACATTGTTGCGACTCAAGCAAACAAAAGTTCACTAAGAGTTTGTTTCAACAAAGGATTCCATATCGCGACAACACTTCTACAGATAAACAGTGAAAGGCAAGGAAATAATGTCGCGACTTAGAAAACCTTGTCGTGACAATTATGAGAAGAAGTCAACTGAATTTTGTTATGACATTTCCAAAGTATGTTGTGACACAATTTGAGGAGAGGGTAAAGTTAAAATTGTCGCGATATTCCTTTCATTGTCGTGACAATTATGGAGAAGAGACTTGAGGCATATACTGAAACTTTTTCACGACATTTGAAAAGGTTGTCGCGACAATCACTTAAGAAGAATGCTAGTCAGTATTGTTGCGACAAACTCACAACAAAGAATGGAAACATAAAGCCATGGATCTTCGTGACATTTAGCTGCTTTTGTCACGACAATGAAATATCAATGGCCAAAATCTACATAGATAAAGCCAATGTCGCGACAAGGCCAGGATAGAGCTTGAAGACACACAAGTAAGCGGAAATGTCGCGACATATACCAACTTTGTCCCGATAAAGACATCAACTAGGCCAACATAGAAATCCACAATTTAAGCCTATAATTCTGGCCCAGCATTTTAGAACCTATAAATAGAAGTATTTAAGGGTGTTTGACCATTTTTCATTTCTATTTCGACGATCACTACGAGAACTTTGAGCTTTCGGGAAGAGCTGAAGTCTCCCTTGTATATACTTTATTTTCTTTTATTTTCTTTTCTTTGATTTATTTTTCGTTTAAATTTTAATAGTGATTTGAGTTGCGATTTAGAGAAAAAATATTTGTAAATCAAGCTTCATTTATGTTTGAACATAAGTGAAACTGGAAATTTTCTAGGATTCATTTTTATTCAGTTTTAAATATAGTTTCAATGAATTTGTTTCATCAACTAGTCATTGTTACATATGATTTAGTTATGGAAGGCTAAGCTCTCTAGGAAAGGATTGATGTTAGGTTTTAAATTTTTGTAATATTTAAATGAATGTTGTGATTCTAATTTTGGATTGATTTAATTGGTGCTATTCCTATAGTAGTCTATTCTTGATATCAGTAGAATATACCCATAATAGAGCTTCATCTATGTTCTAATTTCCAGGAGGACCTCTGAGTGACATAGAGATGGAGAGTCTTGATAACATAGAGTAGTAACTTGGGGTATGCTAAATTGATATTTTGAGAACTAAAGAACTTTAAATATCACTTAGATTAATCACTAGAGTTTGTTCTAACCTCTGACTTCAAGGTTCCCTTCTAGGTGACAGCAGAAGTGTGTTCCCGAGGTATAAGAATATCATATTGAGTTATCAGTTTAATGTTTAATGGTTTCATCTCAATTTGACATAATAAGATGGATCCTGTGTTAGTAAATATTTAATCAAGGAGATAGAGTATTCTAAAGAATTGCATATCAAGGTGCCAATGAAATTGAAGGAGGCTTATGTTACCCTGTGTATGGGGACAAGCGTCTGGAGTCTAAGAAAGAGCTGTGAAATCTTGGTTCGGGAAAAACAAGAGATCAAATCTAAAAGTAGCCATTTAGTCGATTGACATAGTTTAGGAATATGGTGTTCTAAATGAGTAAAATGTTCAATGTGAAGAGTTATTCCAAAAATTTATGCTACTTTCTTATTAGGCCAGTCAAAATTCAAACTCATGGCTGGATTATTTCAAAACTTGATGCAATGATTAATAGTCATAACACTGATCCCAGTCCCAGTGTTATTGTAACTCAGTGAACTCTAAAATTTTCTTATTTTTATTTATATTTTATTCATTACAAAATATTAGACTATAAATTGTTTTATTCCATTTATGTTAGTTAAATCTATTCTGGAAATTAGTGGTTCAAATAGTGAATTTCTTGAGGGTAGTTGATCTTTAGATTCATCATCAATCATTGTGGGAATGATATATGGACTTAAAAATCCACTTTATTACTTGTATGACTTGTGCACTTGCAGTGATTTAGACCAAATGAGTTTTAATTACATAGCATTATATGTAACAATAGAAACAATATTTACATCATATTACGTAGTCTAACAAGGTTATGGCATGACTACTAAGGATTTAAGATAATTCTTAGTGGTAATGCAGAAATTGGGCTAGTCTTGGATAACAGTTTGGTCTATGTATAAATTCAATCAATCAATTATGCTAATGAAGATGAAGACTAAGAGCATAGTGGATTTCATTTGAAACTTTGGATTTGATTATGATTGGTACTTCATTAATTCTAAATATTTTGTGGTTGTAGTTAGTTGCTTAATAGCAACTATTTAGTTTGGTTATAATGATGTTTAGCATTATTTACTTATTTATGTTTATTTAAGACTTTAAATATTATTATGTTGTCTAGGCTCCATCATTTATGCATTAACTATTATTAAATACTTATGTGTTGTTGTTGTTTTTTTTAATTTGAAGAATGAAAAAATTAGATAAATTACATGTTTGAGCATTTTTTAAAATTTTGGCCCATAGCCCGCATAGGGCTAGGCTGGGCTAGTCAATAGTTGGCCTGAATAAATGTGGGCCAAACTGGCGTCGACCCGAAAAGGTTGGGCCAACCCTTTACCTAGCTCTACTTAAGACCTAAAGACCTATAAAATTAACATATCTTTAAAGAGACACTAAAAGCTGTTTATTATAAACATTTTTTCAGTACCATTAATATATAAATATAAATAACTAAATAGATAAATAATTTATTACCATAATTAGTTATTAAGTTCATGCCCATGGGCTAATAATACTTTACTCAAGTGGTTAATAACCGAAGTAGGCATGAGAAGAGGAGTGGTCTATGGTTGTAGGGATGAATTTATAAAGAACATATTACTATGTTGTAATACGAGTAAATAGATGTCAAAAATAAAAAGTTAATGCCTACGCTCATAAGTAATTGAAAAAAAATGAAAATTTCAAAATATATTTATATAGAATATCAAAATGAGAAAGGTATGCAAATTTAAAGTGACGGTTTATAACTTAATTAGTGTGATGAATATGTAGCATCTATTCATTTTGAAAATGAAACTACTTAATAAATATCCAAAATTACATAGAAAAAAGATAAAAGACCACTATTTTAGCACTTTCAAAAAATTATTACCAACTATGCCAAGTTTTAGAATTTTAAGATAAAATCACCAATTGATCTATTACCTAGTGAGAACAATATACTTAAAAAAAATGACGTAAGAATGTTATGTGGTTTGGTCAACTGAACCTACATCCATGGGTGACTAAAATAATTCACTAATTAAGAATAAGCATGGTACAAACACTAGTCCAACTTATATAATTCAAGACTCTCATAAAGGACTGACGTTGTTGTGTAGATTTTCTTAGTTGGGTTCCTTTTGAGGTAGTGTAAGGATCTAAGTCCATTCATAGTGTTAGGATTGTGACTGACCTGTGGAATATTACAACAAGTAATATTTGGGTGGCTTTGCCAATCCACTAAAAATGTTGGCAATTGGGAGGCAAGGACAATCCAAAGAATAAAACAACAATTGGTTGGTAATGCCAAACCTTCAAGAAATTAAACAATAGTTGGGTGGTTGTGCCAATCCACAAAAATGTAAATAAGCAATTTAGGAGGCTGAGCCAATCCATATAATAAAAGCAATAGATGGGTGGCTATGCCAACCTTTAGGAAATGAAAGTGTAGATGATGGCTTCATGTCTTGAGAGAATAAGAAAGGAATGTGTGACTTTTTAGATATAACGTGGTAAAACCCTTAGAATGAGGGAAACCTCCATGGGGAAAATCCGAGAAAATAATCCACTATGAGATCTAGCACAAGATGTCACACACCCAAGATATGCTCACAATCCTCTCAGTACTCTCTTTGTGAAGTACAATGATTCTTGCCACTCTCCCCGGTGTGATAACCCCGATTGTTTCACACATATCCTTTCAACTCTCTATGATTGAAAGAATGATCTCTAGAACTTTTTCTGATCTCCTCGAAATTCCCATTTGATTATGTTCTGGCAAACTATTTATAGACGAGGTTTGATGGATCCATTGGTTGAAATGGAAACCATTTTCATTGGCTGAAACAAAGGCCAATTCTCATCCATACGAATATGAGATAGGCGATGTGAAGAAATTCTTCTCCATAAGGAAACTGTTGTTGTTGTTGCAACAACATTTATGGGGTTGGACCTCACAAATCTCCCCCTCCTTGTGCGACAAACAAACGGTAGAGTCACTTCTTGATATAGTAGGAAACTCATGCCATGTTCTTGATACATCGTGTCGATTTTTCTTTTGTAATGAACTTCGTCATCATATCAGTAGTATTCTCATTGGTGTGGATCTTTCTTATTTGGAACAATTTCTCTTCAATAGCCTTCCTGATCCAATGATATCTCACATATATGAGTTTCATCTTTGCATGATACATAGTGTTCTTGCTTAATTCTATTGCACTTTGACTATCACAATGTACTATATAATCTCTTTGTTTTAAATCCAGTCCTTGAAGAAACTACTTCATCCACAACATCTCTTTTCTAGCTTCAATAGCGGTAATATACTTTGCTTATGAAGTAGATACTTAAACACACTTTTGTAGCTTTGCTTGCCATGATATAGCTCCCCCTACAAATGTAAATAAGTACCCAGAAGTAGATTTTCTATAATCCAAGTCTCCAACAATATCAAAATCAGTATAACCTTTAAGAGATGGTTATGATCCCCCAAAGCTTAAAATATACCTTTGAGGTGCCTTTGAGATATCTAAAGATTCATTTCTCTGTCTCCTAGTGTGCTTTACTAGGATTTGCTAGGAATACCCTTCTGACTCCACTTCCGCTGGGATTATCATATCTTGGATGTGTACACACCATGGCATCGTCGGACTTCTTAAGTAGATGGTATGGAATGGTAGATTTCGCCTTTTCTTTCCACTTGATGGAATGGAGTCTTACTCAACGAAATGGCTAAAAAGTGGTGTAGAGACTGGCTTTGAATTTGTTCAATATATCTTTCTTGTGACAACCACAATTTACCCGCCTTCCTATCTCGTAGAATCTCTATTCCCAAGATACGCTTTGCATTGCCCAAATCCTTCATCTCAAACATCTTTGAGAAATTACCTTTTTAGCTTCTAGATCATATTGGCATCATGACCCACAATTAGCATATCATCAACATATGATAGGAGAATGATGAATTTATACGTAAGAATTTCAGAACATAAACCACGAAGGATACAAAATGTCAGTACCAGTATACATTTCGTCATGAAAGAGTCAAATTTCTTATACCATTGTCCTGGCACTTGTTTAAGTCCATATAGACTTTTCTTTAACTTGCAGACCATGTTCTCCTTCCCTTTAACTTTGAACCCTTATAGTTGCTCCATAAAGATTTCTTCGTCAAGATCACCATGTAGAAATGTAGTCTTAACATTGAGTTGCTCCAAACCTTTCACCACTAGACAAGCCTTGTCCTTCAACAGCTTATCGTCGTCATTCTTTAGCTTAAACACCCATTTATTCTTGAGTGCTTTTCTCCCTTTAGGCAGTTGTCAACTCGTAGGTATCATTTTTCCATAAGGAATTAATCTCTTCTTGCATGGACTTTATCCAATAGTTTGTTTATGTGATTAACCATTTCTAAGATACCAAATTCTGAAACACTGCTACCAAAGACTACTTTCATAATCCCCGACAACAACGCTAAAATCTTTATTGACCAAATCTAATATCTAACAAAACTGTAATGAAAATGCTTTTTATAAAAAAAATTAATTGAAAAAGGTCTAAACAAAAGCATCCGAGATTTCAAGGAGTAGAAATAACACTGGGAATAAAATTTGTGTTATGATTATTGGTTTGCAGCAGGTTAAAAAGAAGTATTGTGAAGGTCATGAATCCTGGATTTGTCCAAGAGAAGAGTTTTGGAATACCTCATGACACTACACATTTGACTATTTAGCATACCATATTCCTAAACCAGGTTAATGGGTATAAATAGCTACTTTTAGGATTTTATCCTCTTTAAGATTTGGCTATTTTTCCTAAACTAGTACTTCATAGCCATTTCCTAGGACTGAAAACTGCTTGCCCCCATAGACAAGGTAACACAAGCCTTTTTCAATGCATTTGGTATCTCAACCATCGATTCAAATAAAAATATTTTTTGCTCCTTGATTAGAATATTAACTAACACAGGATCAAGATCATGCTACTGGATTGAAATGAAACATCATAGTATTCAACTAATAAATCAACAAATGGTACTTATTCCTTTGGAACACACTCCTACTATCACTTAGAAAGGAACCTTGAAGTAAGAGATTAGAACATCACCTTTGATGCACTAAAGTGATACTTAGAGTACATTTGTTCAATGAATATCAGTGCAATGTACCCTCAAGTCACTACTCTTTGCTCTCAGGTCATCCATCCCTGTATCACTCAGGGGGATTCTGGAAATTAGAGCATAGATACAACTCTTTATGGGTACAGAACACTGATATTCAGAACAACTAAATTCAAGAACAGTACCAATTACATCAATCTAGTTTTCATACCCAAAACATCATTTAATACTACAAACAGTCATCAAAACAACAAATTCCTTCCTAAAGGGAGCTCATCCTTCCATAACTAGATCACAAATGACAATGACTAGTTGATTAAAAAAATTCATTGAAATTGTAATCAAATTGAATAAATTGGAGTCTAGAAAAATTCCCAAATTCCATTTGCATTCAGACATAAATGAAACGCAATATACAATGATCTCATCTCCACATTTCAGCTCGAATCGACTACTATAATCCTAACAAAAAGAAAAATAAATTTAGAAATGAAAAAAAACAAAAAACAAAAATATATACAAAAGAGACTTTAGCTCCTCCAAAAGCTCAAAAACTAGCTGAAGGCTATGCACCCCACCTTAGGAGCTTTTATTTATAGGCCCTAATCATTGGGCACTGAAAACGTGGTGAAAAAAATAGTCTTCGAAAAGCCTAAAATTTCTGACTTAGTCACGCTGATGTCTTGGATGAAGTCACGACATTACTACTGTGATATCATGACATTGCTTCGGTGTTGCAACTCTGGATTTTTACCTATCTGTGTAATGTCGTGACTTTGGTTGTCAATGTCACGACATTGCTCCGATGTCACCGTTAATGTCACGACATGAAATTGGGTCTTCAATGTTGCAACTAAATTATGATGTCACGACTCTGGAATTTGATTTCACAACATTGCTTTTCAATGTCACAACATTGATCTTTTCTATTATGCTCACCTAAGCTGATGTCGTGACGTTGATTTGATATTACAACATTACTCACACAATGTCGTGCTTTTGGTCACTAGATGTTGCGACATTGCTTTGATGTGGCGACATTGTTCCACTTATATTATAACTTATTGCTTTGCTAATGTGGCGTCGCAACATTGAAACTGGTATTCCACTTCTTTCATCCGATGTCACCACATTCTTTAGCCAATGTTGCGACATCACTTCAGCTGCTTTGTGACTCTGAGTGTGACGTCGTGACATTCTCTAGACGATGTCGCGATATTGAATTTTTGCTCTCATTTTTCTGCTTTTCTTATGATTTGTGCTTATTTTCTTCAAATTCATGCAAAAGACAAATTTGGGTGCAGACTCCATAATTTTGGATTAAATTGAACTTTTAAGCCATATATATACATGAAAAATGGGCTTAAAAATATGAGTTTTAGACTCATCAAACTCCCCCAAACTTAAAGTTTTACTTGTCCTCAAGCAAAGAAAAGACTATATGTTTGTCCTTAAACAATTAAAATTAATTTTTAAGGACATTTTTCATTTTAATCATCTTCTCAGTCATATCAGCAATTTAGATTCAGTGAAATGTCAATTGTGATATCAATTCTAACTAAGCTTCAATTTCCGAATTCTAAAAATTTTAAATTCAGATCATTCAATATATCAGATAATTTATAGCCAGTAAAGAACTACATTTCTTGACTCAGTGAATGTGTGTTGATTTTCCCTTTTTTATTCATTTGCAGATTAGTTAACCTTATGAGATTTACTGCAAAGGATGAAAGTCTCTTTAAAGTGACTTAGATCTCATAGGCTTGTTGATCATATCATTTTCCACTAATGTAGGCATAACACAATCATCAAGATCATATAGGTCTTTTAGGCTTGTAATGTATGGCTTAGGTACTTTGGGTAGATAACTAGATATTTAAGGTTCAAGTTGACCCAGACTGCACATACTTTCTCAAAATTATGCCTTCTACTGCTCATCCTTTCTTTTCTATTCAAAACTTTTTTAAAAGTACCCCTAAACTTGTTTTGGTTCATCTTTTATATGTTTTCCACTGTAGCTTTGTCTTTCTCCACTTTCTATTTTAAATTCAGCTTTTCCAGTTCAGAAGCTATTTTCCTGTTATTTTGTTCAAAGTTAGGAATGGTTGATGGTTTGCCCAGCATGGCTTTCTACCACCTCTTAGTAGCTTTGGGTCGATAACTCCCATCATTAGTAGGCATTGCTGAACAGAACACCCCTATGACTTAATTGCTCAAGGGAGAAAGGCTGAGTGAAACTCACTCATGAAGCGCATATTTTTAGCTTCTCGGTTCTTCATTGTGCCTTATCTTTTGTCGTCTTTTCTCAATTGCTTTTCCTTTCACATCCTTAATTCTCATCCTTCTTCACATTTCAAAATTGTACTCCCCCAAACTTGTCCTCTTGTTCACCTTTTCTGTACTTATCTTGCAGTTTGGGCAAACTAAGGGTTGATTCGATGCCACGATGAGTGCGGGAATCAGCAATGTTTAAAGCTCTGCTGGTAACCTAGAAAACTCACTGGGTATAGTGAATAAATTACAGAACTCGTTGATGGGTTTCTTTGTACAAATGACTAACGATGAAGGCCAAAGTGGTGAATTCAATTTGGATTTTAGGTTTATTAACCAGGGGTTTTGATGGTGAGCAGATCGAAATTTAAATAAAATAAAATGTGAAAGAAGTCTCTTAAAGTGTCGGACATTTTGGATTTAGAGTTCTAAAAAGTCCTTTGAGAGGTTCTCGGGTCTATTCCTCGCGTTGGGGAGGATGACCTATAGTCATTTCTCGAGCAGGATCTTCATTTGCTTTAAAAACTAAACCACAAATTTTCCTTTAGTAATTTCGACATTTATATTTCGATCAGTTCAAAGCGAGTCTCCCTTGATTCACATTACAATGGGTAATAAATGGTAACTAATGAACATCACAAGATCTAGTAATAAGCATCAAATGAGCACTAAAAGATTACCAAGTACTGACCATTCAACATGAATCGAAGGGATCTAAACCTAATGTTAAAGGGAGAACATAGATGGCGGCAGTGAAGACTTGTGTGAAAAACAGAGGACCTCCAGTAGCCTAGATCCTGCACCCAACAGCCTTCCACTTCAAGGAGGGAAGGGTTTTAGCCAACCATCCTCCGAGTTGTCATCCTCGGAGGGTGTTTGGCTGCCCATAAAATAGAAAAGAAGGGAAAGTAAAAGCAGAGAGAAGAAGCGGGAAGCTGAGGAGAAATTTGAAAACTTCTCCAAAATTTATTGTCGAATCCCAGTTGATCTTACAGGGAACTTGGTGAGCTTATATATAGTGCTCGAGCAAAGTGATACAAAAAATGGCAAAAAGCAAAAAGCTATTACAAGGGTAAGTAAAATTAACCAAAAAGCGGTACCAGTTTTGAAGAGTTGAAATTTTTATTTCGGCCGGAAAATTTAAGTACATCTAGTAAATTTATTTATTGTAGCAGAAAATTCTCTATGTGTGAATTTTCGGGATGTAGTAGATTTTCCTGAATATCTGCCAGCTCTTTGTTCCATTGCTCCTAACACTTTCACTATTCACCTTTACTATTCCATTTCTTCTTGCTTTGATATTCATCATTCCCTGCTTGTTGAAATTGATAGAAAACCATATGAAATTAATGGAAATCAACCCGACTTTGTTATGATTGGATTGACACGATGATTTGGCTTCCAATTCCTGCAAAAACTACAAAAACAACCACAAAATGCGATCAGTAGAATAATAGGGACCTTAATGTGAAAATCGGGTTAATTAGAATGATTAGAACATAAGGCACTCAAGAAAACATAATAAATAGGGCAAAATAACCTTTGAGCCTTAATCAAGAGGTTCTTTTAATGAAGGATAAAAATTGAAATAAAGGTTAAGGTTTTTCTATGTGGCTTTGATGATGAAATTGACATTAGGCTCAAATAATGTACTAAGGTATATGCATAGAAGCATATCACAGGGTAAGCTATGAAAGGCTTAAACTGTCCAATGATGGCCTAAATAATTTCCTGCTGGTTGTGATGCCTAGGATTTCAGCTTGAATAATAATACAACAAGTTCTAGGACCTTTTGAGACTAAACTTATGATGAATCTAATAAGGTGTTCCTAACCCAAGATAAATTAATTTTCAAGATACTTATGGTAAATGTGCTAGTTTCAATAATTATCTGAACTGTACTGTTCAATGAAACTAGAATTATCAGCTTGATTTTCATTGACATCAATTTCAGTCTTTTAGAACCTAAAATATCAACCTACTTGTCATTGACATCACAATTTTCAATTTTTGTTCCACTTACTTTGCCTAATTTCATCTACAGATTTACTGGTTTGGTTAAAAAACAAATTACTATGCACTTATACAATTCATCAGTTCATTTTACCTCAACAATTTAATTCTTTATCTTAGCCTGAAACAACTCGAACCATTCTCCCGATTCAGCGAAGCAATGATTCTGACTTTCATCATTCGAAATTGCACGACAATGCAAAAATATTCAGCGAAAACACGATTACGCATAACCACAGAAACTTAGTTTTTCTCATTTCTGGGTTCTAGATTTTCTACATAGCAGCTTAAACACTCATATTTTAAGCTTTTTTATCCTCAATCTCAACCAATTCAGTTCATTCGATTGTGAATGCCCAGTGTGAAGTTCAAAGTTGAGTATGTTTCAGACATTGTAGAATTTAAAGTGCACAATTAAAGAAAAGAAGAAGGAAAGAAAGATAGACACATTGGCACACAAATTTTAGAAATTGATTTTCATTTATCCTTTGAATTACAAATACAAGGTTTTGAATTTACAAAGAGAGAGACATAATGAAGTTCAGTTATTTCTCTTTTGTTGGGACTTGGAGTGTTTGAGGTTTACTCATTCATATTGGTAACCAGCCTTGGAGTGAAGTCAAAGATGGAAGCTTGAGGTTGTGCGTTGTCTTATCTCCTACAAGCTTGTTAGTTAGCCATTCCATCATCCTGGCATTATAACTGATCAACTCATTCCTCTTCTGCTTCATTGAACTTCACACCCCCTTTGATACAATAAAGAGTGATCAGAGAGGGGTGGGGATATTTCCTGAGAATTTCCCGTGTTCATAGTCCAAGATGGACTCTTTGACTATTTTCCCCACATTCAACTCGTAGCCCTTAACCAACACATACAAAAGTAGTGCGCAGTCCTGTCTCATAATAGAGACATGCCTAGAGGACTTAAGAACAAAGTTTACAAAGTAAAAGAAAACCTTGTTGATTTATGTGAGGTCCCCTTTGTTCAAGAAGGCATTGGAGATGATCTTTGTTCTTTGCCATTCCCCTTGGCTATAGGTGAGCTCTCTAGTGATCTCTTCGAATTTGAGGCTCTTCTGGAGCTGCTCATACTCTGTGCAGTCTCCATCTTATCTAAGTTCAAATAGTTGGGAGATGGCCCTTTCCCCAAAAGGGACCCATCTCTCCCTGACATAGCACGTCAAGTTTCTTCTTTCACCCAGATTGACGTAGAACTCCTTCACTAGGGCTCTTCTCCTCGGCTCTAAATGCTTGCACATAGCTTCCCAGCCTCTTCTTTGGATTTCCTCCTTGAAGGTGGGCACTATTTCTATGAATCCTATTTCTTCCATGAATCCTTTCTTTGCAAGATTCTTGTTGACTCGACCATTTGATGTATACAAATTTATGACGTTATCACCAACGGACTATTATCTAATCCCCAGCAACAATGTCATAAAACTTGTTGACACTACATCTATAAATTGTTATGGATCAAAACACCTATTCAAATTTAAGACTTATTACCCAAGGACTATTGTCTAATCCTCAGTAAATAAACCATTAAACTTGAGTGTATTTCTTTAACTATCACGTTGATTAAAGATATTTTTGTAAGAAAACCATTTTTCGTGTGGTTTTGATCCAGTATCTTGCAAAATTTTGGTCGACAATGTGTGATTTAAGTCCGGTCATCGATCCACGGAATATCAAGAATTTTTCAATCAACTACCCTGACTACTTAAAGCTCCGTATATTTGGGCGATAATACGATAATGAATTTTGCTTTGAAAGCTTGAAAATAATGATGTAAAGAAAATGATTGAATATGAAATGAATTGAAAGATTGAAATATCAAAATAACAAATTTAGATTTAACGAGTTATCTATAAAAACATTGAATAATCGGTATTGTGAAGAATCAATTCCCTACGATGTACGCGTACTTTTGTTTTGAACTACAGATCTTTAAAACTAGTCCAGAAGTTAATATAGTGTGGCTGGATCTCTCCAGGCCACGAGTTCATCATCTCCTATACTTGTTTCTCTCGAACACGAGAGGTGGGATAACTACCCCAAATCTAGTAGCCTTGTTAAGGTATTTTTCTTTCTCAATACTTCATACCCACAACATGGTGCGGACACAGGCTCCTTCAATTTAGTCATTCTGCAGGGGTTTGCACTATCGGTTGCTCGCTCCAAAATTAGAATAACACTCTTTCCTTGATTAGATCCTTGCTAACACGGGATCAAATTCACTATTCGAATTGAGGTGAACTCTCTGTATACTTAAATTAATAACTCACTCAACTCATTCTCGGTTACAAGTGAGAAGAGGATGTATTGATTTAAATATATCACGGGCGCGTCGATCAGCGATATCAGGTTCAGCCTTCGAAATTGTTCTTACTCTGGGAATGCCTTCTGCAGCTAATCACGAGGCCTCCTTGTCAGGCGAAACCACCTCGTTATGGGTACAAGGCTGAAATGGGATCAATACCAAGAGCAAGCAAAACCCGACAAGTCGATTTAACATCGAGTTCAGCTATAATGAATAAAATCTCTGCGGGAAAGATTATTTACGGCGATAACGTCAATTCGATGGAAAATTTGGTTTCTAAATTATTGATTATACCATCATTGAAAACTGTGATCAAGAAAACCCTTTGTAAATTGGAAAGCGGGTGTTAAATCCAAGAATTTATGCGGAATTCAAACAACCAGATAGTAATTTTAAGAAATATACATACACATTATTTAAATCCTTCTGACTAACGTTCGAATCCAATTAGAGCGAAATACAAGCTAATCTAATCTAAAATAAAATGGAAAGAAAAGCGAAAAGAAAAGAAAAAGAAAGAAAAGAAAAGAAAAGAAAGAAAAGAAAAGAAAAGAAAATAAAAAAATACGAAGTATTATTTTTCCAGTCTCTCTTCAGTATCAATCACCTTTGTGCATTGATACCTCGCAGTTAAGCCTATTGTCGCCGATTTCAAGTCGTTGTAATGTGGGTCAGCGACCTCAAATCCCTTGTCGCGACATCGATTAGTTTGGCACTTGTTCGCGGCATTTATCAATAAGTCATGACATTCCTTTGTTTCTTGAAGGCCTCTTATGTCGCGACAAAGGAATCGATAATAGCGACATTATCATGTCGTGACATCGATTTCTTATCGCGACATCAACTTTAGTCTCTGCAACTTTGAACTGATGGACTGCGGTCGGCGGCCAGAAATCTCTTATCCGCGACATCAACCGAGCGCAATCTTCAGGTGGAGTCACGATGTCGCGACATCAATCTCTTGTCAGCGACATCACTCTATGGCTCCACAGGTTTCAAGCATTAGTTCTGATGTCAGCGACGCCGATCCTTATCAGCGACATCAACTCATGTCTTTACAGCTTTCAAGCGTGGTTTACGATGTAGCGACATCAACCTGCTATCGCGACATGGCTTTATATCTTTGCGGTTTGAGCGAGTACCGTTCACGGTGTCGCTGACATCGATCTCTTGTCGCGACATCAGCAAAGGCTACTGACCTTCAGCGAGCAAGTATCATGTCGCGACCTCGATCTCTTGTCGCGACATCAAATTATGTCTCTGGAGGCTTCAACTGGTTGCTTTTGGTGTCGCGACGTCAGTCCTCGCAATCGCGACAATGAAGCTTCATCTATGATTTCATCTTTTGAGCACATCATAAGCGTTAGGCGCTTCTCTTGTCTGACCTCCATCCCTTGTCGCGACAGCCGATCTTCGTCAGCGACATCACGATGTTGTCGACATCATTCATAAGTCTCTGGTTGGTCACTCGATTGCCTAACGTTGATGCACAGTGACCTGCATCGAATTTCCTTGGAAATTTTCCTGATGTGTGACCTGCATGCTAGGCATGCAAGCCCCAGCTGCGGCAGTAGTTACCCGGTACTTTCATTTACGCCTGCCATTTTCTGCATTTTTACTCCACCGATTGCTGCATTTTTCTACTGCTTTTTCTTCTTTCTTTCACACTCCACGATATAAATTGGTGGATTTCTTCATATTTACGCATGATAATTGTTGCACCGGATGAAAATCAAAGCAGAGAAAAATGGATTAAAAATAGATGACTTTTAAGCTCATCAAACTATTCTTTCGGAACATATCAACCCCCCTTTCTGTAAGCAATACTAACGCTCCCCCTGCCTCAACTTCCACCTCCCCAGTCTCTTCTCTTACTTCCTTAGGAGTAGTCTCCTGGTTCTCTAGTTGTTTAGATCTCTTATGTAACACATCTTCCACAATATTCTCAATAACTTCATATAGGGTG
Source organism: Tetrastigma voinierianum (assembly GCA_016808115.1). Taxonomy (NCBI): domain Eukaryota; kingdom Viridiplantae; phylum Streptophyta; class Magnoliopsida; order Vitales; family Vitaceae; genus Tetrastigma; species Tetrastigma voinierianum. The sequence goes on from JAEQBH010000582.1 coordinate 942,376, forward strand.
GGAGAGTTAGGGCTAGACATTTTCTTAGTTGTGAAAATGGAGGTCAGAAAAGGTTAGGGTTTAGAACATTGAAGGATTTCGTTTGGATTTGAAAATTTTCACTAAGTGTTCTTTTAAATAGGGAGGCTGCCTTAAGTGCGATGTCGCGACATTGAATAAATGTCGTGACATTGTGGATGCGATGTTGCAACATTGTGATTTGTGCCCTAATAGGGTATTAATCAACAAAATAAAAAGAAGCAAAAATACAATAAAAAGTCAAGGAGGAGTGAGTCTAGCCTCGTAGCCTTCCTTCACCAAATGAAATGAAATAAAGAGTGTCTCGACACCTAGTACCCTAAGACGATTAGTGCAGGGCTATTGATTTAAAGCTCGCTAAGGGTTGGTAGAAAGCTTAAGGGGGTTTTGACATTGCACTACTCTAATAACCTTGTCTTAAAGAAAAAGGCTTCTTGGTGTTTGTTGAAAGAATGCAGAATTTGTGCGGAAAAGTGATATGAGGAGTATGGAAGGATGCACTATAGCTTGATTTTACAGGGGTGTTTGAGAGTGTCACTATGCGATGGTAAAAATCGGGATGGAGTAGGAGCTGTCAATGCGAGAAAAATATATATGTTTGGGTAAGTTTTAGCCCTAAGCCAGCTACTCCTTTACCCTTACCCAAGCCTTACATTACAAGCTTATAAAGACCTACTTGATCTTGAGAGTTGTGTGTGCCTACATTAGTGGAGAGTGATAAGAAAAACAAGCCTATGGAACCTAAATAAATTATCTTAGGAGATTTGCGTACTTATCTCAATTCTTATAAACTCATCTAACTTGCAATTGTTTGGATAGGGGAAGACCACACATTGTACACACTAGTGAGAACCATGATCTAAATTTGTCTATTGTAAAGTTAATTCACTGGTAAATGAATAAATTATCTTGATCATATTTTCTATATTCCTTGTAAGGTGATTCTTGAGACACATATCACATACCCACTTTGCAAAGCTTGATTACTCGGTTTTGGTTAAATAAAAAGGGTGAAATGAACTCTTCTCTTTCATTTGCTTGGGAATGACAGCTTCTTTCTTTTCTTTGCTTGAGGTAAACAAACTTAGGATTGGGGGTGTTTGATGGTGCAAAACTCATCTATGTTTTGAGTTCATTTCACATGCTATTTTGTGCATTTAATATCCATATTCATGTAAAACTCATAAAATTTCCACTAAACTTGGTTTTGTAGGATTATTGATGAAAATCAAGTGATTTGGCAAGAAATGAGCAATATATTTCCAAAAGAAGAGTCAGGAGTCTCACGACGCTACTGGGAAGATTAATTTTATGTACCATCTGGAACATCAAATGTTTCCAAATTCCCTCATGTGCATTCTACATTCAAATATCTTTCAAGGAGTACTCACACGCCCAAATCCGAGTTAAAATGAAGAAGTTATGGCCCCGACAAGTTGGAGAAGAAAAACAGGTTGCTGTCAGGAAGTATGTCGCGACCAGGAGAGTATGTCGCGACCAGGAAAGTATGTCGCGACCAGAAAACTTGGTCGTGACCAAAAATGATGCAAAAACCTAAAAAAGGCCGAAAATTGATATTTTGACCTAATTTCAAGCCCATTTCACCCTAGGACTATATATATACTCATTTTTTAGGTAAAGAGAGTAGCGGGAAGATTGGAGAGCCTCTCTCATGGGGTTTCTCTCTCTAGACTGCCCATTTTTCCAGTTTTTCTGCAGATTTTGATTTATTTTAGATTTTAGAGTAGTTTTAGAGGAGATTTTTATTTCTATTGAAAAGATTTCGGTGTTGTATAACAGAGATTTAGATTTCACTAAGGTTCAGACAAAGATTGAAGCTAAAAATCTGGATTTTCTCTTCCTGCTTGCCCATTTTTTCTTAGTTTTCTTTGCTGATTTTTATTTTAATAAATCTTAGAGTAGTTTTAAGAGCAGATTTTTATTTCTATTGAAGGGTACGGTGTTGTACTCGGATATTCAATTTATTTCTTGTTGAGGTGAAGATTTAAGCTCGAATATGGATTTTCTCTTCTGTCTCTTGATTTCTTTCTTCATTTTCTTACTTTTTGTTTGATTGGTGATGATTGGGAGATCAGGTAATGGAACATTAAACACCCTCTAGGGTTGGGGATTAATTGTTGAACATTCAGATTTTCAGTTTCTCAATTATTTTGTGGGTTTGAATATTGAATTTATATAATTGGTCTTTGATTCGTATAATGAAGCCCATTTGGAATATTAGTAGCTTATACCCAAAAAAATAGCTGTATCTTTGCTCATTTCCGGGAGGCCCTCGGTGACACGAGAGATGGAGATTCTAGGAAGTAAGCGGTAACTTAGGGGTATGTTAGACTAATATCTTGGAACTTAATGAACTCGAAAAAGAAATTACTTTGATAGATCACTAATTTACTCATGGTGTGAGTTAATTAGATGATGTATCAATTTAGTTGTCAGAGGTTTTCTCCTTAGTACGATGAAAGGATCTTGATCGTGTTAACAAAAGATCTAATCAAGGAGATAGAAAATTTTATTAGATTTGAAGGGCGAGATACCAATTTCGTTGGAGAAGGCTTGCATTATCACGTGTCTATGGGAAGCGAAATTGTGATCTGAAAAAATGGTTGTGAAATGTTGAAAAGAAAACAATCAAATCTTAAAAGTGCAAATTTTACAAGTAGCTATTTAGACTCATTTGTCTGAAAAGAATATGGTGTGTTAGATAGTGAAATGTGCGGTGTGGAAATCGAGCTATACTACATTTGCTCTTGGGCCGAATCCGGCATTGACTCCTGAATGTTGCACTTTGAGGAAATGCAAAGCGTTTTTGTAAATAATTATCCCCATCCTAGTGACTCTCTTCATACCTTTTAGAATTAAGTAGTTGTTTATTTGGTAGATTTTTAAGTTAGTTTTAAATCAGTTTTGTTTCAATTAAATTGATTTTATTCGACATCTGCCAATTAGCCTAAATAAGTGAAGAGCCCTTGTAATCGGGTGATCAAATTCCAATTAGAGAACCTCGATCCTGCATTAGATGCGATGTCCAGGACTCCTAGAGTCCACTTTATTACCTGTATGACCCGTGCACTTGCGGAAGGGGTTTAGTGTTAGTATGCTCATTCCCGGTTTTTGAGTATACTTACTTTTGTTTCAAATCAGTTTTTGAGTATTTACCACATTCACTCCCTTGACCATATTTTCACATAGACATCATTTGGTCTCTTTACAAGTTTTTGAATTTGATAAGTCAAAAAACTCATTAGATTTTTAATCCATTTTTCTGAGTTTATAATGAGAATAATGATGAATTGTGCAAGCGATAGTGAAGCAAATTTCAATTTGCGAGAAAATACAACGAGAAAAATCAAATTTTACTTAAAAATCATAACAGAAATCGGCCTGCGATTAGGAGTGAAGTCAAAGCGGAAATTAAGTCGCGACGAGGAGCGCGTTCGGCAATTTCAAATCGACATCAACAAATTTGGCTTTGAAGAAGCGAAAAGTGAACAAATTGAAGTACGTGACTTGAAGAAAAGTTGAGACAAAGAATGACTTGGTCAAGATTAAAAGGCGATCAAATAGAAGATGATGTTCATGTCGCGACATCATTTCAATGTCGCGACGCAAAAGATAAATGATATCGTGATACCATGAGTCGCGACAAGGAGAACGTCTTCAAAGCCACGAAACTGACCTTCTCAAGTAAAAGAAGTGTCGCAACTAATTTTTGAAAGAAAGGACTTGATGTCGCGACCTTGCGATGTGAAGAATAACACGAGCCATATGAAACTCAAATCAGACGACCAAGAATTAATGAAGAAGCAGACATGTTGTCGCGACACCACTTCGAGGTCGCGACATAATTGAAAGTTTAGCAGTAGACATGGAGGTCGTGAAACCGAATAGAAGTTGCGTAGATTTTCAGAGATTGAACATAAGTGCGCGACGGTTAGAAGAAGATGGCGACATCAACCTTTGAATCACAAGATGTCGTGACATCGGTCGGTGGTCGCGACGCCGGTTACAAAAAGAAGAAAAGAGGGTCGCGGCGTCGCCGATTAATTAGCGACATCATTTATTATCAGCGACATCCATCCAGAGATCTTGAAGACAAGTCACGACCAAATAAAAGCTTCCGCGAAATCAGAAGAGCTCATAAGCATAACATTGAAGTCGCGACGTATGATTGAAGTCGTGACATCAAAACAGCTCATAAGCAGAACAGTGAAGTCACGAAGTATGATTGAAGTCGCGACCTCAGAAGAGATCATAATGCATAAAGGTGAAGTCGCGACGTATAATTGATCGCGACATCGAAAGCGACTCACATCACGGATAAGGAAGTCGTGAAGAGGTTGCGACATCAGAGTCAAGGTTGCGACACACAAATGGGTCGCGACATGAACACAACAATTGGGCGATTATTTTGAAACCCGCAGGAAGTGCATCGAAGTTAGAGATTTGACTTCGAGAACCACATAAATAAGCAGGCATACGGAGGCGGCTCTTGGCGGCTCGAGAAGAAGTGCGGGTAGCCGAAGGCTCGTGTATTTTAATTTTCTGCTTCTTTTTCTTTATTTTGCTGTTATTTTAGATTAGATTAGAGTAGATTGTTATTTGATTTGAATTTCTGGATCTGGATGTTAGTTGTTAAAGTTAAAGCTGAATGCAGAATGATATTTTCTTTAAATTACTGCCTGGTTCGTTTGAAGTCCAAACAAATTTGGAGTCGAACTTCAGTTCAGTTCTGATGGTTCTTTTGATCGAGGAGCTAAGTTAGTGTAATTAAGTAATTTAGAAACCCGACTTCCGTTGAATTTACTCTGTTGTTAAATTTATCTTTCTTGCGCCATTGTCGAGTGCGAACCAGTCTTGAATGCGCATTGGTTTTGTTTATTTTTGTATATGATCCAAATATTAGTGTCCTATACCTGTAATGGGATTGTTTCATGCTCTGATTTCCAGGGGCCCTCTGAGTGACACAGAGAAGGCATTCCTGAGAGTATTGAATGATTTCTCAAGGGTATGCGAACCTAATATTGGGGATCTAATGGGCTCTGTGAATTTTAATCGATAAATCTTCTCACTTGAAACCGAGAATGAGTTGAATGACTTATCAATTAAAATGAGAAAGTTCGCCTCGATTCGAACAGTAAGTTCAATCCCATGTTAGCAAGGATCTAATCAAAGGAAAGAATGGTATTCCAATTTTGAGGATGAGAGGCATTATAGTGTAAACCCGTACTTTATGTCTTAGGAGCTAAGGGTTTATAGTCCATGTTCTGGTATGAAGTATTGAAAGAAAAGCCACCCGAGAACAAAGCAACTTCAGTTAAGTAGTTATCTAATCCTACGTCTTGAAAGAAACATGGAAGATTAGATGATGAAATGTGTCGTTAGGAGAAATCCACATGGCATTACCATCTTCCTTGGGCCGGATTCTAAATGCGAGGTTCGCTGAAGCAAAGTTACGAGTTGTCTGCGGGGAATTGATGTTTCACAATAGGCGTATTTTCAATGCATCCTTTAAGCTAAGCGGCCAGTCTATTTCTTTAATTTTTTTATTTTAGTTTAAGCACATTAGTTCATTTGTTCTTAGTTTACATATTTTCATTCTTTTATTATTTTAAGGTTGCATAGGAATTTATCGATTACTACATCATAGTTTAAATAGTAGAGCTTGAGTAGTCGGGGTAGTTAGTCCTACGGGAATTGCTTGAGATCTACGTGGGATCGATATTTGGACTTAAATCCACTTTATTACTTGTTCGACTGTACCTTGCCCGGAGATCATGGATCAAACCACAAAGAAATTCAGCTACTCTTAAGGAAACGCTTTTAATCTGATATAATTGCAAAGGAAATATAACAAACAGTTTCATAGCATTATGCGGGGATTAGATAATAGTCACGGGTAATAACGTTATAAATTTGTGTTGATGTTTTGCAAAAAACTTGTGACAATCTAATTCCCACTGTAAGTGTGAGTGGTCAAAACATCAGCACAAATTTATAGCGTTGAGACTATTATCTATCCCGGCGATATCGTAGCTTCTGTTCAGTATATTTCTTTGCAGTATCGTTAGCATTTCCTGAAACAGGCGGGCTATTTGGTGCGATCCTTGACCACGAATATACCGAGCCGGCTGTAATAAAGTGATTTAAGTCGGCGTCACGAGTGCCGAAGAGCCACGTTCATACGACTACTCGGCTTCCAGGCGAGCATGATGAGCGGTGACAAATTCCTATGCAGCTGCCAAAACAACAAAGGAAGCAATGAAACTAAGAAGCAAAATGAACTAATCTTCAACTAAAATAAAAAATTAGTAAACATTCGGTCAACTTTATGCGTGAAAATGCGACTGACAATGAGCATCAATTCTGCCATTATTTTAACACTAACCGTAGTATCAATTTAGAATCGGGTCACGAGCAATACCGTAATTTCTCGCTTAGCGACACATTCATCATCACAATCTTCCGCATTTCTTTGAGAGGCAGAGAATGATAACTGCTTTTGTACGGTACTTGTTACAGGTATTTTTCTTTTCGGTAAGCACCACATACCGAGGAACCTGGACCTTGCTCTAAGGCTATAGGCTAAGCATGGAGTTTGATTTCTCACCCTCAAGTGGAGCCGGTTCACGTGCTCATGAATGGATCGCTGGCAACTGCGGATTGAGCTGCTGGGCCGAATCGAGAAGCGAGGCTCTGCTCATTTAATTGATGGGAGTCGTGCTCATTCTGGAACTCTTATCGATTAAAATACGACCCAGTAGGCTCCCAATATTAGTTAAGCATACCGCAAGAAATCATTCAATGCTCAAGTACGCTCTGCGTGTCACTCGAAGAGGCTGCTCGAGCATGGCTGATCCCCGTACCGAGAGTATGGACACAGCGATATATTGGTCAGGATGCAAAATAAACATAACCCGACAAAAGCGAAGATTCAGAAATGGAACCGATGAGCTACGATAAGTTTATGTGGAAAGACAAATTCTAACACAACGAGGAAACAGAACGGTAAGGTTTCCTAAGGCTGCTTAATTACATAACGATGAAAACTCCCGATCAAGAACTCTTATGCATCGGCGAGATTCGGAAATTCCAAGAACTGTTTGAACTCAAGCGAACTGACATGTTGAAAGAGCGCGACAACCAGCGGCAACTGGCGGCGGTCAAAAATTGAAATCGAAAGCAGCAATCTGCAATAAATAGCGTAAATAAGAAAGCGAAGGTAAATACGTGCCGACACGACGAAACGTAGCCATGCAATAGCATTGCCAGTATAGGGTTCTGAGACGGAGCGCGCGTGCGCGCTGTGAGTCCCGCGTGCTGTTCGTAATCGGCGACTCGTTTAACAATGTCTGCTGCTGTCGCGACTCTGCATGCATGTGGTGTTTTGATGAGCTTCGGTATACGTCAGCGACTTCACCTGCGTGTGTCTCTTTTTGGTCGCGACTTCAGCGTTGCTGCTTATGAGAAACTGTTTTGATAATCGCGACTTGATCCATCAGCGACTTCAATGTTGTAACGCGAGCTGCTTCTGTGGCGCCGGCCGAGCTGACTGGTAGTGACGTCTTGGCTCTGAGATTGATGTCGCGACAGCTAAATAATGGCGACCTCCATTGCTGCTGGCGATGTAGCGACCGGGGGCGTGGCGACCTTCTTTCTTTGTAGCGTGTACGACCAACGATGTCGCGACATGCTTGTGATTCGAGTGTTGATGTCGCGATCTCTTAGCTATTCGCTGACCTCTATGTTCAATCTCTTGAAAATCTTTTATCGCAACTTCTATTCGGTTTCACGACCTCCATGTCTACTGCTAAACTTTCAATTCTGTCACGACCTCGAAGTGGTGTTGCGACATCATGTTGCTTCTTCATTAATTCTTGGTCGTCTGATTTGGAGTTTCTGTTGCGACCTCGGTGTTATTCTTCATTACTGTCAAGGTCGCGACATCAAGTCCTTTCTTTCAAAATTAGTTGCGACTTCTTTTACTTGCGAAGGCTGTTCTTGTGGCTTTGTAGACAGCTCCTTGTCGCGACCTCATGGTGGTATCACGACATCATTTATCTTCTTTTGGTGTCATGACATCGAAATGATGTCGCGACACGAACGTCTTCATTTGACTGCTTCTTTTAATCTTGACCAAGTCATTCTTTGTCTCAACTTCTTTCTTCAAGTCACGACTTCACTTGTTCACTCTTCAATTTCTTCTTCAAAGCCAAATTTGTTGATGTCGTGACTTGAAATTGCTGGAAAGCTGGCTTCATGTGACTTAATTTCAGTTTGACTTGATTACTGTGCATGCTGATTTCTTATGATTTTTGCTAAAATTTGATTTTCTGCTGTATTTTCTGCAAATTGAAATTTGCTTCAATTATCAGTTTTCTGCAGACAATTCATCATTATTCTCATTATAAACTCAGAAAAATGGATTAAAAATCTAATGAGTTTTGGACTCGTCAAATTCCCCAAACTTAAAATTTTGCTTGTCACGAGAGCAAAGAAAAGAAAGAATTGTTTGTCCTCCGAACAAACAAAGCTTAGAAAATTTTAAGGACATTTTTAAATTTATTCCACGATCTTTCTCATTCCACCCTTCGATATGGAATTAAGAATATCCTTTATTATTTCAAATTTCTGTTTTGATGCAAGAACAAGGCATAGTGTATTTCTATTACAAAATTTCTTGATAAACTAATGTATTTAAACAGTTTATTTAACAAGTCTTATTCTGTGTGTGTGTGCAGGTCATCAATCCTTTTCATCTTCATGTTGAATTTAGTTAATCTTCTGGGAGTTTTCTTAGACTGTTTATCAAAGTCCCATATGCTTGTTTTTCATATTGATCTCCACTAATGTAGGTAAATTCAACCTTCAAAATCAATGAGGTCTTTCAGGCTTGTAATGTTGGGCTTAGGTAATTGGGTACATAATGGAAAAATGTAGGTTGTAAATTACCCAGTTTCCATCTTGTATCTACATTGTTGCCTCCAACTTTCTTCCTTTTTTTCTTCTTTGTTCCTTTTTGATTCTACTTAATCTTAGCTTGATTCCTCTTTTTGAATTCTTTTTCTGGAATCTCAACTTCCATATGTACTTGATTCAGGCAGATTCCTTTGTTCTTTAACTCCTTTGCCTTTATTTCTCTAAGATTTGGAACAGTGCAATGTTTTGTCTTCTTAGGCTTTCTATTACTCTTAGAGAACTTTGGGCTAACAACTCCCATAGGTTGGCGTGGAGTTACAGGTGTTAAAACACCTACGAGCTAATTGTTCAGGAAATGGGCCATGAACAAAACTTATTCCTTATTTCAATAGCTTCTGCTTCTTTACTTTTTCAACCCCTTCTTGTCAAAATTTGGAAATATTATTCCCCCAAACTTGTTTCTTCCTTTCATCTGTTCAATCAGGCTTCTCTTCTTTCTTTTCAGTCTCTTCTTTCTCTGCCTCAGTCTCTTCTTTTCTATCTGTCTTTCCGTTGCTGCTCAAATCCTTCCCACTTCTCAATTGAATTGCCATGCAGTCTTTAGGGTTCTTCTGGGTGTCACTAGGGAATGTTCCCTTGTTCTGATTTGGCATATTCAGGGCCAATTGCCCTACTTGTGTCTCTAGATTTTTCAGTGAAACACTAGCATTTCTTACGAAACATCACGGGCATCGAACGAAGTTTCAAGTCGGATAGTTTACATTCATGGAATTGTAATAGCCTCTTGTTATCCCCCATGAGCTGCATTTGTTCCTCAAATGGTTGGGTTCTCCTCGACCACGGGTATTCATTTTTACGCCCTCCACCTCCCTTCTTTAACAACTGCTGGAACCTTAGTGGATCTTGATATCCTTGTTGAGGATCTTTGTCCTTGCCTTGGGCCATGTGCCCCTCCACCATATGTCGAGAAATTCTCTATGTTCCTCGATCGGATTGTAGTGTATGGGCGGGGTTGGGATTTGGCAAATACTTCTTTGCTCGTTCACGACCTTGCCTCCTCGGCTCATAAGAATCTTCTTACATTGCTTCATCAGCCTTCTTCTCATCAATTCTCTTTCTCTTGCTCCTATTTCATGAGCGGTGTCCATCTTCCTCTCTTGTTGTCATCCCCTGTGCATTATAGCATCCAACAGCCTCCATGGGTCATCTTTTAACTCATCTATATGACCCACTTTTCCTGCTACCTCTTGAAAACTGAGATGGAGCTTTCATGTTGCATTTGCGGAGTCCTCATCAGATCTCTTGCCCTCTTGTACTTTTTGGTTTGAATGCTCCGGCATGACATCGATAATACCCTTGGATGTATCATTCGAGGCGTACACTATATCCATCTGGGTCTTCAAGTCTATTCTTGCTGGGCACCTCTTCAACAATATTTTGAATCTTTCCCAATGACATACAAGCTCTCATCTTCCTTGTTGGAATACAATTATCTCTCTTAGTCTCTACGAGTAATGGAAAAGAATCACCACTAAGTAGCTTCTACCAACTCTTCCCAAGTATCAACGAACCATATGGTAATGATTCGTACCATGTGGCTCTTTATGTCTCTAAAAAGGAAAATGGGAAGAGATATGGTTTTATCACCCTCTGGTCTCACCTGCAGATTCGAAGCTTCCATTTGTAGCCATTCACGAGAAATCTTCCCGGTACTCATTTAGGTCTTGATTTAGGATGACCGATGCTGATATTCTTTGAACCATTGTAATTAAAGTGGCTTTAGTTCAAAATTGTTGCATCCACTTGTCAAGTGTCGATTACGAGAATACTCTTTTGAATAATAGAGCCTCGAGAAATCCTCCATTATATCGGTAATGGGGGTCTTCTGACAATCTAATTCTCTGTTTGGTCTGTCTTCTCCTCTTACGCCATATTTGCGTTTTTACGCTCTTTTTGTCTTTCTTAGCTCTGAAGCGTTCTCTCGAGGTCGATTGTCTGCTTTGGAATCGGGTCGGATCCTTGCTTCTATGCGTTATAGGTTTTCTGGCTCAACATCACTCATATTAATAGGATTAGTCCGACATAACAAATATTTTCAACATGGCTTGTTAAAATTAGTGACTAATGTAGTCAACCCCTTGAAAAATATTTTTTTGTTCTTTTCTTAAAAATGTCAATTAGTATTTCCTTCTTTTTCGTCGAATATTGATCCTAATTAATTCTTTAGATCCACTGACAGGCCTTAAAAACTTGTAAAGAGACCAAATGATGTATGTGAAAATATGGTCAAGGGAGTGAATGTGGTAGAAATACTCAAAAACTGATTTGAAACAAAAGTAAGTATACTGGCGAAATGAAAAGTATTGCAACACTCGGCCCTTTATGAGTGGGTCATACAAGTAATAAAGTGGAGCTACAGATGCAGATATCATTGCCCACGGATTGGAGGTTCTCTCTAATTGGGTTTGAATCACCCCAATAATAAGGGCTCTTCGCTGTTAAGCGCCAGTAGGATGAATAAAATCGATTTAATTGAAACAAAAGCTGATTTAAAACTAATCCTAAAAATCTACAAATAAACAACTGTAATTCTAAAAGGTATGAAGAGTCACTAGGGATGGGGATAATTATTTTCGCTTGAGTTTGCATTTCCTTGAGTGCAACATGCAGTGAGTTAGATCTTTGGTTGTCGAAGTAATGTAGTATAACAGTTCTCATCTGCCCGGACATTTCCTTTATCCCAGCCTACATATTCCTTTTCGGGACAAATGGGTCTAAATAGCTACTTGCCCCAAAATTTGGCACTCTTTAAGATTTGATTGTTTTTCTTTTCAATACTTCACAGCCATTTCGAATTTGAAAAAATTCTGCTCAGCCAAACGAATGGCATCACGAGCCTTACTCGATATAATTGGTATCTCGTTCTTCAAATCTAATAAAATTTTCTATCTCCTTGATTAGATCTTTGCTAACACGGGATCAAGATCCTTTCATCAGACTAAGGAGAAACCTCTGATCAACTAAATTGATACATCATCTAATTAATCCTCACACTGCTTAGGTAAATTAGTGATCTATCAAAATAATTTTTGAGTTCATTAGTTTCAAGATATTAGTCTAACATGCTACAAGTTCTAGCTCTTTACTCTGGGAATCTCCATCTCTGTGTCCTCAGAGGGGCCTCCTGTGGAGCAAGATACAGCTCTTTTGGGTATAAGCTACTAATATTCCAAACAATTCATTCTATATCGAACGATTACCCGATTATATAAATTTAGTATTCAAACCCCAAATAAATTGTGGCCTCAAATCCCGAATGTTCAACAATTAATCCCCCAACCTAGGGTGTTTAATGTTCCATTCTTGGATTCCAATCATGCAATCAAACAAAAATAGAAAAATGAAAGCAATCAAGAGACAAGAAGAAAAATCAGTTTGAGCTTAAATCATAGCCTCCTTATTCAAATAAATTGAATATAGTACATCAGAAATCTCTTCAATAGAAATAAAAATGCACTCTAAAACTACTCTACGATCTCAGCAAAATAATAAAAATTTACGTATTAAAAACTAAGAAAATGGCCGGTTTAGAGAGAAAACCCATGAGAGAGAAAATCAGTTTTTGCTTCAATCTTTGTACGAACCTTGGTAAATCACTGAATCTACATTATCTGACCTGAAATCTCTTCAATAGAAATAAAAATCTCCTCTAAAACTACTCTAAAATCTAAAAATAAATCCAAAATCTGAGAAAAGCTAAAATCTGCAGTGAGTCTAGAGAGAAAACTGTAAGAGAGGCTCTCGATCTGCTTCTCTCTTTACTAAAAACAGTATATATATGGTCTAGGGTGAAATGGGCAGTGGAATTGAGAATATCAATTTTAAACCTTTTTGTAGGTTTCTACTGACATTTTTAATTCGCGACCAGTTTACAGTCGACATACTCTCTAGTCGCGACATACTCTCAATAGCGACATACTTTCACAGTCGCGACATACTGTACGGTCGACGCCGCTCTGTGGTTTTATACTTCACGGCAATGACTGTTTTCTTCTCGACTTGCCGGGCCATAACTTCTTCATTTTGCTTTCGGTTGGGCGTGTAGTACCGTTGGAAAGATCTTTGAATGTGAGAATGCAGCCATGAAATTTGAACCATTTGATGTTCCAGATGGTACAGAAAAATTAATCGCTTCGATGATCTTATTTGTGAGACTCTTGGTTGACTCTTAACTGATAATATATTGCTCATTTCTTGCCAAATCACTTGCTTTTCATCATTAATCTACAAAACCCAGTTTGAAATTTTATGAGTTTTACATGAATATGGATATTAAATGCACAAAATAGCATGTGATGAACTCAAACATAGATGAGTTTACACTCATAGAGTACTATGGGATATTAATCAACAAAATTTACCATACAATACCTCCTTACTGGCATTCTTTCTGTTTACGATAGTATAGTAGTTCTAGATATCCCACAGAGATGGGTTTTCTTCATGGAAATGGTAGCCAAGTGAGAGCTCAAATTGGTGATTTCATTTTTGGATATTTGAGTTTGTGATAAAAGATGAGATTTAGTAAATTACAACTAAAAATAAAAACTTACTAAAACATGAAAACAAATCCTTTGGAGTATCAGGTCACTAGGTTTTAGGTTCCTTAGGAAAATGAGGGGTTTTCCCGGGTCTTTTCTTCGCATTGGGGAGGATAACATATAGTTATCTCCCAAATCGGTACTTGGTTTAGCTAGGATAACTGACCCTAAATAAATATCCTTGAAAAATGTATTTGCTTCCCATTAATGGTCTCAGACAGTGAAGAACATCTCCTCGACTCACCTTCCAATGGTCCATAAATGATAACTGATGAACATCATTGGATCTAACAATAAGTATCAATGAGACCTGAGGCTACCAAATACTAACCATTCCAAGGTGAATCAAAGGATCAAACCTAGGGTTTGAAATAAAAACATCACCTTGGATCACCTTACAATAACCCATAAATGATAACTAACGAATGTCAATGGATCTAGCAATAAGAATCCAATTAACCCTAAAAGGTTATCAAATATGGATCATTCAAGGTAACTCGAGGGGATTAAAACCAATGTTTCAAAATAGACCATTAATGATGGAAAGTACCTCCGTTAAAACATGGAAAACCCCACTTTTTCATCTGGAACCTTCATCTAGTTTCCTTTACCCCAAGGAAACGAAGGTTTTAGGTGTTTCTCCTATTCTCAAAAGTTGTTTAGCTCGCGAGAAAAGAAAATGAGAAAATGAGAGAAAATACGAAGCTTTCTGCATAAGCTTTACTGGATGTGAACTGAATGGTTACAAAGTCTTGTCTTGGCTCTACATATACCCAAAGTCAATACAAATTACCAAATATACAAATCAAACACTATTACATGAGGATGAAGTAGGAAAAACACAAAAAGCTCAAAGGTCAAAATTTGTAGACATTTTCGCTTTTCGCAACCCTTGCGAAATTAGCAAGGTTGCTGTTGCTTCTTTCTTTTGGTTCTACTTTAGCCCTCTTCTGCTCTGAAGCTCTGAATTGCTACTGATTTCTTCATGCTCTAGTTGAATCCCTATTGTCAAGATTTATAGCCTTTGAAAATAGCAAAACTTGACACAAATTTTGATTAAGTAATACTAGGTCCTTAACATGCCAACTGGGTTAATTAGGTTGATTACTACACAAAAAGTGCTTAAAACTTGTAGTATTAAGGGTATGAAACAATACTATTTGGGTAGTAATCACATTGATAAAAATTTTAAGTGACTTGGCTCAATATCACGACATTAGGGTTGCAATGTCAGGACATTGCCTTGATGTCACGACATTGTAGAATCGATGTCTTGAGGTGGTGTAGAATGTTGCGACATTTAAAAATTAATGTCGCGACTCTAAGAAAATTTTGGAGCTAATGTCGCGACATTGGAAAAATTGGAACTAATGTCGTGACATTGAGATGAGTTTTCTTTTTCCTAATTCCTGCTTATTTTTTTGCAATTTATTCATTTCTACACACTCAAATCATGCTTGTGAGTACAAATCTAACAATAACTAAACATCTCCATTCAAGCATGGTCAAATAAGGTAAATTCTCAACTCAGTAAAATTCAACAAACATTCTTGGTATTGCAACAATTATCATTCAAACTAATATATATATATATATATCCATAAAAAATTAGGAACATTGAAGTTGCTATGTAATTTATGAATAAAAAATAAATAACTCCCAAAACTTAACATGTGCATTATCCTTAAAGAACAAGTTAGGGAAATAAACTCCCCCGTGTGGTCAATTCTACTCATTGAGTTTGGGTTGGAGTGCTTCCAATTGAATTTCATATATATTTGTCGCTTCCTTGTCCTGAAATCAAGCAAAAACTTAACTAACATAAGTTTCAAATAATCTAAAACAAAAACACTCAATAAGATAAACTATTCCAAAAACCCTTAAATAAAAGAAAATCAAGTTGTCAATAAATATTTTTGCTTGGGTTGCTAAGTAGCTGCTTAGTTTTATGTCTTTAGCTAGACATTGTTGTCGTTTGCTTTCTTTTCAGCAGTTCTTTCAATCTCTTCTAATCTAAGATTGTTCTTCATTCAGAATTTATCCAAGGTAATGTTTCAACTCACTTTGAATTCATTCCTTGAATTTGTTCTCAATGTCACTACCCTAAAAGGTGCTGCTGCAATCATTGTGTAAGGACCACTCCATCTAGACCTTAGCTTTGTTGAAAACAATATGAGCCTGGAGTTATATAGTAGAACTAGCTCTCCTACTTTGTAGTCTTTCCTTAGAATTCTTTGCCATTTCACAGTTTAGCTTCTTAGCTGCCCACATAGCTTTATATTCAAGCTCAGATCAACCTAGCCTTGATCTCTTCAAATGCACATTTACACTCTTCAAGCAGTCTGCATAATGGACTTGATATTTTGGATAAGTCCTTTATAAATCTTCTATTAAATCCAGCATGTCCTAAAAAACTTCTAATCCCTTTGACTGTAGTAGGTGGAATCATACTTTCAATAATAGAAACCTTTGCTTGGTCAACCTCAAGTATAACTGTAGAATTTTATGCCCTAAGATAATACCTTCAATTACCATAAAATGGCATGTTTCCCAGTTTAGAGCTAAGTTTTTGTCTTGGCACCTCTGACGTATAGTTTCTAAATTTTCTATGCAATTCTCAAAACTAGATCTATAAACTGAGAAGTCATCCATGAGGATTTCCATAGCCTCCTCCACCAAATTTGAGAAAATGGACATCATACACCCTTGAAAAGTGATAGGAGCGTTACACAGTCCAAATGGCATCCTTCTAAAAGCAAAGGTGCCATAAGGAAATGTAAAGGTAGTTTTCTCTTGGTCCTTAGGGGCTATGACAATCTAATTATATACAGAATATCCATCAAGCAAACATATATGAGGGTGTCCTACAAACCTGTCCAGCATATGATCAATAAAAGGCATAGGATAGTGATCCTTTCTAGTGGCAGTGTTCAATTTCCTATAATCAATGCATACCCACCATCCTATCATAGTTCTTATTGGAATTAGTTCATTCCAATAATTTCTAATGACTATGAATCCACCCTTCTTAAGAACCACATGAACTAGGTTCACCCAAGGGCTATTTGAGATTGCACAAACAAATCCTACATTTAGCCATTTAAGTACTTTTTTGAAAACTTCTTTCATAACAGAATTCAACCTTTTCTGATGTTCAATTGATATTTCTTCATTTTCCTCCATGAGGATTTTATGCATGCAAATTGATTGACTGGTCCTTTTCAAGTCTTCCACTGACCAGGCTATGGCTTCTTTATGCCTTTTGAGAATTTCAATCAGTGTCTGCTCTTTATCTTCTATCAAGTCAGCTACTATAATTATATGTTTTGATATTTCAGCTCCTAAAAAGGCATATTTAATGTGTTTGGGTAATTCTTTCAGAATTAACCCCTCATAACTTTTTTATACCTCTTGTACCTTCTCTTCACTACTGCTTGGTCTTTTTGCATTGTCTCCATTCAGACTCAATACTTTTTCTTTTAATTCAACCTTGGCATTCATATGTTCAATATCAGGATCCTTAATATCCTGTAAATTCATCATACTTTCATTCATTGAATCTTGATTCTTACAATCATCAATTTGTTTTGAATTGATAGGAACTACATTTTCAAAATTCTTACGTTGACTTTTTTTCATCATTAGGGCATGACTACGATTAGGTTGAAGTGCTAACTATTTCTACAGCAGAGTGAGCTTTCCTTTCCTCACATCAATCAAAGATGCTATAGTGGCAAAAAATGGCCTGCCCAGCAATAGTGGAACTTGCTTGTCTTCTTCAATGTCTATCACAACAAAGTCCACTAGAAAAATAAACTTTCCCACCTTGATCAATACATCTTCCAAGATTCCTTCTAGTTGAGCCATAAATCTCTTTTCCATTTACAGAGTCGTTGTTGTAGGAGTTAACTTCCCTAAACTTAGTCTTTTCACCACAGACAATGGCATTAGATTGATGCTTGCACTAGAATCACATAAAGCTCTACCAAACTCATAGTTCCCTATAGTGTAGGAAATGGTGAAGTTTCCTGGATCTTGCATTTTCTGTGGCAGGTTCTTCTGGATTATTGCACTATAATTTGCTGACAATCCTACCACTCCATCTTCATCCAACTTCCTTTTTCTTATTGATGATGTCCTTCATAAATTTGGCATAATGAGGCATTTGAGCCGATGCCTTAAAAAAGGAACGTTGATCTCTAATTTCTTAAACATGTTCAAGAATTTAGCAAATAGATCAT
The DNA here is from genome assembly GCA_016808115.1 of Tetrastigma voinierianum. NCBI lineage: Eukaryota > Viridiplantae > Streptophyta > Magnoliopsida > Vitales > Vitaceae > Tetrastigma > Tetrastigma voinierianum. Next base: position 960,173 of record JAEQBH010000582.1, read on the forward strand.
CCAACTTTGACTTTTGCAGTCTCTAAGGGAACGTAATAGGAGGTTGATAGGCTCTCACTTCCTCTTTCTTTTTTCAGTTCTCCCTTATTACTACCCAAATAGTGTTTTTTTACACTCTTATTACATAGAGTTTTGAGCACTTTTTGCGTAATAATTAGCCTAATTAACCCATGGATAGCATATTTAAGGACCTTTGATACTCTTGATAAAATGTTATGGAAAGTTTGTTGTTTTTTGGGCTATTTTATACCACATGAGTTCGCTCAAGCTTGAAAATCCAATTAGAATCGGAGCGAGAAAAGTGACGAGCCTGTGAGAGATATCGGTAGCCATAGCGATTCGCAGGTATGAATTTTCCCGGCTGCGAGAGTACTGCTGCTATATGAAGTTTCTGCCACTATTGACTTATCCCACTGCTTTTGACTTTTTGACTTTCTTTTTGTCAAATTTTAGATTTCTTCCCAATTTGTCTCCCTGTAATAGTATATTGTTTTTTGTTATTTTGGTAATTTGTTATGGGGTTTGGTTATAAAAGCTCCTGGACAAGACATTGGAGACATTTTTCATTATTGTAATTCTTGGTTTTTGGGAGGCTTACGCTCCCAGTTCTCATTTTCTATTATTTTCTTTCTTCTTTCTCGCTAGCCAAACATCCTTTGAGTATGTTTTCTCAGAGGATGAGCGGCTAAACTCCCCCTCCTTGAAGTAGGGGGCACAGAGCAAAGGAACGTGAGGTAAATGAAGGTTTTTCATGCTCTCAACGTAGGTATTCACTGCCATCAATGTTTTCCTTAAACTCTAGGTTAGATCCCTTCGAGTCACTTTGAAGGGCCAGTACTTGGTAAGCTTTTAGAGCTCATTGGATGCTTATTCCTAGATCCATTTATGTTCATTAGTTATCATTTATGAGCCATTGGAAGTTGAGTCAAGGAGACTTGTTTTTCACTGTTTGAGACCATTAATGTTCAGTGAATACCATTTTTAAAGGATAATTATTTTGGGTCAGCTTTCATAGCTAAATGAAGAACCGGTTCGGGAGATGACTATAGGTCATCCTCCCAGTGAGGAAAAGACCCGAGAAACCCTCAGTTGCCCTAGGAACCTAAGCTCAGTGACCTAACACTTCAAGGAATTCTCTTTACATTTAACATTTGCCTGTTCATCAAAACCCATTGTTTTGCAAATCTGGCACCTCTAAACCCTGTCCTGTGTAAACCTTAGTATGACATTTCTCCCGAAGAAAACCCATCCACATGGACGATCCACATAGCCATTATCTTTTACCCAATAGAAATGCTATAGAAATAGGAGGTATTAGGCATAAATTTTGTTTATTTAGGATACCCTCCGGGCTACGAATCACTCCCTCTTCCATTTGCTGCTCTTGCTGCACCTTCGATTTCTCTTTCATTTGTTAATTATGTTCTATTCAGCTTGTTTTTTTTGCCAGTTTCTTCTTACTCTCCTTCTCAGTCAGCTTTATCTCATATTCTTCTATTTTCTGCAATTCTCTGCCACTCCTAAGTGTCATAGCCTTATAGTCCTTGAGATTCCTCTTGTGTCACTGGGGAATGCTTCTCTTTGCTGGTTCTATAGAGTTTGGGCTAGCTGCTCTACTTGAGTCTCAAGGTTCTTTAGAAAGGAATTTGTGTTGGTTTAGAAAATAGTGGTGTTTTCCTGAAATACAGCAATGCCAACAAATTTTTGTTCATGGATGTTTAAGATCCTCTTGTTTTCTACCATATACCTCAACATTTGTTTTCCAAAAGTATGTGTCCTCTTCTTGAATCCTTGATTTGATTCTTGGAATCCTGGTGGTGCATAGCTCTATTGATAGTTTTACACTGGCCTTGGTTTCTGCTACATTCCACATCCATATGATAGGTTTTCATGGTTCTTTAAAGCAGATGTGTAATGGCTTGGAAGTTTATTGTTTGGCTTGAAGTTATAGCTCTTATTTGCCTGAATATATTGAGCTTCCTCCACTTGGTAAGGACCTTCATGAGCAAGTCCTTCATTTTTCTTCTCAGCATCTTCCATAATCCCTACTTCATAGGATGAATGATTTATTCTTTCCTGGTTGTTGAGTATGTTCATGATCACATCCAGTTTGGCTTCAATTACAACCATCTTATTAAGCTCAATCACACCTTCTTCTAATCTTCCACTACTCCCTGAAGCTTCAGATGGAGCTCTGTAGTTGCTTTTAGCTAACTCCTCAATACGTTGCGTGGCTTCCTCTGCATTCTTCCTTCTAAAGGCCCCTCATGAGGCTGCATCAATTCTCCCTTTCAAGGTGTAGTTCATAGCATGGTAGAATATATCCATTTCATTCATCTACTTTATGCCATGCATTGGGCATCTTCTCAGTAACTTCTTGTACCTCTCCCAAGCGTTGTAAAGAGACTCATCTTCTTTCTTCTTGAAGGCAATGATTTCTCCCATCTTCTCTGAAGTAAGAGCATGATGGAAGAGTTTGCTCAGATATGCCTCTACCAACTCCTCCCATGTGTTGACCGAACCATATGGTAGGGATTGAGCCAACTAGGTAGCTATCACTCGGTGAGAAAGTAGGGAATAATTCCCGACTTGATAACATACGGATTGACTCATTTAAGCGATGTAGTGCTGACCATCCTCAAGAATCTTCCTAGGTGCTCATTGGGATCTTTACTAGGGTGCCTAGTGAACTGGTGCTGCTGAACCATGGTGATGAGTGCAGGCTTCAACTCAAAGTTGTTTGCTTCTATCGTAGATTTCCTGACAGTAGAGTACTCATCCATAATGATAGGTCTCCAAAAGTCCTCCATTGTTCTATACCTCTCTTAAGGTCTCTCAACTGCAACAACTAGGATGTTCTGATTTGTCTTTCTTTGCATTGCCATGATTGATGCTTGTACCATTCTCACTTTCTTCAAATTTCTCAGTGTTCTCTCGATTTCAGTGTCCAGTGATAGCAGTTCTTCTGGCCTTGCAGGCATGTAAAAATACTTGAAGTATTATTGTTCTTGAAATCAAAGTGAGATAAGTAGATAATGTAATAAATCACGATTAGCTTAGTAAAAAAAATAAGTAGCTAAATCAACTAATTTATGTTCAAACTGTTTTTCTAAAAATTTGAAAAAATGGTAAAAATGACCAAATTATCAATTTTCTTTTTGGCAAGAATATTGATCCTTAAACTCTACTTGAAATCCCTAGAAACGGCACCAAGAACTTGATTGACCATTTCTTAGATACCAAATTCTGGAACACTACTACCAAAGACTACTTTCATAGTCCTCGGCAACGGTGCCAATAACTTGATTGACAAAATCTAAGATGTAAAAAAAAATTATTTTCTGCTGTGTGTATGATACCTTGTAATTAAAACTAGTTTTGGTCTAAATCACTACAAGTGCACAAGTCATACAAGTAATAAAGTTGATTATATGTCCAGATATCGTTCCCACGGGGATTGATGAGAAAAGAAGAAGATCAACTACCCTTACTACTCAAGGGAATCACTATTTGAACAATTGTTTTCTATAATTTGTGAAATATCTAACAAAACTATAATGAAAATGCTTTTTATAAAAAAAATTAATTCAAAAAGGTCTAAACAAATGGATCAGAGATTTCAATAAGTAGAACTAACACTGAGAATAAAATCAGTGTTATAATTATGGGTTTGCAGCAGGTTAAAAAACAAGTGTTATGAAGGTCATGAATCTTGGATTTGTCCAATAGAATAGTAGTGTAGCCTAGGAATACCTCATGACACTACACATTTCACTATTTAGCATACCATATTCCTAAACTAGGTAAATGGGTCTAAATAGCTACTTTTAGGAGTTGATTCTCTTTAAGATTTGACTATTTTTCCTAAACCAATACTTCATAACCTTCTTAAAGCGAAAGTGCTTGCCCCATAGACAACCTTTTGATGCAAATTGGTATCTCAACCGCAATTCAAAATAATCTCTTTCTCTTTGATTAGAATATTTAACAACACGCAGTTCAAGATCATTTCTAATTGGATTTAAATGAAGCCTAAAAGTTAAATTAATAAATCAACAAATGGTCGCGTTTGTAGAATACTCTGTCACTGAGAGGGAACCTTGAAGTCAGAGGTTAGAACATCGCCTTTGATGCACCAAAGTGATACTTAGAGTACATTAGTTCAATGAATATCAGTGCAATGTACCCTCAAGTCACTGCTCTTTGCTCTCATGTAGTCCATCCCTGTGTCACTCAAGGGGATCCTCGAAATCAGAGCATAGATACAACTCTTTCTGGGTACAGAACATTGATATTAAGAATAAGTCAATTCTAGAATAGTACCAATTACATCAATCAAGTTTTCATACCCAAAACATCATTTAATACTATAAAAACTCATCAAAACACCAAGCATTTCAATACCCTGAAACTCCATCCTTCTATAATTGGATATGATAATATGACTAGTTGATCAAACAAATTCATTGAAATTGTAATCAAACTGAATAAACTGGATTCTAGAAAAATTCCCAAATTCCATTTGCATTCAGATAGAAATGAAAGTCAATATACAATGATCTCAACTCCACATTTTAGCTTGGGTCGACTACTATAATCCTAATAGAAAGAAAAATAAATCTAGAAAAGAAAATAAAAAGAAAAATATATAAAAAATTACTTTAGTTCCTCTAAAAGCTCAAAAACTGGCTGAAGGTTGCTGAATGGTTGTGCACTCCACCATAGATTCTTCTATTTATAGGCCCCAATCATTAAGCCTTGAAAACTAGGCGAAAAACACGGTCTTTGAAAAGCCCAATATTTCTGCCCTAGTCGCGTTGATGTAGCAACTGATGTTGCGACATTTTTGTTGTGATGTCAAGACATTGCTTCAGTGATGCCACAACATTGTTGTTGTAATGTTGCGACATTGTTTCGGTGTTGCAACTCTAGTTGTTAGTGTTGCGACATTACTTTGATGTCGTCGTTGATGTCACGACATAAAATTAGGTCTTCAATGTTGCTGCTTAATTATGATGTCGTGACTTAAATAGAACTTTTAAGCCATGTATATACATGAAAATATATGAGTTTTAGACTCATCACTTTGTGAGACTGTACTTCTTGGAAGCTTTCCGATTCCCCCTCATTAGTAATTAGAATATACTCTGAACTTAGATACCTTGTAGATAGTTGACGTTCTCTGGTTGATCGTCTTAACTAAGGTCCTTCTTTTAGTGGAGGGATTTGCTCCCCCTGATCAACACCTCCTATATCACTATCATCACCACTTTCTTCCACCTTAATGGCTGGTTCTTCAACTTCCGTCCCTGGTTATGATTTAGACATTTCTTATTCATTAGTGGCAATTTCTAATAAAGTTTGTTCAGGTTTCAAATCTGCAATGCCTTCTTATGTTAGTTTTGCACCACTCACAATTTTCTTCATATCTTCAATGGTTTCATGTTCATGAAATACGACATCTCTGTTTCTGACTATCTTTTGCTTCTCTGAATCCCATAGCCTAAAGACGAACTCCTCGTCTCCATATTCGATGAAGATGCGTGGGGTTGCTTTATCATTAAGTCTTGATCTTTGCTCCTTTGGCACATGCATGAATGTTTTGCATCCAAATGCCTTCAAGTGAGAGGACGAAACATCTTTTCCTATCCAAACGCTTTGAGGAATATCAAAGTCCAAAGGAACTGATGGTAATTTGTTGATCAGGTAGAGTGCAGTGTTAATAGATTCACCCCAAAATGACTTAGGTAGTTTAGCCAATTTTAACACGCATTGGATTTTTCCACAATGGTTTGATTCATCCTCTCTATAACATCGTTGTGCTGTGGTGTACCAAGAACCATCTTCTCGTGCCTAATTCCATGCTTGGAGTAATATTATTTGAACTCCCTATAGATGTATTCTCCACCATTATCAATTGAAAGTCGCTTTAGAGGATTTCTCGTCTCTTTCTCCACCATGGCATGGAATTTATGAAAATACTGGAATACTTGACCTTTTGTATACAATAGGTATACCCATGTCTTTCGTGAAGCATCATCAATGAAAGTAACAAAGTATTTGTTACCACCCAGCGAATCTACCTCCATGGGTCCACAAACATCAGGATATACTAATTACAATTTCTCCAATTCTTGAGTTGAGTTATTTTGGAATGATACTCTGTGTTGCTTTCCAAATAAGCAATAGTTACAAAGGTTTGATGATTTTTCTTTGGCCATAGGAATGAAAAAAATTTATTTAGCTAAAGAAGTTGCCAACCCTTCTCTTATAACTATAGCCACTTGTACCCGCAATTTGGAAGGTATCATCAAATCGCATTTAGTTGTCCTCTGCACTTTTTGCTTTACTTGTATCTTTATACGATTGAACAACATAATCTACAAACTTAAACACGCTACCAAGGACTATCTTCTGGGTCCCAGAACCATGACCTTAAAAACTTCTTTAGACCATGACCATGTATCCCAACTAAGTTTGCCAAAGACTAATTGTTCCCTATAGCGTAAACAGTCTGACCAAATTGATGAGTAAATGTTTTCTGATGTGTAAGTAATAATGAAAATCTATTATTGGTCTAATTCCTTGCAAGTGCAGAGGTCATACAAGTAATAAAGTGGATTTTTAAGTTAAAATATCATTCCTACGAGGATTGATGAGAGATCTAAAGATCAATTACTCTAATTACTGAAGATTCTTACTATTTGAACTCACAAATTCAAAGTTAATTTGTTTAAACTAAAGTAAGATGAATGATTAAAATTCTATAACTATAAAAAAATTCAAAATAAACTGAAATTGAGAATTCATTGATTAAAGTTAACACTGAGAAATAGATCAATGTATAATTATCAAATTTTGCATCATTCTATAACATAGTTCAGCCATCAGTTTGAAATATGAACTTTTCAAGATGCACGGTAGTATAGTTTGGATTCCTCCATACACTATACATTTCACTAATTAGAGAACCATATTCTTTCTAGACACATGGGTCTAATTAGTTACTTGTAGGATATAGTCCTCTTTCTAGGGCAGGTATATTTCTTTTCTGGTACTTCACACCCCATGTTCTAAATTTGAAAATTATTGCCCCCATTTACAAGGCAATGCAAGCCTTCTCCAATCTAATTTATATCTCATCCTTCAAATCTAATCAAATTCTTTATCTCCTTGATTCGATCCCCTTGCTGCTTATGGTCGAATCATTCCATCAAACGGAGGAGGAACTATACGATCAATTAAGTGGCTACATTAACCAATAATCCTCGGACCATGGGTAAATTATTGATCTATCGAGTGTCTTTGAGTTCATTGGTTCCATAATATTAATCTAGCATACCCCAGTACGCTCTATCTCTCAGAATCTCCATCTACATGTGTGTTGAGGGCCTCCTAGAAATCAGAGCAAGATATAACCCCTTTCTGGGTACAAGTTAATATCAAGAACAAAACCAATTAGATAAATTCAAGATTTATAACTCTGACATTCTTTTAAGTTGCACAGAAAATGATAACTAACACCAATCCATTCCAAGAGGAAGCTCAGTCTTTCAAAACTGGATTATAAATAACAATGACTAACTGATTAGGAAAATTCACTGACATTGCAAGCTAACTGAAATAAATGAAATCCAAAAAATTTCTAGATCCATTGAAATAGGATAGTAATGAAATCCAAATGTTTACAATGAACCCAGCTCGGAACTTCAGCTCAAATCATTGCTCAAATCCAAAGAAAATACTAACAAAAATGTAATCTGAAACTAAATCGATGAAAAGAAATAAAATAAAAATAAAAGAAAAATAACATCACCAGGATACTCTGGCTACCGGATGTACAGGTTAGAGTGGAGGTTGCGCATGAGGTGCCACACATGTTGCTTTCTTGACAAAATTTCCCAACCACGACTGCAAAGATTAACTAGAGTCCCCTAACAGCGGGCAAAAACTTTATTGATAAATTTAAAGCCTTGACTACCAAGACTAACTAAAATCCCACATGCAGACAAAACTTGTTTATGAATTTTTGACACGGCTACCAAAGGCTAATTAAAGTCCCTTACAACGGCGCCAAAACTTGTTTGCACAAATTTTTGACACGACTACCAAAGACTAACTAAAGTCCCTTGTAACGGCGCCAAAAACTTGAATGACCGATTTTAGTATAGACCGAATCTACTGATGTTCATTTCACTGAAAAGTACCCAACATCAGTGCTCCGCAGAAAATTGACTTCTTGAACTGTTTTAGGACTGAATTTTTTGTTGCTGGTTTTTCTTCTCTATGATGAATTTTCTGTGAAAGTGCACAGGTCGTATAAGTAATAAAGTGGACAATTAAGTCCAAGTTATTGTACCCATAGAAATCGATAAGAAAATCTATAGATCAACTACCCCTACTACTCAAGGTCCTCACTATTTGAACTTCCATATCTAATAATGGAAATTAAAACTAAAACTGAAATGCAAAAACTGAAATAACAAAATATAAAATTAACATAAGAAAAAAAAAAGTAAAAATAGACTGAAATAACAGATTTGCTAAGATGTGATCCAAACACTAGGAATGGGATCAGTGTTCTAATCATCAATTTGCAGTAGGTTCTTTTAAAAACATATATTTTTTATGAGTTTGAATCCTGAACTTGTTCAAGAGCAAGGTAGTATAGTTTGGATTTCTCCATGCACTATATATTTCACTAATTAGAGAACCATATTCCTTTCCAGGACAAATGGGTCTAATAAGTTACTTGTAAAAATTTGACCATCTTTAAGATCTGATTGTTTTTCTTTTCTAATACTTGACAACCATTTCTTAGAACTGAAGTCTGGCCCCATAGACAGGATAACACAAGCCTCCGTCAAAGTGTTTGATACCACAATCTGCAATTTGAGCAAAATTCTCCCTCTCCTTGATTAGAATCTTAGCTAACACGGGATCGAGATTTTTCTGTCGAACTGAGACAACACCTCTAAACATTAAACTGATACATCATCAAACTAATCCTCACACCATGATTAAATTAGTGATTTATCAAAGTAATCATTCATAGTTCATTAGTTCCATAATATTATTCTAACATTGTTTGTCTGTTAATATATAGACTAAACCACTCAATTTTAACACCTCTACTGGAGCCTTATAATTCCCCTACAGTGGGACTAAAATTTGAGCTAGTTGTTTGAAAATTAGAAAATGGTCTTATGTTATGGAAATTATAAAATGAGTTTAGTCTAAGACAATGCAAGTGCATAAGTCATACAAGTAGTAAAAATTGGATGCAAGTCCAGATATCATTCCCTTAGAGATTGACAAAAAATTTGAAATCAACTACTTTAACTACTCAAGATCCACATTATTTGCACCTCCTTATAATGGTTTGAAAACTGGAATTTGAAAGACAAGATAATCCTATATTGTATTTCTCTAATTAAAATAAAATTTAAATTAAAACGAATAAATAAACTGGACTAAATAAGTTCTCTGCTATAAATGAACACCGATAAGGAACTGTTGTGAAACAACCAATTTCTGCATTATAATCCATTGATTTTCTCAATCCTAATTTTGGATCTGGATTTGTCAAAGATGCTTAATAATGCAGCTTGGATTTCTCCATAATTCACTAATTAGAGGTCCCTACTTCTTTCAAAGACATGGATCTAATCAGTTACTTGTATTAAAAACACTCTTTATAAGATGCAGGTATTTTTCTTTCCTCAATACTTCATACCCATTTCTTAAGGCTGCAATTTCTTACGCCCAATCTGGGCCATTGCAAAACCTCTACAAAACTGGTTTGATGACTCCTCTTTAGATTTGATGGATTTTCCTTTCCATGATTGAATCTCGGCTAACGGGATCAAGATCTTTCCATCAAATTAAGGTGAAATCTTTGATTATTTAAATTGATAAATAATCCCCTTCAACTTCAACTATGAGTGAATTGGAAATTTATCGAAGTGAACTCTCAGAGCTTTTAAGTTCATCAATAGTAGTCTAACATACCCACAAATTGAATGTTCCAAGCTCTTAGGACTCACCATCTCTGTGTCACTCAGAGGGCCTCTTGGAAATCAGATCAGGATAGAGTCCTTGAAATGGTATTCGATACCACTATTAGGAACAAATCAATTCAAAAACAACATCAATCAAATGAATCCCAAATCTTGAAAATTCCATTTAATTTATGTAGAAAATACTATAACTAACAAAAGGTCCATTCTAGTGGAAGTTCTGTTTCTATTTGAATCATAATCATGATGGAGTATTGATCGAGAGCGTCCTCTTGTAATAAAGCGAAGAAGAAATTCCGAGAAATTGTTTGAACTTCTGTTAATTCAAAGCATTAATTGGAAAGAGAGATTGAACGTTTTGAAGTCTGTTTGCCTAAATTCAGCAAGTTGTACTGGTTTAGATCCATAAACAAAAAAATCAAAACAATTCTAACTAATTTATTCTAAAATTATACAAGTGAGTCTTCTTCAATCCTCCAAGGATCTGGGTTCTGGAAGAGCTGCTTTCTCCTGATGCAAGGTCGAGTATTTATACACTTCACGAAATTAGACTTTGATTAGAGCTTAAAGTAGATTTCAATTCATGGCCCGGCTTCACTATTCGGTCGACTTCAAGACTTGTCACGGCGAGTTGTAGTTATGGGCTTGCTAAGTCTCTCGTGACTTCAATTACTTGTCGCAACCTTCTTTGTTTTGTTTTTAGGAGTAGGGAGTCGTGACCTTGTTTCTTCTGTTACAACACTTGTAGCGACCCCCAAGCCCGGTCCAACCCGATTGGCGGATCCAAACCAAAACCCGGGGATGCTCGGTTAATTATTTTTATTTACCTTTTTATTAAATTTTCTTTTTCAAAAATGTCGCGACCCAAATCCCTGGCTCGACCCAAATCAATGCATCCAAAACAATTCACGACTTTTTTCCAACTCATTAAACAACCAGAACCCCCTTTAAGCTTTGCACAACACATATGTTCTAATTGCAAACATTTTTAAAAGCATAGAAATCAAATTCTCAGATTAAAAGATCAGCTCACAAGACACTTTCAATATGCCAACTGGGCTTCTATTAATGATGAAGAAAGAATACAATTAGAGAAGGGAAAAGAGAAGAATTTGTGAGAATTCACTTTCTTCTCTTATAGGATTTGGTAGGTATGATATTGGGAGGATCTATATCAAAACTTGCCAAACAGGGAGGAAATTTTGGGAAGGTGATGTCAAGTCTTTTCTTTTTAGTGGCCTCTTCCTTTCCCTTTGAGACTAGATCATTTGTGTGTTCCACAAGAGTGATCAAAGTGTCTTGCTTCTAGCCCACATGATTGCTGTTCTTTTCAACTCATAAATACAACTTAGCATATTTGACAAATTAGTATTGATAAGATCCAAGCTCTCATGCCAAAAAATTTTCCTGTACACATCATTGTCCTCTAACTCCTTCTCTCTTTCTTTCATGAGCCTACCAAACTCCTTAAACTGCTCTCGATATAGATATTTGAAGGCTTCTATCTTTTTCAACATATTGCCTTTCATTTCAGCTTCTATCTTCGTCAGAATTGTTAGTAATTTTCATCTTTGTTGAATTGATTATTGTAGAAGGCTTCCAAGTTGGCCTTCATTTTTTATAGCAGTTCTTTCTCCCTTCTTTCCACTTTTCTTCCTTAGCTTCAAATTATGCTCCCATTGTTATTATTATTTTTTTAAAATCAGCCTCTATGATCTACTGCTGTCTCTCCCACTTCTTTTCTCTATCTTCCATCTATTTCTTCATTGATATTAACATCTCCATGATCTCAACAGTCCCTTCATTTCTTCTGGAGCTCTCTGCAGGCTCAAGAAAATTTTCTCTCATATTAGGGCATGAATGACTTAGTGGGCTCATTCTACACTGCATTTCCTCCTCTTTTGTTGAATGAGCTTTTTCTAGGAAATTTTTTATTTCCATGTTATCATTCCCCTCTATAGGCTCTACTTCCACCTCTATTATTCCCTTATGCTTTTTATTTCTTGGCCCTTTTGTTACCCAGTCAGGGTTAGAGGAGAGACTCTAGGGCATACTTCTTCTTCTTCCTATGATCCCTTCACTCCAACCAAGATGCATAATCTGGTGATGGTTGCTGGGTGGGGAATTAGTCCTCTTTTGTTGCTCAGATGATAGCCCCTAATGGAGCCTTCGATCAGACTTCCCATATTAATTTATATCCCTTCAAAAGTGCATATAAAATTGTAGTTTATGTTCACGACCGAGCTCGAGTGTTTGGTCGGATTATAACTGATCGATGAAATAGAAGACAAAACTTTGCCTCACTCTACAGAGAATCCTCTATTTATGGCACTGAGTGTGGGTTCTTCTTCGTTGCCTCCCACTTTCCTTGTTCGACTGTTAGCAGGCTTATAATTTTCTCATGGCCTGGTTTTTCAACCAACTTCTTGAATTTCGAGACATGTTTGAGTTCCTTCAGCTGAAATATTTCATTAATTCTTTTTTTCCCAAAAGGAACCCATACCCCTCGTACATATACAGAGTCCTCCTTCATCTCCACCATATTTGAGTAAAATTCTCTTGTTAGACGTAAGCCGGGCGCCTTATTAACTACGAGAAGAAATCTGACCTTTCTTTTCTATTATTTCGGAAAAGGAAATACTTTCCAAGCCCCTCTCGCTAATGAAACCTTATCGACAAATTGTTTATTTCCATAAGCATGAGCCTCAGCAGAGACAAAGTCCTTATCACCTTCTAATTCTGCTTCTTCATTATGCCTCACTGATTTCTGTCTTTTTTCTTTCTTTCCTTCCTTCCTCAGTTGGTTCTCCTGCCTCAGGTTGGGCTTCTGGTTCTTCAATTATGACTGTCTCAAGTTGAGGTTCCAAGTGAACCTCTTCCTCCCCATGAGCATATTCATTCATCATCTCACTCAGTTTGGGAACAAGGTTATGGTTTTCTGCCATCGACGAGGTTGTTGAAGTTGGGTTTTTAGGACTCTGGAATCTAGGGTTTTGATATTTGAAGAGATAAATAGAATGGAAGATTGGGTGAGGATGCAATTGGATTGAAGTCTTAGGAAAAAAAATGGCTATTCAGCTTCAACCTTTTCTTATTGATGGGCTCAATGATATCATTGTTTTATGGAATGTTGCAACATTAATGTCTAGGTCACAACATCAACTGTTAACAATAAGTACCTCTTTTAATGTTGCGACGCCTCAGACAGAATGTTTGAAACCTACAATTATTGTGATTTAAACAATCCTGGTCGCGACCTACTTAGGTTTGTCGGGACTACAAATGTGGTCTTGAAAAATAAAATTGATGTCATGACATACCCTTATCTTTCTTCGGTCATTCCTGGTCGTGACATAAATTATACTGTCGGAACACTGTGTCTTACACCAGTCTTTTAGCTGTTGTGACCTTAGTTTGTTTTTGACAATAAGGCTTGTGTTGCAACACGAAATTTTCTTAGTTTTCATGTTATCAGTTCAGAACCTTGTAGCGACCTAGAAAATTTCCAGGTCTCTATAAACAATGTTTTATCCCTATTTTCCTACAACTTCTAGTCTCCTTTGATTGACTCAATTTACCCAATGCATACTTGTAAAAACATGTAAAACATTCAAGAAACCCAATTCAAACAAGAAAAATTCATCATTCAAATGTTCAACAAATCAACTCATCAAGCATAAGATTCAATATTGAATTGAAAATCAAATTCCCCCAAACTTCAATCATGCATTCTTAAAAAAAACCAAATATTAATCAGAGAGCATTATACTTCCCCTTGTGTTCTTGTGTGCATACTGGAAGCAATAAGTGAAGACTCCATTTATGTTGTACTCTCATTGACTTGTAAAAACACTACAAAATTTTAAACAGTAGAACAACACATAAGTTTAACTAAAAATTTAAAAATTTAAAAACATTAATTAACTATAAAACATAAAATAAAATATTGTATGGGTTGCCTCCCACGAAGCTGATCGGTTTTGAGTCCTTAGTTGGACTTGCTGTTATGATTCTCTTGTCTCAGCAATATTCTTCTTTAACTCAGAACCTGGAATTAGTCTTCAGTTATCTTCCCTCCAAGTTAATGCTTTAATCTCTTAACATTCACTTTGAATTCTTCTCCAGTACTGGTTTTCAATGTCACTTCCCTAAAGGTTGTACTTGCCATTACTATATAAGGACCACTCCATTTTGATCTCATTTCTGAGCTTGATTTCGATGTAAGTTAAAAGAAAATGGCACGATCTCTGCGCAAATTCCCTCCTCGAAATTTTACGATCATCTGTTCTTTGCTTTATCTTTGTAAATTATGGCATTATCATAAGCTTCATTTCTCAGCTTTTCCAATTCATTCTGTTGGAGTAATCTTTCTTCCTTAGCAGCCTTAAAATCAAAATTTAATTTCTTGATGGCTAACATTGCTTTGTATTCCAATCAAGAGGGAGGTGACAGGGTTTACCAAAGACAATTATGTATAAGGACATTCCAATGGGAGTTTTATATGCAGTTCAATAAGTCCACAATGCATCATCAAGCTTTAGAGACCAATATCTTATGTTGGAACTTACAGTCTTTTCAAGAATTTTCTTGATATCCCTATTGGAAATTTCAGCTTGCCCATTTGTTTGAGGATGATAAGCCAGACTCATTATGTGTTTGATTCCATAACTGCTCATGGGTTTCTCAAACACCTTGTTTGCAAATAGCTCCCTCCATCATATATTGGATTGCGATTCATCACTCAAAAAATATTTCTCTGTAAGAATCCTATGCTTAGCATCATTTTGGAGACAAGCTGTTGCTTCCCACACCCATTTGGACCACATGATCCTGGTAGGATATGTCTGATTCCCGAGAAGATGGAAAAGGCCCCATGAAATCTATTCCCCACACATAAAAAATGGCACCACCAGATACCTTCAGGGGCATTTCATGTGTATCACGACTTCCCATTCTCGGCATTGATCATAGTAATCACTATTCAAAACAATCTTGGAAAATGGTAGGCGATTAAAACTTTGATTGGAGAATTTTGTGGTATTTGTATCTGAAAAAATGTCCTCCATGATGCATGACACTCGCCATAATTCTACCTTGTTCACTTTCGGCACCCACCTCGATTATCATATCAATCACTTAAATGCTTTCAATCGGGGTCATCCATATATAAATCTAACATGGTCCCTGATTTTTCTCTTGCCCAGTAGGCTGAGATACGGTAGCATAACTCCTGATAGAAAATTTACAATATCAACATACCAAGGTAATTGGAACAATTGCTCATCTGGAACGTTTTCTGCTAATTCTATCCCCTCTTCTTTTATAGTAGTCTTTTCAATTCTTGACAAGTGATCAGCTATCACATTATCCGCGACCCTTCTGTGTCCTTGATCTCGGATCAAATTCTATATTAACAACCCGTATGATCGGTCTATTTGGCTTAGATTCTTTCTTTGCCATCAAATATTTAATTGCAGCTTGATCATTATGGATGATGATCCCACAAACTCCATCATCATCTTTCAGAATTCGTGCAAATCTGTGCTTGACTTATCGGCACCCCGATGGTTAATTAGTTTCTTGAGCCGTTGAAGGTTTTCTAGAATCAATGCCATACAAACATTTTGTCAATTTTATGTCCCGTCTGACTCCATTGCATAGTCACTAGCATCACACATAATCTGAATTCATTATTTCGATACGGTTTGTACGTGATGGGAGCTTGATATCGAATGATTTTTTCAAGTGAAGATTAGTAGGATTCATCAGTTAAACTTAAACATCTTTTCAAGTGATCTGCCACCAATGATGTACATTTTGAGTCTTTGATAAATCTTCTATAAAACCAGCATAATGAAATTTCTTACCTCTTTGTTATGGTGCGGAAAAAAAGTGCTATAGGTGACTTTCATGATCACTTCTGATCAGTGTAAAGTCATGTCCCGGACAATGCAACCACGTTACCATAAAATGGAAATTTTCCCAATTCAAAGCTAAATTCTTATCTTGGCACCTCTGAAGTATTGTTCCCAAATTTTGTAGGCATCGCTCAAAACATCCTTCTAAAAGTCATCCATGAATATCTCCATAACCTCCTCTTCCAAATTTGAGAACATAGACATCATGCATCTTTGAAATATGCTTGAGAGCATTACATAACTTAAATGACATTCTTCTAAAAACGAGGTACCGCGGGGGCATGTGAAAGTGGTTTTCTCTTGGTCCTCAGGTGTAATAGCAATTTGGTTATATCCAGAATACCCATTAAGAAAGCAGAAGTGAGGGTGTTGTCTGACCGATCTATCCCATCTTATCAATGAAAAGGAGTAGAGGAAAATGATTTTTCTGGTTGCGATATTCATTTTCTGTAATCACCCTTGCACCTCCATCTGTCCACGGTTCTTGTAGGAATTAGTTCATTCCTTTCATTCACGATCACGGTGAATCCACGCACTTCTTGGAATACATGGCACGACTTTGAGCTGTCTAATATTGAATAAATAAAACTTGCATTTAACCATTTTAGCACTTCCTTTCTTATAACATCCTTCATTACTAGATTCTGTCTTCTTTTGTAGTAATTCCGATTAGAAGTGCTGCATTATCTTCCGCATGGGTTTTGTGCATGCAAATAAGGTGATACCTTTGAGATCTTATTCGACGAAGCGATTGCTTCCTTTATATTTCTTAAATCTTTAACAAATTTTGTTCTTCATTACCAGTGATACATTGTTAATCTTGGTTTTGCCTTTTCTTGCTCTAAGCATACTTCAGAATGACCTAGGCAAATTCTTTCAATATCAACCGCTGCATCTTGGTTTCTTACTCAGTTTGCTTTCTTTCCTTCTTCAACATTGAATTCTCTTTATTGTTTTCATTCAAACTCAAGAGTGTTTCTGTATATTGCAAACTAGAATGCAACAATTCATAATCAACACTTTTAAGATACTGGAAATTCATATCATTTCCATTGATAGAATGCTAAATGTTCTGTCGAGTTGATTCAGGGTGGTGGGACTCATTATTAATATCAGGCATCTGATTTTATAATCAACATCAATTATGTTAAGACTTTTAATTGAGTTGAGTGAAACTCCACTTTGTTCTGCAATCTGTGATGACATTTTTGTATCAGTGGAGAAGAATAGTTATTTAAGAAGATCTTTGCAACAACAAAAATTTCTAATAACGTCACTCTTGCTGTTTTCATAACGACCAATCTACACGTGGAAGATGGAACTGTATGACCATTTATCTGAGTTTCTTATGGTTGTTATATGGCTTTATCATCTGTTTCAGGTGTTGTGGTGGTTCGATTCCCAAACTCAACCTTTGTCTGGCCCGATAAGGGTCTCAAATTAATCTTTATTTGAGTCCGCATAAACTTGTTTGATTCATATTTCCGATAGTGCGAGGGAATGGTAAGGCGCGAGGTCTTTCATCTTGTGGTGGATTCTTAGATCAATTGGACTACATGTTGTAGTCAGGCTCACCACTCCTTCCTCAGCAATTTTCTTCGTTTTGCTCAGTATATCCTTTAGGAATTTGGCATAGTTTGGCATTTGAGTGATAACATCTAGGAAATATTAATTTCATCTTCTTTGAAATTCTCCGAATTTAGAAAATTGTTCGCATTAGATTGCCTTCACCGAAGTCTTTATGGCGAAGGAAGCTGCGGGTGTGTGAAGCTTGAACCTTTTCTTTTATGTTATTAATTCTGAAGTTTTCTTAGATCTTTCAGTTTTTAACCTCAGTTTACGATCCAACTCTAAACTGCTCTTTCTATTCTCTCTTCCAGTTTCTTCCTTTTCTTCTTGCTCAGTCTTTTCTTTCTTTTTTGCTCTGCTGTTGCTCAATTCCTTGCCACTCCTTAGCTAGATTGCCATACAGTCCCTTGGATTCTTACGGGTGTCCTTGAGGAAAGCATCTTGGTCATGTTAACGAGTTGGTCGGTACCAAACTGTGTTTCAGTTCTTGATGAGATTAGTGTTTGCTTGAAAAATTTATTGTGTATTTAAAAGTTTCGACTGACAAATTTACGTTCATGGAGGTTTAGGAAGCGATTTATTGTCCCCCGTGAGCTAAACATCCTCTCGAAAGATTTAGTCATCTTTTATCACGATATTTCCTTTGTATTTCTCTCACTATATTCTTGGTGATGGGCAGGTGATTATATGCCGTTGAAGACGGCACGGCATGTTATTTGACATATGATGCTCCTGCACATATGAGAAGTTCTCCGCGGCCCCTCGGTGCTAGTGTATAGTGTGTAAGCGCGAGTTGGGGTTGAAAGCAAATGCAGTATCTTCCTCTGTTCATTGAAATACTTGGCCTCACCGGCTTGATAGGGATCCTCATTAGTGGTCCCTCGAAACACTTGTCCCTGATTCCATCTCTTACTTTCCCCAATTTCATGGCGAGGTGCATTCTTTATGATTCCCGACACGTGCATGATTGCATCAAGTTTTGCTTCCATAGCAGTCATTTTATTGAGCTCAATGAGCCCACTCCCCTTTATTCTGTTGTTGCTCCCTGAAGATTCCGATGGAGATTTCATGTTGCATTTTGGCCAATTCTTCTATCAGCTGCTTTGCTTCCTCTGCACTTTTTCGCTTAAATGCCCCTGACAAGCTGCGTCTATTATCACCGAAATAATTCGAAGTGGTAAACGATGTCCATTTTAAGTCTTCGATTCATGCCGTGCATGGGACATCTCTTCAACGACCTTTTGTGCCTCTCCCAGCGTTATCTGAAGCTTTCATCACCACGAGTTGGAACCTGATGATCTCCGCTTCTTCTTTCGAAGTGAGGGACGAGGAAAAAATGCGCGAGTAGCTTCCTTAGCTTTTCCCGTGTGATAAGCGAGCGTATGACAATGATTCATCTGATGTGGGCTGATATCCCAGGAAAGGAATGAGATGTAGCTTCATCACCTTTGGTCTCTGGATTTAGTTTAACTTTGTTGGCCGTCCTTGCAGATACGCCCGTGCTCATTAGGATCTTCAGTAGGATGGCCTGTAAATTGATTATGTTGCACCATGGTGATCAATGCTGGTTTCAACTCAAAATTGGTCTCATAGCGAGGTTATCTAACTCCGTATTCTTCTTGGATAACTGAATCTCAGAAATCCACCATTGAATCTTCGTGGGCCTTTCTGGCTGGTGTTTCTTGTTCATTGTCGACCCATTCGTTCATCTTCCATGGTGTTGTTTACGCACTTCGACCTTCCTTAGTTCCTCAAATGTTCTTTCATTTAGGTATCTAAGGGAAACGAGATGTGATTCCCAGCTACGTGCGTGGAAAGCAACTAAAAATAAAAATATATTGAGATTAATTGGAAACAGTGGTATTAAAAATCATATATCCTTTAAGCTTTAAAATCGTGTATTCGATACTTTCTGTCCAGCGTTTTATAAATTTCTTTATAAAATAAAAGAAAAATCGATGCTTGTTTTCTCTCTTTCGTTTAGAATATTTGATTTAGTCAAATCCTTTCAATCCACGAAGACGGCGACACCTCAAAACTTTGTTTTTCCTGTTAATGTATAGACTAAACAATTCAATTTTAACACCTCTACTGGAGCCTTACAATTCCCCTGTAGTCGGACCAAAATTTGAGCTAGTTGTTTTGAAAATTAGAAAATGGTCTTATGTTAAAATTATAAAATGAGTTTAGTCTAGAACCTTCTGAAGTGCATAAGACCATACAAGTAGTAAAATTGGATGCATATTAAGAATATCATTTCCTCGGAGATTAGTGAAATTTTAAGTCAACTACCTAAATCTTGAGATCCCACCTTATTTGCCTCCTTGTAATGGTTTGGCGGAATTTGAAAGACAAGATAATCTATATTGTATTTCTCTATTTAAAAATAAAAAATTTAAGATTAAAACAATCAAATCGCTGGAATTTAGAATCATTCTCTACTAGAAGTGAACATTGATAAGGAGCAATTTGATAAGTATCAAATTTTTATTACGAAATCCATTGATTTTCTCAATCCCCAATTTTGGATATGGATTTTCAAAGAATCTTTAATATTAACTTTGATTTCTCTGTTATAATCATAGATTTGCTTTTCAAAGACATTAGTGTCGATTCTGTATTGAACACTCTTTATAAGATCGGGTATTTTTCTTTCTCAATACTTCATACCCGTTTCTTAATTTACGTAAATTCCTTTTTAATCTTCCCATTGCAAAACATCTACAAATTGGTTGATTACTCCTCCTTTAGATCTGATGGATTTTTCCCTTTCCTTAATTGGATCTCAGCTAACACAGGATCAAGATCTTTCCATCAGATTAAGGTGAAATCTTTGATTATTTAAATTGATAAATAATCCCCTTCAACTTCAACTATGATTGAATTGGAAATTTATCGAAGTGAACTCTCAGAGCTTTTAAGTTTATAAATAGTAGTCTAACATACCCACAATTGAATGTTCCAAGCTCTCAAGAATCTCCATCTTTGTGTCCCTGAGAATTCCTCTGAAATCGAGTAGGATCTGATCCTTTGAAATGGTATTCGAATCTTCTTATTAAGGCAATCAATTCAAAAACAACCTTAAATCGAAATAAATCCCCAAATCTGGAAATTCCTTCAATTTATCTGAAAAGGCTACTCTTCTTGACAAGCTCATTCTAGTTGAAGAATGCACGCTTCTGCGAATCATAATCAACAATGGAGTATTGATCGAAGCGTCCACCATATTGTAAGCAGAATGAATTCGAGAGAATTGTTTAGGCTTCATTAATTCCCATAGGTATTGGAAAAGATATTGAATGTTTTGATCGGTGCCGCAATCCAAAGCAGTTCTGGTTCATATCCATAAACAAAAAAATCAACGATTCTACTTCAATCTGTTAAAAATATAAAAGTGAGTCTTCTTTAATCCTCCCGAGATCGGGTTGGGAAGAAGCGCTCTCTTGGCCATACGGTCCCTTGTTATACACTTTTTAAGTATTTTGGTCGAAAAGCTTGAAGTGAATTTTCCCAATTCAATGGCCAAACTCGCATTAGGTCGACACAAGGAGCTTGTGGTAGTGAGGTGCGGTTATGAGCTTGCTAAGTGCATTGTGACTTGATTACTTGTCCTTGACCTTCTTTGTTTGTTTTTAGCGGTAGGGAGTGAGCCTTGTTTCTTATTTGCGTACTGTTTCATAGCTTCTTCGTCGATTTATGCAACCCAGTTTCTTTGTCGCGACTTAATTTGTTGCCCCATTCCCTTGATTCTTATTGCAACTAAGTTTTCAGTTACGACATGAGTTTTGCCTTGAGTTTCTTCTTACTGTGGAATCTTTGTCGCGACATAAATTTCTTTGTCGTGACTAACGTTTGGCTTCACCTCTTGTTTTGGCAGTGTGTGTCGCAACTTGGAATCCTTGTTGTCTTCTTTTACTTGGCATTCTTATTGCGATCATCATTTACCGGTCATTGACTTTAATTGTTACGTCGCGACCGATCACCCGATAGTATTGACTTTTGTTCTGGCTGCGGCGTTTCTCTTCTCCGGCCATTTGTGACCGCGACCTGTTTCATGTCCACGACGCAGCTGTCTTACTTTGCGGGATTACATGTGCGTGACCCGAGTTTCTTTGTCATAACACTTATTTTTTGTTGTCATTCACTTTGATTCCTGGTCTCAGCTTCCCTTTTATGTTGCGACATCATTTGGTTCTCTACTACGTTCATTGATTGCAACTAAGCGTTGATACGTTGAGTTCAGCGTTGTGGCGTTGATTTGGGGTGACCAGGTTGTTTCTTTCCCTTCTTGCACTTTTTATCGCAGCACAAAGGTGAGTCGTGAGAAACTTGACTATCGTTTTAATTCCCACCTTAGCCAGCGACCTCGATTCTCGATTCTGACAGTTTTTGCCAAATTCAACCCATTTTTGGTGGAGCCTAAAGTATAAAGCGGCCCGGTGGTTACCCTTCTCACCTTGAGCTCTTGTTGTAGTTTGCTTTCGAGCCTGGTTGCAACATGCTTTTAGCTATTCGGCTATTTTCATGTCGGGACATAATAGAGTATCGCGACCCTGGTGATGTCTTGACTTGTATTTTGTGTGACATCATATTCCACGTGGAGACCTTGTCGAGTTCATTTAGAAACCATTCCTCGTCGTGACATCAATTGCTTTTGTTGCGACGAGTTATCTTCTTTCGGTGTCGCGACATGACACGATTAATCGCGGCAAGATCACCTCTTTAGAAACTCTTTTCTCTGTCCTCAAAGCCGAAACTTTTCTCTTATCATAACCGGCTTTTCTCTTGTCCCCAGTATCACTTCTTGTAGCGACCTTGATTCTCTGTCGCAACCAAGTTTTATGAAATCTTCATTGATTTCTCTTAGGACATATGACAAACATGTTGCAACTTATTTTAGGCTTTTATCTTGTAGACCTTACAGCAACATCATCACTAAGGTCATGACTTAAAAACTGCTGGTTTGCTAAATCTCTTGTCGTGACCTCAAGTCTGTATATTCATTTGCCTTAATCATATTTTTCTAGATCTTTCTTTGTATTTGCAAGTCTTACATAAAAACACATAAAAAACATAAATTTGGTAAAAAGGTCTCCGTATTTATGCATTATAATAGCGATTATATATTGTATCCACGATTCAAAGAAAAAAAATGGATTAAAAGCTCGGTAGTTTTTTACTCATCAAACATCTCAGTAATTTAGCTCCGCCAATCTGGAATCTCCATCTCTGTGTAACCTAGAAGACCTAGAAATCAAAGCAGAATACTATTACTTTTTTTTTATAAGCTACTAATATTGAAACTACTTCCCTTGAGCAATCTGGGTCAAATCAATCCGGTTTTCAAAATCCCAGAAACAATCATTTAAAATGCTTACCAATCATAACAAAAATACTGGCCTTCGAAACAAGAGCTTAGCTTTCCATAACTAGACTACAACTATCAATGACTAGTTGATTAGGAAAATTCATTGAAGCTTCAATTGAACTGAAGAAAAAAAGAATTCAAATTTTCTAGAAAACCTTGAAGTTCAAACCGAAATGGAACTAAATATTCATTGATCTCAACTCAAGATTACAACTCATATCCCTTATTCTTGTTTTAAGGAAAGGGAAAATAAAATAAATACAAGAAGAAAAGAAAAGAACACAAAATATAAAAATCTCTCAACAAAATAAAAGAAAATCACTACCCTACTGCTATTGTTCCTAATATGGTGGCTACTTCCTCCTTTTCTGCCCCTCTCTTCTTTTTGTTTCTCTTTAGTGCTTGTTATTTATAGCCCTAATAAATTAGTGGGGCTGAAAAATCAAGGCAAATGAAGTGGGTTTAAGTGCAGGACCATTTGCTGTTTTTGTCGTGACATTGTTATTCTATGTCGTGATATAGAAGTCTTTGTCGCGACATTGTTAGTCTATGTCATGACATAGCAGCGTCCATGTTTATCGTAGGCTTTGTTGTAGCTTTGTCACAACATTTTTTATGTTTTCCATTTTCTCCTATTTTTTGTTTGTCACAACATTGTTAGTCTATGTCACGACATAGTAGCGTCCATGTTTGCCGTAGGCTCTGTTGTATCATTGTCGCAACATTTTTTCAATGTCTTCCATTTTCTCCTATTTTATGTTTGTCGCGACACAATTTCTTCCTTTTGCAATTCTTTATGTCGCGACAAACAATTTCTACGTCCCAACATAGCTCTCAGCCTTCATCTTTGTCTGAAGTCACGACATACTTCGAAGCCTTCATCTTGGTTTTATGTCGTGACATACTTTTAACTCTTTTACTCTATCTATGTCATGACAAACTTCGAAAATGTCACGACACTCTGCAGTTCTCTTATAGGGGCTCTTCTCACTCATTGTCATGACATGGCTGCTAAATGTTGTGACATTTCTCTTGTTGCCTTCTTCTGATTATGTGAAACGTAGTGGAATGTCGCGACCATAACTTTCCAGCATTCTTGAAGCATTCTCTTGATAAATGTCATGACATAGCTTAGATTGTGCGTGGGGTGTCTTTGTCAGGCAATTTCTTCTCGGAACATGTTGCAACATGGATTTTGCTGTTGTGACAAAAGTTTACTGGATGGCTTATTGAAATTGTGACGCCTTGATCCCCGGGGGTCTCCTTGACCATCGTCAACCTGCGGAAACCTATGTGTCTCATATCATGAGACCCATACATGAGTAAAAAGGGCCACGTCGGGCCCATCATACATACTCACCCATATAATTAAAAAACCATACATTTCTATAGATTCAAGAGTTATTACACCACTCTTAATACAAAACATATATTAAAACTAGTTCGGTCTAATATACATAAAACATGAATCAGGCCTGATCGGGCCAGCTTCATAAAGCCCAGGCTCTCTAAGGAAACCTTGTTTTGCACAGATCTCATTGTACGAAAGGGGATCCCTGATAGAGGCGAGCAATGCCGGTAGTAATATTTTCTACATGGATTATAGCGCTAAGTGCTCGTGCAGTAGTGCACACCAAAACATTTGAAGTCCTATAAATGTCTACATGTTATGGATGAGAATGTGACTCGCCACAGTCCGCGCCTCGAGCCCCTCACTTGCGAGCTCCCTCATGCGTACACAGCGAGTGTGACAAACATTGTTTTCAAAACAAAAGGTTTTTGTTCTTGAAAACACAATACCAGTTTCCGGTAAAATTCTATTGGACAACCCTTTAAGGTGAATTGTTCGATAACTCTCCAAAACAGTCATGGGTCCTCCTCTGAGATGAACTATTGGACAACTCTCCAAGGAAATTCTTCGAAAAATCTTCCCATCAAATTCATTTGACAACCATGTTTTTCAATGTCATGCACTCATACCAAGTGTTTTAGGTTACCCCAGTACATATGAAATGCAATATGTCATTTCATAATAATTCATGTTAATATATCAAGCATGCATATATTAACGAAAATCATACACAATCAACATGTTATTTATTCATAGCAATAACACAAAAATTAGCTCACTTAGGAAGCAACACATACATTCCACAGTCAGTTTCGAGACTATCCAAAACCACAATAGGGATTTCGCCACTCAGTCCAAGTTTTGGAACCGAATGAACAACCACTTGGGCCCCCGAACATCCACAGCATTAAGTGGCTCTTAGCGAAGAGTAAGACAAACCAGGAAAACCACACTCTCGAGAGTTTTCAAAACTCCACATCTGGGGTGCCAGCGTAGCTCTTCACGGTGGGGATCAACTTTGCCTTCTTGTCTGTAGAAATTTGCGGCCCGATCATAGGGAAACTTAGAGAGAAGGTAGAATCTCTCTATCTAAAATCCTCTTCTTCTTCTCCTCTTTCTTTTCTCTCTCTATTTTCCCTCTCTTTTCCACCATCCAATCCGGTTGGGTCAAGAGAATTGTCTTCTCACTTGCCACATGTCCAATTCTCATTGGCTCTTAGGATTTCCTTATCCTCTTATCCATCTACCATGGATTTTCATCCACTCACATGTTGCCACATGTCTCTCATGGGTCCCATTTGAGCACATGTTTGACTCAATCTACACATGACATGTGGCATCTCTTGAGCCACTCCTGATAATGCGAAGTGTCGCACTCTCGGTGTCTCGGCATTGAAATTCAAGCGTCTCGGAATTTGGGGAAGTCGACGTGTTGGCTGGAATTCGAGGCGAGTTCGATGATGAAGTACGTTTAGGTCATCAGGATCTGTAAAAATTCTAGATTTTGACCGAAGTACCATTTTATCCTTTTAGAAAAGTGGTACCTGAATCTTCTGATACTTAGATTATGTCGCGACATTTTGCATTTCCTCTTCTAGGAGCTCTTCTTAGTTTATGTTGCAACATGGATTTTGCTGCTGTGACAAACTTTTATTGGCTGGCTTGAGTTTATGTTGCTACATATTGAGATTATGTCGCGACATTCTGCATTTTCTCTTCCAAGAGCTCTTCTCTCCTTTTTTTTCCTTAGCCAAATCTGCTGCTGCTCTCATTTTTAGCCCCATTTGCCGCTTTTTCTTCCTTTTTAGCTTATTTTCTCTAAATTCCTACAAAAAATAAAAAATAAAAAAATTGGGTGAGTACACCATAATTTGGCATTTAAATTGGTTAATAAGCATTAAAATACTCATTAAAAATGGGCTTAAAACTAGATGATTTTTAGACTTATAAAACTCCCCCAAACTTAAAGTTTTGCTTGTCCTCAAGTAAAGAAAAGAGTCATTGTTTGTCCTCAAACAATTCATAAATAATTTTAAGGACATTTTTCTTTTCCATCATCTTTTCAAACAAAAGCAGCAAACTGGTTTGATTAAATGTTAGATGCCATGTCATTTCCACCTAGGCTTTATTTCAGAAATCTTAAAATTTTCAATTCAGTTTATATAATCAAGCAGATAATTCATATAATGATAAATAGTCACAGTTCTTGATTTCTGTTATGGTAGTGTGTGTTTGTCTTCCCCTTATAACTAATTTGCAGATTAAGTAGCCTTATGAGGTATACATTAAAGAATGGAGGTCTCATCTAAGTGACTAAGGTCCCATAGGCTTGTTAGTAATATTATACTCCACTAATTTAGGCACATCACCACCTTCAGGATCAAATAGGTCTTATAGACTTGTAATGAATGGCTTGGGCATAGGGTAGTTAATTAGACATTTAGGGCTCAAGTTTACACATACTGCATACATTTTCAACATTTTTCCTTCACTGTTCATCCTATATTTTTTGTTGAAATCAGCATTTCAAAAGCATCCCCTAACTTTGTTAGGTGCATTTTTCTATATTTTCTCCTCTATAGATTTTTTTTTTCCACTTCTATTTTCACTTTTTCTCCATAAGCTCTTTTATTTCTCGTTTGTTCAAGGTTTTAGAAAATGATGCAATGTTTTGCCTCCTTAAGCTCTATCACCCTTAACTTGACTTTCGGTTATTAACTCCTTACTAAGTTGTGTGACGCCCGAATCGGGGTGTCGGGTTGATACCGTCCCGACATGAAATACGTGTCTCATATCATGAGACCCGTACATGGTAAATGGCCACATTGGCCCATACATTCATACTCACTAAAAATACATCAACTATATTACCATAGTTCAAGAGTTAATACATCACTCTTAATACAAACATATATTAAAATTTAAAATTCTAATACATGTTATACAAAAGCATCTACGAAAGCCACGTAATCGCTTTCTTCTCAATGGCCTCACGAGTGGCGTAGATCCTCTTGAACACTCCTTGTACTGAAATAATGATCTCTCGACCGGGGTGAGCAATGCCCGTGGTACAATCTTCTACATGGGTTCCTCCGCCCTAAGTGCACATGTGTGGCCAAAACACATTCAAGCAAATGCATAATTTCTGAATGTCTACACGCCCAATCCATGTCTCGAGTCTCAGCGACTCCCTCACACATGGCCAAGCAAATGTGAAAAGCTCACTTGTTTTCAAAACAAAAAAGGTTTTTTGTTCTCAGCGTACTAGGGTTCGGTAAAATCTATTGGACAACCCTCGAGGTGAATTCTTTGCAGGTAATTCTCGAAAGCAGTCATGGAATTAAAGCCTCAGAGATGAAGCTGATTGAGACGACTCTCAAAGGTAATTCTTTGGAAAATCTTCCTTGAAATTCCTTTCCTGACCATTTTTCATTTTTCTTTCATTTTCTTTCATGTATGCACTCACACCTACCATTCTTGGGTGCCTGGAATGCATTATCTTGATTCAAGCGATTCATGTTAATACATAAATAATGTGTATGCCAACATAGAATTAACTCATAAGATCATGTTATTGATTCACTTAGAAATAACACCAAATTAACTCACACATGGGTACAATAAACAATTCAGCGATTCATTTTGAATCACACGAGCAACACCACGAAATCACACCTGAGTCGTGACAGTGAAACCACTAGTCACCAGCATTGTTATTTTGCCACACTAGGGATTTTCTTCCTCGGTCCGAATATTTTGGGAGGCGAAAAATACGACATCCAGACATATCAAATCTATCCCATTAAAAGTAACTCTTAGTCGAAGAATAAGTAGTAGGAGAAGACTACTGCACTCTTGGGTTGTCGAAACTCCCTGTCGGTGATCATGCGTAGCCCTTGTAGCGTAGATCAACTTTGCTTCTTGGCCGGCTGAAATCGACGGTCCGTAAAATCGAGAGAGCGTGCGCCTCTCTCTGCAAACTGGTTTCTCCCCCTCGCACCACGTTTTCCGGTATTGTGGAAGATGAAGTCATTTTATTCTTTAACCAATTACGCGCGTCTGGTTGGACTTAAAGGCGCCACTGACGTAAACCGTCTAAATACATTCATCTCACATCCTCTCACTAATCATGCAACATGTGTCACATGGGTACATGTGATAGATGACTTGTCACATCACATGTCTCTCCTGGTATCAAAGCGGCACCAGGCGATTAAGTTGCCTCGAAAAATGCGAAATTCATTTGTAAATTCGACGAAATTGACGTGGTATTTGAATTTCGCGAGGCGATTCAATGGTGAAGTCGGTTTCGTAATCAGAGATCTGAAGAATTATGGATTTCAGCCGAAATGACCATTTTACCATTTTTGAAAGTGCAATTTTCACAAGGTTTCTGAGTTGGCATTGGGGTACTGGGTGTAGAACACCCACAGAACTAATAACTACAGGGAGGAAGAATTTCTGAGGCAAACCTCATTTCCCCTTGAAAGCGAGTCATTCTTTTCGACTCGTTTTTTTTTGTTATGCACCTCTTTTAGTACTTCTTTCTTAGTTAATCTTTTTTCACCTGTCTTTCTCCTTACTTTTCTCGACTTGTTCTCTTGGTATTCTGCATTCTTCTTATAGTTTTGGAAAACACAGGGTTATGTACTAATGGATAAGATTTCAGGGCTGTTTAATTTTTCATTTGGCTCATGATGAAATTGCCATTTAGTTCAAACAAGGTACTAAGGTATATGCATATATATACGTACACATATCCAAGGGTAGGCTTTGAAAGGCTCAGCGTTCGAGGATATGGCTAAATGATTTTTGTTGGTTGTGATGCCTAAGTTTCACGCGAATATGTAGCCATAACAAGTTCTAGGACCCTCTTGAGGCGATTCATGATGAATCAATAAGGTAATTCCTATTGACATAAATTTTTTTTTCCAAAGATTTTCATGACGATATGCGTAATTTTAGTCATCTTGAAGTCTTGTAAACAAGCGGAATAATCGGCTGTCGGTAACCTCATTGCTTTCGAATTAAAATTTAAGTACTATTTTCATTACATCACAACTTCCTAATCCCTTAAAGCTTATTTTGCTCACTTCATCCAGCAAGATTTTCTTTATTAAAGGAGATACACTAAAAACTCTAAAAACTAGGTATTGAAATTGCTAAACTAATTTGAAAACATAATAAATTAACTCCCCCAAACTTAGAGCATGCATAATCACGAAATAAAAATAGGGAATTAAAACCGAGAAAAACTCCCATAGAATGATCACTTCCTACTCATTAAAGTTGGTTGGAGTTTAGTCTTGATGAACCATAAAATAAATTGACTTGATACTGAAAAATAGAAATAGAAACATTAAAATTGTAAAATAAAAAATTCAAAATGCTAATAACATGAAAAATAATCTATCAATTGGATAAATCATCTTATTTTAGCAGGGGTGCATAAGAAGTGCTCAGTTTTAAGTTGATGGTCTTAACTCATCTATGTTTTTTGAGTTCATTTCAAATGTTATTTTGCGCATTTATATCCATATTCATATACAAAACTCATAAAATTTCCTCTAAACTTGGTTTTTTAAGTTATTGATGAAAAACAAGTGATTTGTAGAAATGAGCAATATATTTCAAGAAAAGGAATTCATTTGGGGTCTCCCAACATGCTGGGAAGATAAATTTTTATGTATCATTTGGAACATAAAATGGATCAGACTATTCCTCATGGTTGCATTACACATTCAAGAGCTTTCCAAACGAGTACTCACCGCCCCAATCCCGAGTTAAAATGAAGGTTATAGCTCCGATAGTTGGAGAAGAAAAGCAGTTGTTGTCGAAGCAAGAATTTGTGTTGCGACCGGGAAACTTAATTAAGCTACCATGTGAGAAAACTAAAGGCGAAAATTGATGTTTTAGCCGGTGCATTGTTCACCCAGGACCATACTGGTTTTTTGAGTAGGGGCGACGGTGGAGGGCCTCTCTCCTCAAAATTGGGGTTTCTCTCTCAGATGCCCGGCCTCTGACTCTCTGATTTTGATTTTTTGTGAATCTTAGAGTAATTTTTAGTAGTTTTCTTTGTATTGAAGAGATTTCGATCTTTGTAACAAGATTTGAATTCACTAATGTTCGACAGATTGAAGCTAAAATACGGATTTTTATTTCTCATGGGTTTTCTCTCTAAATTGCCCATTTTCTTGTTTTCTGTGAGATTTATTTTAATAAGATCTTAAGTAGTTTTAGAACATATTTTATTTCTAATGAAGAATTTGAAATCTTTATATATGAAATTAGTTCATTCTTGTTCAGGCAGTTGGCTGAAATCGTTTTTCTCGCTCTTATCTCTTGATTTATTTCTTCATTTAACACTTTTTGTTTGGATTGATGATGATTGGAATCCCATTGTGACGGAACATTAAACACCTACAGGTGAGGTCAAGTGTTATTTATTAGATTTGCAGTTTTCCCAGTTATTTGAGGGTTTTGAAAGCGAATTTATATGGTGGTATTATTCATCTAATGAACTATTCGGAATATTGGTAGCTTATACCCGAGAGAAAAGAGTCGTATCTTTGCTCACGATTCCCGGGAGGCCCTCACAGGTGACACGGTCAAGATTCTTGAGTAAAAGCGGTAGCAGGGGTATGTTGAGGCTAATATCTTGGGTAATAATTATGAAAAATTACTTTGATATATCACTAATTTACGGTGCGGATTAATTAGATGATGTATCAATTTAGTTAATCGAGAGGTTTCATCGCAGTCTGATGAATTAAGGATCTTGATCGATGTTATGAGAATCCCTAATCAAAGGAGATAGAAATTTAAGTGAATTTGAGGGCAGAGATACCAATTACATTGGAAGGCTTGCATTTTTCTGTCTCTATGGGGGTAAGAATTCATGATTCTAAAAATGGTTGTGAGTATTGAAGAAAACAATCGCGATCTTAAGGAGTCGGGTTTACAGAAGTAGCTATTTAGACCAGAACATTAAAAGATATGGTGTGTTAAGATAGTGAAATGTATAGTGCCGGGAGAAATCAAACTATCTTATTGCTCTTGAAAAAATCCACCAGCATTCAAGCACCACGATTGTTCGCAGCTTTTCAAAAATAAAAGCTACATTTTATGGAATATTATCCCCCATCCCACCAAGTGAAACTCTCTTAAAATTTGCTTTTAGAATTAAGTAGTTCTTTATTTGGTAGATTTTAGGATTAGTTTTAAATCGAGTTTTGTTTCAATTAAATTGATTTTATTCCGTCTGTTGATCGCACAAATAGTGAAGAGCCCTTGTCGGGTGATGATTCCTATTATCGAGAACCTCGATCCTCGTAGTCTGATATCGGGACTCTGGTACTATTACTGTATGACCGGAATGCACTTGTGGAAAGGGGTTGAGTGTTCAGTATCCTTTTCATTTCGATTTTTTGGTGCTTACTTTTGTTTGAAATCAGTTTTTGAGTATTTACCATATTCACTCCCTTGGCCATATTTTCATATCGGAAAATCGATTTTAACAAGTTTTTTGCGCCGTTGCCGGGGATTGGCACGGTTCACTTTCTATCATTGGAAGTTGACGTTTTGAAGAACGAATGATTTGCTAATTTAGAAAAAAAATTATTTTTATTTTTGGTTGTGAGTTGTTTCTTGGGTAATTTTTATTTTTTTTACTATTAGTATTTTTGTACTTTATTTTCTTTTGTTTTTCTTCTTATTTGTAGGTACTCATGAAGGAATATTCAAGTGAAGATGGAATTGCCTCCATAGAAGCCAGAAAGCGACTTCGCTATTCATCATTTGGAATCAGAAGAATTGAATGACTCACTCGAACGAGGGTATTGCCATCGAGGTTCAACCCCGCATTTCAAAAGAAGAAGAGTTGTTTCTTCTTGGGAGAATAATTTTTAACGACATGGATGAAGGCAGGAAGGAGTGATGATCTTTATGAAGCCGAAATTCTAGATTTAGATACATTCAGTCGACACTAGTCTTGAGTTAGAAAAAATGAAGCTTAGAATTGGACACTTAGTCGAGCATTCAAGGATCAATTTTAGGACCTCTCCCTTTAGTAATACTTTGAAAAATCACTTGAATGCATGGATGCTCCTTTGACGTGTCTTGAAGAAATTTCATATCCTAAATCTTGTGGAAGGGTGAAAATGAAGCAGGAGTGAAACCAGACACTCTAAAGCAACTTGGAGGATGAAGAGCCATTAGTGGATAAGCGAATCGAAGAAGAAAGTCAGTAATATTTCTTGAAAACATTTTGGTGAAGATTATTTACCTTCCCATGGATTTTGTGACTTGGGGCATTGAAGGGGATCTACAAAATTCTCATATCACCCAAAGACCACTTCTTTCCTCTTGAAATGGCATGGATTGACATCAACAAGGGAGCTCACCTTGTGGGTGAGGAGAAAGCAAAGTTTATTCTTCTGACCATTACCTTTGGCGAATGAGAAAGATCGTAATGCGAAAAAGTGCTGCGGTTTGCTTGTCAGGCACATGTTGAGCAGTCCCCTTAAGCATATGTGTTTACATTTGCACATCACATAGAGGAATGTTTTAAAAAAGTAATGGCTGAATACCAACCATAATTAAAGTGGATTTTGAGTTTATTTCCTGACCAAAAATCGAAAAGAAACATCATGGTACAGATGGTTTATAAAAGAGGAAGTGCTTTCCAAGATGAATGATTGGCCAAATGGAAGCACTAGTACTTTTCCATTGAGTCTAGCTGGACTCTCAAAATAGAGTAGCTTCTTGGGAGGCAACCCAAGTTAAGTAATAAGGATACTATCCACTCTCTTTTTCTTTTTCTGTTTTTTTAAGTTACTTTATTTGTTTCTCTTCTTGTTTTACTGTTGTGATGAAAATTCCAGCGGTGTTTTAACTTTATTTGTTAGTGTTTTCAGAATAAAGTAGGCTTCAAGTTCAACATGTTGTCATGACGAGTTGGAAAGAGCAAAGGCAAGGAGTTGGAAATTGGATGATGTACTTATAGCGCTTGAAGTGTGAAAATGATGGAGTTGAGATGTTGAGCAAATTTGAGGTTTTTGAGATGAAATGAACCAAATTGAACTGAAATGTAAAGTTGGAAGGTTCATGATCGTAGCAGGAAGAACGAAGGCGAGATGAGTTTTAGCATGAATGAAAAGTGCGGCTGCTATTGGAGGAATTTTGAGAGAATATATAGCATGAGGACTTATGAAGGATAGCGGTGATATGAAGGCGAAACCAAGCTTGAAGAACCTAAGAGTCGAAATCATCACCTTTGGACAGCATTGAACATTTTGATTTTCTGTATTGATTGAGGCTCAAATGGTTTCACCTCACCCATGATCACATTCTACATTGAAAGAGCTTTCCAGCGAAGGTCCTTACACATCGATTCAGAGCTAAAATGAGGAGATATGAGTATAACAAGTTGGAAGAAACAGGGGTGCTAGCGAATTCTTGACGTGACCCAGCCTGATCCACAGCAGAGGCTCTTAAACTCTTTAAAACCCATTTTCTTCTTCCCTCTTTGCTTAGTTCTTATCAGGTATGCGAATTCTATTCAGCGTAGGAATTCACGGTTGTCCCAACATTGTAATATTGTGGGAGTCTACGGTCGTCTCACGGGAGTAGTGCAATTTTGTTGATCGGTGGAGATATTCTCCGCGAAAAAAGAACGTGTAATTTCAAAAGAAAGGCCATAGAAGTTCATATTGTTTGAAGTTGAATAGATGGTTGTTGAATATTTAAATAGAAAACGATTCTTTGAGATCATAGGGTTCCCTCACTTATGATCATCCCGCCTCTTCTTTTACAAACTCATCTGAGCCATTGATAAATGGTCTTCCGATGGAATATTATCTTGAATGCTCTTTTGAAAGAAAGATGATTGAGCGATCCTTGTTCCCCGATTAATACGGACACTTAGCTTGCATTTGTATCAAGCCGCAGCGTGTCTGACATCACTCATTCTGCGTTGTCGAGAATGCCCATGCGGTTTTTTAATAAGTGTTTGCACAAAGTAAAGTGGCACCACCCACTTCACCGCTCAATATGGTTCAAAGAACAATGGAAATTGCCTTGATCGGGTGAGTTTCCGCGAGTGGAATCGTGAAATTTAGAACTCATGAA
Source organism: Tetrastigma voinierianum (assembly GCA_016808115.1). Taxonomy (NCBI): domain Eukaryota; kingdom Viridiplantae; phylum Streptophyta; class Magnoliopsida; order Vitales; family Vitaceae; genus Tetrastigma; species Tetrastigma voinierianum. The sequence continues at coordinate 994,526 of JAEQBH010000582.1, forward strand.
ACTTGTAATGACAATCACTGATTGAAGAGTTTATTCATAAAAAGCGACACTTTAAGGAAAATCGAATTCAATTTCAAAGCTTTTAGGTATGAAAAATAGTAAATCTTTAGAGATTAAGAAAGCAAATGTATGTTTTCTGTGAAAGATTACATGTGCATGAATCAGGCTCACTTAAAGATTAAAGTCTCGATGCGGATCATAAAACATCGACTCAGTATGGAGGAAAAACACTTCTTAGCAAACCTAACCACTAGTGATGAAAGCTGCCTTCTCCTTGTGTCTGTGCTTTTATACTCTTTTCAGTAAATAAATCTCGTGTTCAAGGATGATTGGCAGAGTATGCCCTGCGTTAGGATCACATTTACGCTCAATTCATACTTCTCACATGCGATTTTACATTAATGGTCATTTCGTACACTTTTCTTCTTGCCCGATTTTAACTCGAGGTGTCAGGTACACATTGGGATTATCTTGGGCGCTACCATTCCTCACACTTTTCGAATAAGGTGTGCAGAATTTTACGGTGAAGGTGCCGGTACACTTTGCTCAAGTGCTTATACAGTATTGTTGGGTTCTGAAACTTCATCAATGCATTTGCCCATCCTCCATGATTCATATTTTTCTTCACGGGACATAGAAAATCGTACACTTATGCATTAGACACGAAAGACACCGCACAATCTAAAAACATAAAAGCGATTAAAAATTACCTATCCTCGTGCGAAATGTGTGGGTAAAGTGTGACTTGTATGTGCTAAGTTCGGCTATAATTACTTGCTGGTGTGTATTCATCACACCCCCGACTGCGTGCTGGTCTAGCAAGATTTAGACTAGAACTACCCACTTGGTTATGAATTCGACAAGGCGCTCGTGCAGTTAAGCTTTGCAAGATCCTCAAAAATAACCAAATATGAATATAATACTTCACCTACTTTAGTAATACTTTGGTCTGACTCATTTATTTGACCACAGGTCTTACCATGATGAACATTACAACAAAGGTAACAAAAATCGGCTATTGAGGGTTATGGAATTGAAGCGTAAGCGGTCATGCGAACGTGAGCTGGCGATCGTTATAGCGGAAGCAACTATTCAACATGAACACATAACTACTATGCATAATGTCGGAAAGCGTCGAACATAAGCGGAATCGAAAAAAGGTCTTGGGTTTGTACTTGACCCGTAGAAAACGAGCGAAAAGGGTAAATGATGAAAATGGGTGTTGGCGTAACATGGGTGGTCTGCTACGGTGCTGACACCACCTGATCTAACTTCAAAAACAACTACGCATACGTCATCCTCATCTTACGTAGAGAAAAATGCATCCTCATCGACCGGTCGTCGATTCCTACGAATCTCGGCAGTGCGGGAAGTGGCATCGTAATGGATTCGGTCAGGCAGATTGAGATCGACAGGATTCGAGGTGCGAGACTGTTTGGGACTCTTTACGATTTTTTTTTTAAGTCGATCTTTTTGGGTATATTTATCGCCTCTTGAATCAAAACATCATATACGCTATGAAGGAAACACCACCAGAAGTGGTGTCCATCAAATCTAGACACATACTCGCGAGTCCATTTTACCAAATACAAAGCGTACTTTCATTTACAAATCGAGCACGGAACCTACCGTGTAGTGAACCGCACAAGTGTGTTGACCGGTGTATCGCGGATGTTTGGCGATGTCTTCTCCTGCCTACACGGATTAAAAACCGTGCGTAGCTTTGCAGCTTAGTGGGAAACATTCTTATCGAGAAGCATCATCTGGGATAACGTGCGGTATCGAATATTCGAGCATTCATAATGAACATACATTGCCAGGGCTTATACGGACTTATGCTTATTCGGACTAATACTTATCACGTGATCTCCTGAGGACATATACTTGAACTACGTTGAAGCGATACTTATCTCGAAGTAAGGATACATATTTATACTTATGTTTCTCAGGACATAATACTTATTTAGAGTCTCCCAAATAAACATACATGTCGGGAACTATCGCAAATGCTTGTCTCGAGACTTATACTTATTTCGATCTCATGGGAATTCTGAACCTATGCTTATACGAGGTACTTAATTAGGTATGGGTATTTAGTCATCTCATGTCTCAGTAGGAGTTTGCAGAACTTATACTTATTCTCTGAGTTTACACTTGTTCGGAGGTGCGAAGGAATCCACGAAGATACGGGCATTATCTTTTGGATTTGCGAACTTAATCTTATACGAATTACCGATAAGTCTTATGATCGATTGTCTGCTCTGATGCTGACTTGTTTTGGTATCATATCTGCGTAAACTCACAGGTTAAAGTATCTTTTTATCTCTGCAGGAGTACGGGTAGAATGCCACGGAGTTTATCCTTCTCAGCTCTTATCTGAGAGATACGTGGAGGTACTCTGAAGTGTCACGATATAGAATTGCGAGTAGGTACTTGAACTATATTTATCTGAGAGATACTTGGTATCTGTGCGCCTCTGAGCATCTTGCCGGATCTTACACTTATGCTATGAGTTTATTACGTTATGTCGGATCTTAACGGGTATTACGGGCATATATGTAATCTCGGATTTATACATGTAGCTCTGAGATCTTATACATGTCTTCACCAGTATATACTTGTCTTACGGATCTTATGCGTTCTTCTTGAACTTATTCTGCATGCCGAAGAGTCACCGTGGTGATAGTGAGAACGGTCAGAATCATATTACATCTGAGTCGAGATCGGGCGTGTAGATACATACCGAGATATGACATTAGTCCATAGCGAATATGAATCTATGATACATATACGAATGCTTAGTGATTCTGATAAGGACCTCTTATTTTCTTTGAGAACTTGTACTTATTTCACCGTCTGAGTGCGGGTAGGTGCCTGCGGAGGCTTATGCTTATTTTCTTGATGAGGTATCTTTGGTTATCTTGGACTTATGCTTGTTTGGAATGCGGGTACTGTGGTCTTCTTGGACTTAATCGATTCTGGGGTACGGTAGGTACCCGAATTTGTCAGTCTGCGGGGTACCCCAGGTGCTGAACTTGATGAAATGCGAGTACGTAGGTACTCTAGATAATCGGATCTGGTACCGGTAGATCTTCGCAATTAAGCGAGCAATTAATCAGAGACGGAACTTGACCGAATCTGACTTTTGTAGGTACTAATTTATTGACGAGGACTTAATCAGAATAAAGCTTATTCGATACGGGGAGCCTGCGTAGGTACCTCAGGGAACCTCTGAAGGTGCTGGATCTTACTCTTATTCTTTATTCGAGTCTTATCATATAGGTACATTTTGACTTCTAGACCGATAATACGGGAATGGTAGGACATAGCCTGATAAGTACCATAAGATCTTATCTGACATCTACGGAGTGTCGCATATGCATCGGAGACGAGTCTTAGTAGCACTTAACGGAGACAGGAGTGTCGTAGTGTCGGGACGAAGTCTTGGTAAGCACTAATCGAGACTCTTAGAAGTGCTTGCTAATCAGGTCTTAGAAAACACTGTCGAGAATCTGCAAGTACTAATCGGGCGGAAGTCTTTGTGTCATTTAATACTCGCGGTCTTAGGCGGTTCTGATTATATGGTCGATGGCTTATCGCTAGGGCATTTTGGCCACATTATGCATTCATGACAGATATTCCATATCTTGTGGGTATGATGAGCGTAATCACACCTTATTCATGGCATTATTATTCTTCTATGAATCTACTTTGCTCAAGGGTGGAATCAATCCATTGGGATGGTCGAGCTTCGAGTTATGGCATTTTAGGTACTTAGTGATCAGTTCTAGATTTGAAGGGACAGTTTGAAATACTCATTTTCCAGTGCCTTGACTCCATATTTGACACTGGTTCTTTGCACCCCTTAAATTTAAGGTGTGTTAAAGGGTTATTCCAACTGGAATCGCTGGTCGAACATCGGAACTCGAGATTACATCGAAACAACACGGTTACTCCATGTTGAGGCGTCACGAAGTGGCTTGCATAACCTCACCTTTGAATGGATTTTGACCACTTAGAAGTCCAGAATTTGGCGATATCTATTTCTTTATGTTTGGTTTTCCTTGAAGTCTTATTTTTAATTTTCACGCTTTAATCACTTTCAAATCGGATAGAAATGAAAGTGCTTGGCCAAAAATACGAAAAATGGTCGAGAATAGGAAAAGCGAGCAGTGTCTGGTACTGTGTGTCTGCAGGTACACATTGGCGAAAATGACCATAACACAAAGTGTGCCGGTCTGTGTTGAGGTGTACGGGTAAAGCATCAAAAATGCCTAGAATGTGTGTTTTCTCCCATTTTTCATAGTTTTCCATCCCGAACCAACTCACACTTCAAACACACACATCAAAACCATTTCTATTCCTCTTGTAACCTCTTTCTACTAATTACTCTTTCCAATACATATCTTTTATTCAAAAACATATCAAGAATCTTCGAAACAATTTTAATAATAGGTTAAGACCCATACGCGACATTGATGATTAGTTAGGGTTTGTTCCAAACCACCAAAATCAAATATCTCAGTATATGAATCCATCCTCAGAAAGGGAAGGATTCCGTAACCATCTTTATTACTTGTATAGGGGTTCTACCAACCTTGCTTTCCATAATATTTGGGTTAGATGGCTTGCATGAAAACCTGGTTGGGGACAAGCTCTTATTGACGGCATGGAAATTCATACATAATCTCATAGAGTTCATTATCAAGGTGAGTTTCCATACCTTTTTGGCTTGGCTTTCCTCTTCTCTTCTCTTCTTCTTCTTCCTCTTCCTCTTCCTCTTCTTGGCCTTCACGGTTTTTTTGCTACTCTTCAGAGACGATTCCCGGTGCGCCCCCAAATCCACATGTTTTACTAAGGCCTTTGTTTGGCCCTCCAACCCATTTTTTGGGTTAAGTTTCGTGTTGCATCTTGGTCCTCCACGTCTTTCTGGGAATTACACCACAATTCCTATTATTTATATTTTGGCCTCAAATCTTGTCAATTTGTGACTTTTGAGTCCCTCTTTAGACCAATTACAATTTTATCCTTAAATCTTGTAAATTTTCGGGTCTCTCGTTTCCAGGTTTCGCATTTTACTCGTAAGCTTGATCAAATTATCGCCACAAAATACCTAAACATGTGAAAATGACTAGGGTATATTTCGGTGTTACACCATTGCGAGGCTCTCCTTGGAAAATATGACTCGAGCCTTAGAAGCGTCGGTCAGCCTTACGCTTCCCCGAGAATGCGCGAACCACCCTTTATTCGCGCTCCATCCTCTTGATGGGAATGTGCTTTCCGATGGTCTTGGGCTATGGATGAAGTGATCCGGAAGGCAGAAGAATTGAGGCGAGGAGGCGAGGCTGGTAGTGCGGCTCGGCTCTTGGCCTCTGTTTTATTTGTGATAGGCTGACTGCGATACCTTTTTTTCTTCTTGCTCCCCTCATTCACGCTTTTCCACGAGGTTAAGTCGCGAGAGATGAAATGGAATATATACGCTCTCATGCGAATCTTTGCCGAAAAGTCCTAAATCACACACCATATGACTAAGGCATGTCGATGAGTTTTCGGTCGTGACCGTATAAGAATTAAATTTGTTCTCTGGCACGGGGGATTTCTCATTGCCCTTAGGTCGGTCGATCATGAATAATCTTATTTCATGTCGTAATGCGGCTTGAGCTGCACAGTCTGAATTCCTTTTCATGTACCCGTTCATGGAGTGCAGGGTAGTCTGCATCGTGCGGTGAACAGCGGGCATCGAAATCAGTGATAGCCTACTAAGTGAATGCCCCGGTCGGTCTGGCGGCGGGGTGGGCTATCTTGTAAGAGATGAGCTATCGAGTCGAGGGGTGAATCGAAGTAGCGCTTACCGTCGCTGTTGTCACCTATCACGGTCGGCGGCGATTTTCTTTAGTTGGTATAAACTCGAACCCTGATGGTAAATATCCTTGAACCTCGGTCATCTAATTGCATATTCGATCTTGAATGATTTGATGGTGAGAACAAAAATGTCTCCAACTTCCGCCCCTGCTGCGGTGAAATCCACTATTTCTGTCAGCTAGGCCCATTTTTCGTGCCTTATTTCGGAAGTCCTCAGCGAAACATAGCTATCTCGCCATCATTCTTTGCTTTCGACACTTCACTCACTCTCTGAAGACTCATACTTGCGCCTTACTTTTTAGCGGGCTGCGGGAATCAGATTTTCTTTCTTCATGGCCCATCATAGATGAGCCGGGCGCTTTTCCTTTCCCGATGTTCTTGGATCGTGCCGCGGGAACGGCGGGATGGCGATAATGGCACGGATGGCCCGTATCGCTGCGAAGATCCGAGCTGGAACGATAAGCGCAGGGCGGCGACGCATCGGATAACTCACGCCCATCTGGTCGGTGACTCGACCACGGTATGAGACAACACCACCAAATCGACAAAATAGATCCATGTATATGATAGGGGAGCTGAATCTTGCGCGAGGATTTGTAGGAGGCTTACCACGTCAGATCACGATGGCTGCGAGGAAAAAAAATCAGGGCACGGACGATGGAAACCACGACGAGAATAAACTTCAGGGTTGCTTATTGAGAGGAGCAAAGAGGCTAGGTTGGTTGTAAGTGGAAGAGGATTTGGAATCTTTTAAAAAGCATGAAATTTTGGGGTTAAAAACCCATTTACTTTAAGCCAGTAGGGTGTCATAGGTACACTTGTTCCCGATTTATTACCATATATATATATATATATATATATATATATATATATATATATAATTTTTTTTTTTTTTTTCAAATCTTTTGAGCAGTGATCTTGGAGTGTGAAATTTGGCGCTGTCAGCTTGCCTTCCCGTCAGGGTTCCTTCATGCTCACTTTTCTGTTGTTCATATTCTGCAATGAGCGTGCCATAGAATTGATCTTTATCAATTCCTTCTTGGGATACTTTCAATCTTTCCAATGATCGAGGTTCTGGGTTCAGACGATTTGCGACTTAAAGCGCCAAAAGTGGTTGCAGGGGTAAAACGTCTGAGTTCTCGGTGTCTGAGAGAAATAATGGCCTCTAATCATTTTCCGGTTATGCGAGAATGTTCATAAAGACATGATGCATGAAGTTAACATGACATGCCAGAATTGATGCACAAATAGGAGCAGCGAGCGAAGATCGAAAAAAATATGACGTTAGGTATGTGGTTTGTGTGACGATAACGTGAATCTGAGGGACGATCCACGAAGAGCAAAAGATTTATGTGTATGCTCATTAAGGTGTACATGCAATAAGATGATGTGGAGTGTGTATGAAATCATGCATGTATGTACATTGCAGGTCAAGCATTATACTCAAAAGAGCCATATTTTGAAAAATTTGACCATATACTGAACATGTAACAAGCGCATAGTTAGATTCAACCGGTCCACCTACCCCCGCACAACCCGAGAAAAAGCATTGCCCTGATGCATAAGTAGGAGTGCCCCACTTGTGAAATTAGGCAAAATAGAAACGAGGACCCAAATTTTTTTTTTTTTTTTTTTTTATGGAAAAGCAAAATGAAGTAAAAATAAGAAATGAAAATGAAACGAAAAATAAAGCAAAGAAATCAAAACTACTATCTGACCAGGATGGAGAATGACTTTTCCACTCATTGGGAGTATCTTGGTAGAATAATCTGAGTCATATATTTCTTGAAAATTGAAGCTGCTCGAGAATGGCTTGGCGTTGACCATTAACTTTGAAAGACTTCCGGTCTCAGTTCTCGTCTCGGCCGTGTGGAAAGACTACTTTAACAATGAATGGGCCAGTCCAACGAGAGCGAAGTTTCCCTGGGAATAAGTGCGCCGGAGACATGCAGCGGGACCTTTTGGTTTGGTTGAGCGTTTTTCGGGCAATAGTTTTTGTCATGGAAGAAGACTTGGCGCTCTTTGTAAGTGCGGAGCTTTCATATGACTACAGCCCTGAAATCATCAAAGCTCATTTAAACTGCAGTGGCTTATTTGTTTACCTTGAGTTAAATCGAGTGCGCTCAATAGTGATAAGCTACATGTTCCATTTCGTGGGAGATGACAAGCCTTTCCATAAACAAAGTCTATGGGGAGACATGCGAGAATGGTTTTAAAGCGGTGCGGTAGGCCCCCAGAGCATCGTAGTCGAAGAGACCAGGTCTTTACGGGTTGGAGCAGTACGTTTTCAAAACCATGTTTTATCTCCTATTAGCTAGTTAAGCGGTTGATTACGTGGGTGGTATCTTTATTGGAAGCTTTATGGGTGACTCCATATTTTTTTAAGCAGTTTTTCGAAGGAATCCCGATTACAAAGTGGAGTCCACTTATCCTCCTTTAATCAGTAGCGGCGAGGGTACTCAGCGAGAAAAAATGTGTTCCTTTATAAATTTCAAAACAACCTTGTGGTCATTAGTTCTCGTCGAATAACCGACCCACTTGAACACATAATCGGCGAGATAACGAGGATGTAAAGATACCCATAAGAAGGGGGGGAAAAGGCCCGTAAGTCTATACTGGCATTAAAAAATTTCAATATTGATTAGAATTGGAGTAAGAGCATCATGTTCCTTTTTGTGACTAAAGCCTAATTGTTGACCTGTCTGAGTTTTTCGAGTCGAAGCAATCTTTATGGGGTGAAGCGATAAAAACCGACTTGAAAAAATCTTATCTGGCATTTCTAGGTGCGAGAAAATGTCCTCCACGAGGCTTTGGAATATGAAAAGTTAAGATCTGTCTGCTCGTCATTAGGTACACATCTTCTCATACCTGTTATTTGATGCGGGCCAGTATTTAAATAGATATGGATCATCAAGTAATACTTCTTAATATCGTAAAATTTCTTTTTAATTGGATGCGTGGAGATGGAATACGACGGTATTGACCATTTAATGTCGGCATACCATGGAGCGATGAGCGAGAAGCGAAGTTGATCATCGGGGAAAACTATCGCACATGGGTATGCCATGAGAATTTGATTAAGAACTAATTGAGATAAATGGTGTGACCACATTTCCAACCACTTTTTATCTTTAATGGTCAAATTGATTCTTGGCATGGGATCCCACCTAGTTAGCAGCGACTTTGTATCCTGCAGAAGCGATGTGTTTGCGTGATCACGTGAAAATATGGTGCGGGTGAGCCAGCGATGTATGACCTAAATTTTACAAAAGCCGAAAACTGGCGAGCTAGAAACTCTTTTTACGTGGTGGAGTGTAGCGATTAGCGCGGCAGAGTCTAGTCATCTTCTGGCGGCATAATAAGTACAAAGCCTTTTTGTCTTCCTTTGTCACAACCTGGCCCTTGTTGCATAATCACTAGCGTCACACATGATCTCGAACGGAAGGTCCCAATTAGGAGACGGCGTGATGGGAGGTGACACTAACATGTTTTTGAGTTTAGTAAAAGCAATGTCACAAGCTTGTGACCATGTGAAAGGGACATCTTTATGGCTTGAAGTACATAAGGAATGGCGATAGCACTAAAATCTTTTATAAATCTTACTGTAGAAACCGAGTGTGACTAAGAATGACCTTATGTCTCTAACGCACTTAGGAGTGGGTAGGTTGGAAGTAGCTGACTTGGCCTTATCAACTTGATACCATTTTTTTGATACTATATGGCCCTAAAACCCAATCCTTATTGTTACCATGAAATGACATTTTCCAAATTTAACAGGAATTTTTCTCTTGACACCTTTCCGAAACCTTGCGTAAATTCTCAAACAGAGATCTCAAATGAGAGTCACAAGAAACTAAAAATAATCATGAAAATTTCCAATATATGATTTCTATCCGTCACGAATTCCCGTCATGCGAGATTGAAGGTTCGGTGCGTTGCGTAATCGAGGCGTTTTCACTGAGAAAGCGAGTACGAAAGGACAAGTGAATGCGGATTTTTCTTGATCTTCCAACTATCTCAATTTGATTGTACCACGAGTACCCGTGAGAAAACAATAGAATTCATGCCTTGCAACTCTATCAACATTTGATCGACAAAACGGAAGAGGAAAATGGTCTTTCTAGTACCGCATTAAGTTTCCTATAATACATGCACCCTCCATCACGAAGTGACAGTGGAATGACTCGTGATGTTGGTAACGTGACGCTCCGGTTTCATGAGACTGATGATGACAAACACCATCTGCGCAATGAGATTTTAAATAACCGCATCAGTTTTGGCTTTGTTGTTTCATTATTGGGTTGATCGTCTGTGGTTGCTGAAAGGTTTAGCATCCTCGTCTAAGTGAATTCTAATATTGATGCGAGATCAAGGGACTAATTCCCTTAATATCTGATTGTCGACTGAAGCGATTCTGTGGGTTTTCAATATCTCGAGTTGATTTTCTTGATTCAATTACAGGAGGCGGATATGATTCTTGGAAAAGTCTCTTCGTCCCCCCAGAGGCATATTTGGTGTGTGGGTAAGGTTTTAGCTCGAGCTTAGGTGGCCTTTCCTCGACGATGCCTTATCCTCATTTGTTGGCGTCAGGTTTGAAATTGGGTACACATGCCTTCGACCACCAGCATGTTGATTATGGAGTGTAAGCTTCCGGAGCTCCGGTGTGGTCACTTCCTCATCGGCTTCGGGTTGACCCGAGCATGACTTAGAGAATTCGTCATGTGAGACATTATCCAAGTATTTCTATACCCGCGAAATCGGCTTATGTTGACTTCGCGCATCTTCTTTATCCCTTGCATTCCACATGATAGCATTGAAGATGTGAGTTAACCGATCATGTTATAAATGATAGTGTAATTCAGGCCTCCCACAATGTATAATGGCATTAGCCGAGTTGCGAATGGTCTACCAAGAATTCTTTGGCGAGTTCCTTGGTTCTACATTTGAGTGTCAACCTGAAAAGCAAAAATCCACGGAAATAAAGACTTGTCCACTTGTCACCCAAATACATCCTTCCATATCCCCACAGGAATTTTACTACGATTAAATTATTCGGAGGGTGATAGTTGGCTCACCAATTTATCTGCTCTTTAGGTCCACATATCTTGAATAAGGTAACAAATTAACACTTGCCCCCAAGTCCCACTAGCGTGTCTGCTTTTGAATTCCACTACTACTATATGAAATAGTAAAAACTCTGGGTCTTTGTATTTTGGAGCGGATTGTTTTGAATTAGTGAAGTAGATTATTCTTTCGGTCGTAGAGCACTCCCTTGTTGAGCTACATTTCCATACTGCAGTGCCTGAAATCCTTTAGAAATTTAGCATATGATGGAATTTGCTTAATGGCATCTAATAAGGGAATGTTCGGTTTCACTTGCTTGGGCTTGACTCATAAATCTCGGCATGGTTCACTTTCTTTGGTGCTCTGTTTGAGGGTATGGGGCGGAGGGATTTGGGTAGCCTTATGTTCCTGCGGTTCACCATCAAGCAATTTGTCCTGGGGACATAAAACTGTCGACACCTCATCCCCTCGACCCGATTCACTTTGAGGTCTTTGTGATGGTTCTTTGGTTGGAATGGTTTTGTCATTACCTTCCGCGAAGAGTAGTGGCCGACCTTACAATGTGCGAAATATCCTCACTTGGACTTGACACTCCCACATTATTTTGACCTTGTGGGTTTTGAATAGTGAGATAGAGTTTCCACTTTCTTGAGGTTACTATGAGCGAGGTGCGATTTATCGGGATCTCACATCGACAGCGAGTTCGAATTACGTGTTTGTGGATTCTTTGGGTTTATCTGGCCCCGTGTACTTGATATCCTCAGACTTCTCTTATGTGGAGGTTGATATGGTTGTGGTGATGGAAGGTCCCTTGACTTCGATGGATGGAAACCTTGATTAGGGTTCGAGGAAATCGCCAGGGCCTTGATTACGAGAAATGGTGGAATGGAATTTGTAAAGTCGTGGTTTTGGTAATGATGACCTTGGTTGTTTGGCAAGTTATTTGGCCCTCCTTCATTTCTCCAACTAAAATTAGGGTGCTTACCCCATCCAGAATTATATGTTTCAGAATATGGAGAGTTGAAAGGTTTCCTTTGGTAATTAAGGGCATTGACTTGCTCTATTTGAATTGCACCTTTTACTTGAGGAAGGTTTGGGCACTTAATGGTTGAGTGCGTAGGATCATCGCATATAATGCATGGCTCCTCCATGTCCCGGGTCCGGTGGGTATCGGGTGTTTAGAGGCACACTAGGTACCTCGTGCACCTTTTTCGTCTCTATGGCCTCGATTTCCTTGTTAAAATTGGCAATTTTGCTTCTTGACTCATCATTTTCTCTTAAGTGATGGATTAAAGCCCTATTGATGTGTTATACACTTTAGCGGTGTCTATGGAGGTGTTAGTCTCCCGAGTTCGAGCATTCTACGCTATAGTGTCGAAAAGTTGGATTGCTTCCTAGCACTCTTTTCATAAGGCCGCTGCACACATCGTCTAGATGTATTGTTTTATTATTCGAGGATAATCCTTGATGAAAGTACCTGCATGTTGTCTACATCCAATCCATGGTGAGGGATAGCATGGAGAGATCCTTATATCTTTCCATCTTGCGACAAATGGTTCACGGCTTTTCGAGAAAAGTTACGAATTGCTCGCATGAGAGCATTGAAGTACGTGCGGGAGGGGAAAAAGGGCTGTTGAACTCATTGCATATTTTCCCATGTAAAGATTGAATTAGGTGCGGGGGAATGAAACCAAATTTGGCCTTCTCCTTTAAAGCGAGGAAATAAAACCAAGCAGTTATGTGGAGAGGTGACGATGAGAAAATGCCTTGCGAAACATCTTCAAAATCTCTCATGAATGAATAAGGATTCTTATATTCGAGCCCTTGATATCGGTAAAAAGACGGATCATTTAGATTTCATTAGAAATTCGTGGCCTCTTCGGGAAGGCGAATCACGAAATTGGTTGTGGTCCTTTGAGGTTGTAGGATTTCTCGAAGGGTTCTTTCGCATTAGGTAAGGAGCAGGGAGACCTATATATTGATTTCGCTGGAGGTTAACATTTCCCCCTCCTATTACTGGTGCTACTGGGAGTGTAGCTTCTTCTCCATGTTGTGGCGGTTCATTGAGTCCGTGTGGGTTAACAGGAATCCCTTGAGTATGTTCATTAAACGAGAGTTCTTGATTCCAGGAATAGTCCATTTGAGGTATAATATTTATCTTGAGTGATTATTTATTATGGATTCCTCGAGAATTTCTAAGAGTTATTATTCTTACTAGGCAGCGTTACTTTCGTTGCGAACTAGTGGCATGCACTACGCCCTCACTCGAGTCGAGAAACACCCGTAGATTTCTCACTTAAAACAAATAATAAAAAAATGGAGGAACGTCTGGGATTTGCGATACGTGCAAATTACCTCTAGCTCTCTTCAGGTCAACTGTGTTAGTCGCCACTCCCCGCGGCAGGCGGCAAAATGCTTCGTTCTTATCGGTATCTTGGAATTCTATTCCCCAGCGTAGGAATTACGGTTAATACAGCATTGTAATGCGTAAGGAATCGGGTCATCTCCAAGTGAAATTAATTTTGTTGATCGGTGGGGTATTCTCCAGCGTGGTGTAATTTCGAAATTATGGGGTTGTATTGTTTGATTGAATGATTGGTTGATTTGAATATTTTAAAATAGAAAAGACAATTCTTTGGGATCATAGGGGTTCCACTTCCGCCCGATCATGTAATTCCCACCTCTTCTTTTACAAACTCATCTAGGAGCCATTGATAAATGGTCTTGATTGGAATATTTATCCTTGAATGCTCTTTTGAAAGAAAGATGATTGAGCAGTATTCAGTCACTTTGTTCCCGATTATCTGATTACTTAGCTTGCATTTGTAATAAAGCATGCGTGTGTAAGTATCACTCGTTCACACGTTATCGAAAGTCTACAGGCAAGGTTTTTTAATAGTGTTTGCACAAGCAGTGTTTATCGCACACTCCATTGTAGTTGAAAGAGGTATTAGAGGAATTACCTTGATCGGGGTGAGAGTTACCATGGAATCAACCAGAAATTTAGAACTCCATGAAACTTGTAATGGCTTGATCATGAGTGAAGAAGTATTCATAAAAACAACACTTGAAAATCGAGTCGATTTCAAAACACAGGTACATATGAAAAATATGAAATGCGAGATTAAAGAAAGCGAAATGTATGTTCTGTGAAAAGATTACATGTGCATGAATCAGAAATCACCAAAGAATTAAAGTCTCCCAATCGGATGCATAAAACTTCAACTCAAGACTATGGAGGAAAAACACTTTGTTCTCTCGAGCACAACCACACAGTGATCAGCGCCTTCTCACTTGTGTCACATTGGCACATACTCTTTTCGATATGTCTAGGTGTTGAGGATGATTAATGATATGCCCTGTGGTCAGGATCACATTTTACGCTCCAATTCGCACTTCTCATACATATTGTGGGGTACACATTAATGAGGTGTCTTCGTACACTTTGCTACGCAATTTTACGCTCGGGTGTCTTAGGGTACACATTTAGGGTTATCTGGGTACACTTCCCACAATCCACTTGCCACTTTTTCGAATAAGGTGTGCCAGATTTGCACATTGAAGGTGTCTTAGGTACACTTTGCTCAGCGGTGCTTCTCTAGTATTGTTGGAGTTCTGAAACTTCATCTGTCGTTTGCCCACATCCTCCATGATTCATATTTGCTTCACGGACATAAATCTTTGGCACCCTTATCGTTAGACACGAAAAGACACGCACAAATCTAAAAACATAAGCGATTAAAAGTACATCCTCGTGCCAAATGTGGGTAAGTGTGACTTGTATGTGCTAAGTTGGTATAATTCTTTGCTTTCGGTGTGTATTCATCACCTACTTCACACTACATCTGCCGTACTCTTTCCTGCGACTTTGCGACTTCTAACCACTTTCAAATTCATCTCCCAATCCCTTTCGAATCCTAAATCACATCTCCCGATCCATCTCCATCATCTCCAAGCTTCCAAAACCCATCACAAACCCCTGAATTTACCTTTGTTGGTGATTTTCCATCCATCATTAAGCATCAAGAGATTCTGATGGAAGTAAAATTTTGTTAGCAGTTGTTTGTTTTTAAGGTTCTTTGTGGATCATTGTTGATTATTGAGTGATTTGCATATGTAATTGAAGGAGGCTTTGAATAGTAAAGCTCCACTCCATTTAGAAATTGAAGGAAGTTGGGTTACACACCAAGTGTTTGAAAAATTCCAAAGCCACTTTCATGGCTCCCAGAAGCAAGAGAGTGTATCCAGGGTGTGCACTTGATGTCGATGTTTGAAAATCTGGGGTTCCTATTCAAAGTGGTCGAGACTACAAAGGGGAGTTCACTCCCGACTCTCTTTGTGCCTTTACTTTATTGCTTCCTTTTTGCTCATTGCTAGACATTTAGGACAATGTTCATCTCAAAGTTTGGGGTTGTTTATTTTTTTGGTTGGTTGTCATGTCACACCCACATGTTACCCCGCGTAATGACTTCTTGGATGAGGCCTATAGTGCTTTATGGATAATGACTTTGTTTGATGCTTCCCAACTTACATCTTAGTTTGGTATATTTTATTTTTAGTTAGAGTTTATTGAGTTAATTGAGTTTTTCTTGTAGTTGTTGTGATGTCAATAAGGACCATAAATGAACCCTTGGGATATGGACGATATTAGAGATAATAGGACTTAATGCTTAATGAGTTATCTCTTTAATAGGCTATTTAGTCATTGGTTTCTCAAAATCCATGCACGTGGTCATTGAGTACCCTTTAAGCCGGTTTTTCTTGGAGTTAGAAGGTTATGAGAATCCATCTAATTTTAATCTTCATAGGTTCTAGAACTTGTTCTATTATCGCTTGGTAAATCCTGTAACAACCAAATTGAGAAATATAGGCCATCCTTGGAAAAACTGTGCCTTTATTTAACCTGTTAATATACATGCATATTCATAGTACGAGATGTTGAGCCTTAAGAGCTGAGAAATTACGTTTATAAAAACCGAGTTTGAAGCCCGATAACCTTCACATGCATCACTTTCCCTCGATAAATAACCAAACTCACCTATAACATGAGGATTTGGTATAATTGAGAAATGTGGTGAGGAACAAGTTTAAGGGAGTTATTTTTCCATAGGAAAAATAACTCCAAATTGGTTGAAATGAGTTAAGTTGAAAATTAAAAGAGATTGGTAAAAAGGAAGAAGAAAAATAAAAAGAAAAATAGAAAAATATCAAATGTAAAAGAAGCAAAAATGCAATAAAGTCAAAGGAGAATTAGTCAGCCTCGTAGCCTTCCTTCACCCCAAGTAAGTAAATCACAGGGTGTTTCCAGCACAGTACCCTAAGACCCGATTAGTGCGAGAGCTGCTTATTTTAAAGCTCAGCTAAGGGTTGGTAGAAAGCTTAAGGGGTTTTTGACATTGCGCGCTCTCATAACCTTGTCTTGAGAAAAAGGCTCACCGGTGTTTGTTGAAGAATGCGAATTTGTGTGGCGAAGGTGATACGAGGTATGGATGCACCTAAATAGATTTTAAGGTGTTTGAGAGTGTCACTATGAGATGGTAAGAATCGGGATGGAGTAGGGCTGTTGTCTAGAAAAATATGTATGTTTGGAGTGAAGTTTTAGCCTAAAATGACTACTAAACTACCCGCACCCCGAGCAACACATTACAAACATAAGGAACCTACTTGATCTTGAGAGTTACGATACTTTACATTAGTGGAGAGTGGTAAGAACAACAACTGTGAACCTAAATAAATTATCTTAGGAGATGATTAGTACCCCAGTGTTATTTTGAGTCTATTTAGATAGGTTTTGAGTGCTGCGTATAATCATATTAGTCTTAGATTGACGTAATGCCAGAGTCCGTTAATATTCGCGATTTTGTTTTGAGGTTGTGTTTGGTAGTTTTACGGGGTTTGGTTAACCTCCTCACGTCATATCCCAGCTTCACGCCCTTGAAGTATGCTGATTTATCTTTGATTGTTATGAATTCTCGATGATTTCATCAAGCTTGGATGAAGATATATCGAGTGGAAAGGAGAAGTGCGAAATTTGGAGGATGCGAGGATGGGTAGATGATTCGGTATGGCATAGCGAATTTTCTCAATGATCGAAAATTTAGCGATCATAATGAAATTTTGTGTGATTATAACAGGATTCGCTATGGCGAAATTTTCTATGATGCGAGGCCGCTATGATTGCGAAAATTCCCGCAATCATAGGTACAGGCGTCATAGCGAAAAGAACAGCTGGCAAAGTACCCATTTATGATGGCGAAAAATTGGTATCATAAGCGAAAAATGCGTAAATGCGAAAATTTGAATTTAGCTAATACTGTTTTTCGGCTATGATGGCGAGAAATTTTGCTATCATAGCGAATTTTTTGCTATCATCGAGTGAATCTGTATCATGGAAATGAAATACGCCTCTTGTTTGTGATCCGACTGAGCTTTCAGTTTTCGTTTAATTCCTCTTTTGCCCTCGATGTAATCACATTATTTAGGTTGGTATTTTTCACATATTTGGGAGCTATATAAGCCATAATTACGGACATATTGTAACCTAACACTATTCATTTCCACTGCTGACTTTGCTGCCATTACGTTTTGGTTCCCATTTTTCTCCTTCTCTCTCCTCTTTCTCTCATTTTCTAAATTTGCCCGGCTTGTCTGGCACGAGATGACAACTCAAAGGATGTTTGGCGCTAAGCCTACTCGAACTATGAAAGGAGGGTTGCTAGGATTGGTTGATGTTGGTTTGCAGGTGTTCCTCTATTTTCATGAAGCGGTATTGCATTTTTGTGTTTGAACTTTCCAAACTAGGTTTTAAATGCTATTTAATGTATTTTCTTTTTGATGCCAGCATGCTTTAGGGTTGATGTATTCTTAATGGTAGATACATTGACATTCATTAGATGTCATCTACGAGCCCTTTGAAAGTAGGTTAAATCTTTGTATTTTCCTTCTTTGAAACATTAGGATTGGTTTTTAAGTTAAGCAGATTGAGTTTTGGAAATGACTATATGTCGTTGCCTGTCTTGAGGAAGCCGAGGACACCTCACAGTACCCGTCGTATCAAACTAGTGGCTGAGCTTCAAGGTGTTTCTTTCTTACATCTCATTTTAAAGCGCTTCACTTGGTTTAGTGACACCACGATCACACTTTTGGCTGTCTGCAATCAATTAAGCCTCGCCATTTTTGAATCATGATCTGAGTCATTTGTAAGATGAAAACCCATCCACGAGTTAGACCACAGAAACATTATCTTTCATGATAGCAACTACGCGGTATGAAATGGGAATCGCAATTTTGTTGATTCGGGATCACCTGCTTTGTGCCTGAATCAAATGGCGTCGTTGTCGGGATGGTGCAACTCCACAGATGATGAGTTTGATATGTACTTGAAATCTTCATTCTGAGAAGTGTTGGTGACGCGCAACCTTTTGAATTTGTTGTTTCATCCGAGTTTTTACTGCAGTCCTTCTTGAAGCGGGTTTATCATTACAGTCATTTTATCATTTTGGCTAACACTAATCTTTTTGGCAAGTGTTGAACAAAGCGAAAACACATACTCTGAGAATTTATGACACTATTACGAAAATTGGTAATCTAATCGACAACGGCGCCATAAAACTTGTTAATGAGCCAGACATATCTGGAAATTTATGACACTATTACCCGAGGACTATTGTCTAATCCCGACAACGGCGCCGTAAACTTGTTGAACAAACCAAAACACATATCTGAAATTTAAGCAAGTATTACCAAGGGTTATTGTCTTAATCGACAACGGCCGCGTAAAACGTTGAACGAAATCAAAACACACGCACAAAATTTACCTGAAACTTTGTTGCCCGTGAATTTATTAATTAATCTCGGCAACCTTGCCATAAGCTGTGGAAATTATAATATGTAGAACGAAATCTCTTAAAATAAGTCATTTTCAAAGCTTTTGTTTTGATTTTCATTATGATGCACGAATCAAACAAGTAATAAAATGGATTTGAAGTCCGGATGTCGATCCACGAGATCTCGAAAATTTTCATCAATACGGGACTACTTTCGAATTTCATACTATTTGGGCGACAAAGATGATATTCCGGGTCCAGCATTCGGATGCTGGAAAATTGGCGAGCTCAAAAATATGAAATAACCCGGCTTGATTATTGAGATAAAGAATAAGAATAATGAATTTCTAATAAAGAAAGAATCTTGAATAGTTATCACCGAAGACACATCGATAAAAAACGATTATAGTGAACTTCTTGATTCTATAGATCCGTCAATTAGAATTTCTTGATTAATTCAAGTTTCAAAAATCTGTCCCGAGAGCAATTGTAGTGCTAATTTGGATCTCTCCACACTCCATTTCATTATCTATTTATATTTGATTCTCTCGAATACGAGGAATTAGATAACTACATTTAAAAGGACTTCCTTCATCACAGGTATTTTCTTTCAAATACTTCATACCCATTTATGAATGCAAACAGCTCCCGAGTTATTGGTCGAGCAAGGATATCTGACTTCAGTTATCCTCTCTAGTCAGATAAGATCAACCTTTCCTTGATTAGATATCAGCTAACACGGGATTGGCCTCACTATCCGAATTGAGGTGAACTCTTTGCTTGTTTAAGTAGATAACTCATTCAACTCATTCTTGATTTCAAGTGAGAAGATGATTTATCTAAGTGAACTTCTGGCTCAGATCCTAACCATGAGTTGATATCTATTCAGTATACGTTACTCTCGGGAATGTCTTCCTGTGTCCTGAGAGGACCTCATGGAAATGAACAGCAGCCTTGAATCTTACTTGGTGTAAAGAAGCCGATGTATTCGGATCAGAAAATAAACCCCAGAAACCAGAAATAATTCATTACTTCAGAAATTAACAAAGTGTTTGAGCAATACGGGGAAGATAGTGCGACGTAACGTTCGATTAATGGCGGATTCCTCGGTGCTAAGTACCGCGATTACTTGATATTCCCTACGATCTCAAGAACTCTTGCAAGTTGGCGAAGCGATAATTCGAGAAATTTTATTACGAACTTCAAACATTCGGGTAGTAATTTGAAAAGAAATAGAAATGCGCATTCGACAATTTAAAAGCGATAACATCCGATTCAGAAAATACAGCGAAAATGAAAATCACGAAACATAATGCGCTCTAAAAGCAGCGGAAACAACAAGATAAAATAACAAAATAAAAGAAAGAAAAGAAAAAGAAAAAAGATGAAACTCCGTGATCCGGACCTCGTGCGTAGGCGCTAATGCGAGATAGTACGGATAGCACAGCGTATTTATAGGGTTCTAAGTGTTTAATCCCGATAACTTTGTTGTGGATTTTTGAGTATCAGGCCCGAGTCAGCATTCAGTCGCGACCCGATTTCCTTGTCGTGACATCGCCAGATCGCGACCTTGATCCCACGTCGCGACTTCAGCGTACTCTATGTAGCCTTGATTTAGTCTTTCTTGGTGTCGACATCACCATCTTATCGCGACATCTTCTCGATCCCAGCGCGTTTGATTGTTCTCTCACGATGTGCGGCGTCAATATCTTGTCGCGACCTCGGCTAAGTCATCTGATCTTCAAGCGATGATAACCGGGATGTCGCTGACATCAATCTCACGTCGCGACATCATCTTATGGAAGCGTAGGCTTCAAGCGGTCGCTCTTGTTGTGGCGACATCGATGTCTTTGTCGCGACATCCCTTTATGGCTACGCATCTTTGATCACAGTCGTTCCACGATGTAAACTTCGATCTCCGCGTCGCTGACATCAGCTATAACTTCGCGATCTTCACTTGATGGTTTGATGTGACTTGACTTAAGGAATCTGCGGGTTTCCTTTGGTTGCCACGATGTCGACATTGCACGATGTCGCGACATTGCTTTCGCGTTCTGCGGCTTAATCTATGCGTTCACGATATACGCGTCTTGATCTTGTCTGCGACATGCGGTGCATCTCTAGCGATTTCAAGCGGTCTTTTGATGTCGTGACTTAGCGAGAGTCTCCGCGATTACGTTACCGATGTCCGCGACGCAGCCAGTACGGGCTTTCGCACGTCGCCGGATGATCATTGTGATGGCCGACATCATGGCGCTTGTCGTGACATCCATTCTGGACCTTCGCGGTCGCCCGATGGTTGTTCTGATAGCCGGCGACATGAGGATGTTGTCAGCGACATGGGCTCAAGTCTCCTGCGCCACTCGCTTTGTTTGTCGCCAGTGTGGCCGGTACTCCGGTTTTAACGCCAGCGACATCGGCTCTGGCTCTTGTTTCCTTGAGCGGGTGTCCCACGGCGTCGTGACTTCAACCTCATAGTTTGAAGCCTTAGGTTGATTTCCTCTTGATGTCCGCGACTTGGCGGTAAGTCACACTTTGTAACAACGGTGGTTCTTGATGTCGCGACATCGTCTTCTTCAATAAGCGGCAATCGCAGCCTAGCTGGCAGCCCAGGTTTGCGTGGTTATTGATGATAATGGCGACCTCGGTTTACGTGGCGACATCGTTCGCTATTTACGCTCCTTCAGCCCCATTTTGCCTATCTTTGTGTTCCACAATCACGACATGCCTCAAATTTCTCTTCAATCTTCACGAGGTCGACTTGAGCTGATGTGAATCTAAAATGCGCATCGGTGACTCGCGATTTTCATTTACGCTCTGTTCAGTTCACTTTGCACTTTTATTCCACTTATTCTTTGCATTTTCCATCTTTCTTGCTTCCTTCACCTTCAATATGACAATTTGTTGAAGTTTCTTCCTTATTTACGTATATAAATTATTCATTTCTAATTAATGAAACCTTGAGAAAAATGGACTAAAAAAGAGATGACTTTTAAGCTCGTGAAACTCCCCCGAACTTAAAATTTTGCTTGTCCTCAGCTTGAAAGGAAAAAAGAAAGATTTGTTTGTCCTCAAGCAAAGGACATTTTACGTTTTGTTTTATTCTACGAGTATCAATTTAATTGCAATTCAAGGTATGCAAAATTTTCACATACATTTAACTTCTAGTCGATTCAAGGTTGGTCTCGACTTTTATCTGGCGAAATGTTGAAATTGTTTTACAAATGTCACCCATTGGATCAGGTTGAATAATGGTGTTTTCCCTTCTCATTTTCATCTTGAGTCCATTTAACTCCTAAGTCTTTCACAATTTTGATTGTTTCAATCTTCAATTCCATAGGCTTGTTTTCATATTGATCTCCGCTAATGTAGGTGATTTGACCTTAATCGATGAGGTCTTTTGGGCTTGTAATGTTAGGCTTAGCGATGGTAGGATGAAGGAATTTTTGGTTAGAATACGATCATTTTCTCTTCTTTTCTACCGCTTTTCTTCTTATAGCTTCTCTAATAAACTCCCCCAAACTATGTTTTGGGACATCTCTGATTTCTTCAATTGAGCTGTGCCTCCACTGTTCACACTTGTAATTTCATTGGGGAATTCTCTTGGTTGCTACCATTCGGGGATGATCTTGTGTTTAACTTTTAGGCTTTCTAGCACCCTTAGCGAACTTTGGGTTAGTAGCTCCATACCAGATGGCATTAGGGTACTAGGTGTTGGCTTACCCTCGAGAACTTAATTGTTGAGGGTTAGGCCCGCAGATAAACTTATCCACACAAAGAAGCCCTTCTTACTACGTTTTATTTTGCCGCTTTTTGCCTTTCTTCTCATTTCCTTTGAGTTCTTGAAATATACATCTATACTCCCCAGGCACTTCCTTTTCTTCTTCCTCATTGAATTCATGTAATCATTGGTTCTTTCTTGAAGGATTGAGTTTTACGGATGGGTTGGGGTTTCTTTGAAAACTATTTTAAAGACATGGGATATCTTGGCTCAAATTCGGGGACTAAGGTCGCATCTTAACATATTAGTAAGGATGGCTAAGAATAGCTCAAAGCATCGAGGAATAACTGTATCATTCTTGTCCCGAAATTGTATCACCTAGAAGTTCGCCTCGATCGATAATCTAACAAGTTACGAACTTTGAAGTTTGACGGTGTGATGCTTATAAGGAGTATCGCGGCTAATTTGTGGTGAGTAGTTAAGTTGGTGATATTCGATAGGATCCTTGATTCTTGATTCGTATCCTGAACTCAAAATCTGTTTGTTTCATACATTTATATCACCTTCTTCTATTAAGGACTTATCGGTTAATATAAGTAAATTCACGCACCTTGTATTTGATTAAACTATATGCATTTTTGTCAGCCCTATTCTGCAATTTTCTTCATTTCAGCCTACTCCTCTCCTAAGCGCTTCATCTGATCAAGCTAATGACCTCTCGACGGATTTATTTTGAAACTAATTCTACCTTGATTCTGTCATTACAACCCCTTTAACAACACAATTTTGAACAATCGAATCTGAAGATAAGCGACAATCATTGATTTAAATTTCATATTTTATTACTGATTTATTTGCAAATGTTGGATATCTGATGGTTGATAAAGGGTGATAGGGAAGGTTGGGTAAGAGAAGGTCTATTTTTTCTTTTTGGACGAGGTGGCAAAATGTTAGGGATCAGTGCAAGAATGTTCAAATGGTACGGAATGGAGAGAATTTCATTTCTCTTCTTTCTTTTTCTGCTTCTTGGTTTCCCTCTCCACTCTGCTTTCTTCAATGGCTTGATCTCATTAGAATCGACCTTCTTATTTAGTACTTCTTACTCTTTCCCGAGTCATTCATTGTCCTCTCCATTTCAGTCATGACTTCGAATTTAGAAAGATTGTTGTTAATCAAATCTAAATTTTCGACCACTCATACGCACAGCGTGGATTAGTCTCCCATTGCTTTTATCTCATCGTTCGGCTTGTTTTCGGTTCTCTGCAGTAGAGATTTGAATAGCAACTTAAAACCCTTGATTTGCTCCCAAATTTGATGTCATGCTCTTTATCTCTTTTCTCGACTTAATCTTGGTAGTTCGAGAATCCGCGATCAAGCGCTTGTTATAGAAAGCTTCATGACTTAACTTAAGTTTCAGTAACAGATCGTGATCTCTTTCCTTCATTTCTTCTGAATTCTTCTCCTGCTTCTTCGCTATCTCCCATGTTCATCTTTTGTTCGGCTCTTCCTTCCCTTTGTTGTTCTCTTTTTGTATCCACCTCGTGCTCTCTTTCTTTTAATTTAGCTCTTCTTCCTTTGTTGGTCTCTCTTTTCGAGTTCTTTTTCATACATGGCTTCTGCAATTCTGTTTTAAGTTCCATTCCTTCTCTCTTTCTTCTATTAATGCATGGCATTTAGAGTCTCGATGCTCAGATTGATTCTCACGAAATTGCTCCTCTGAAACTTTCCACTTGTTGGAAATTTGTTTCTTACGGGAGGCCTGACGAAGGATGGAAAAATCTAGAGTGCACGGCATCACGCCCGCATTGTGCTAAAATATGTGATACGTTGTTGCCGGTGAGTTCACTAGATGCTACGCGCTCACTTGTCCCGGTGTTCCTACGGTCTCCTTTTACGTTCCTTGGCAGGCTTCTCCTGTTCACGGTACTCCTTTTTCCTCGTTTCTTGGTCCTGCTAACTCCTGTCGGAAGGAGGGTGAAGCTCTTAAGGACTTCTTCCTCTGTCTCCAAAACTCACTTTCACTCGAAGCCTTGGCGAAATGTGATTGTTCTTTGGGTGAGAGACGAGACCTCTTTTGTTCCTTCATGATATCTCGTGATAGAGCTCTCCCCATGATCGCTCTATATTAATCTTGTATCTCTTTAGTACATGGCATACGGCCCGATGCAGCTTCTTGTTCTCTCACGTGCATAAGTGTCTTGTTGGAACCAAAGCGGTGCGAAATAAAACCATACCTTTAGCTTCTTATTAAGGCTCCCGCATTCCCGAGTTCTTAGCTTTCCATCTTTGGTCAATGCGCCCTTCCATCAGTGAGCTACTCGGCATCAATCTTTTTAAAGTCGGCTTTTCAAAATTTTTCTTGAATTTGGAGCCATGCTTGTCTCGTTATGCCATAAACCGTTGATGGCCCTTGCTTAGAGTATGAACCCGGACTTTCCTCCCAACTGGCTCATCCTTTCTTCTACCATGTTGGAATAAAACTCTCACTTGATCTTAGTATATCACACCTTTTCGGTCTTGTGCGAGATACTCCACGTCCTCTACGTTCTATCATCTCCTTGAAAGAATGCGGGTTTTGAATCTCCTCTGTAGCAAAGCCCTTGACGCGTAATACTTCTTCCAGCGAGAATAAGCTTCATAAGACGAAATCTTCTTCTTCTTCTTCTCTCCTTTTTCCGCTTCCTCTTTACGCCGCTTTCTTGAAGTCCGGAACTTCGAGGGCGCTTAGATGGTGTCTCTCACCTTGTTCTTCAAGCGACTCTCATCTAGCCATTCTCCTTGATGAGTTTCTTCTTCTTCGATTGTTCGTGTTCCTCGTTATCTACGTCTAGGTTAGGGACCGGTGTGGGAATTTCGGCCATTGGAAACGAAAAAAACTTTTCGAAGGTTGGAAATTTCTTCAGGGTTTCGGAGTTGAGATTCGGGGAAGATGAGGCGAAGATGGTTATGTGGTTGGAAGAGAGTAGGATAGTTTCCAACGGTTACATTAAATCAATGTTTGTGGGCTGATTAATGCTTCATTTATGGCGTGTCGACTTTCATTAAAGCCTCCTTTAATTTGGGGTCAAATTTGGGCTTTTTGGAATGAGTATGTGTATGTGTCGGTTTTATGTCGCGACATAATCGGGATGTCGCGACATGTGCGGTTTCGGGAATTGGATGTGTGAAATTCCTTCTCAAATTTGAAGCACAATTCAGCGTCGTGACATCCAGCGTGATGTCGCGACATGAGATCTCCCTTTCCTTCTTGCCCCTTAGCTGTTCTTTAGCTGGTCCACGGCGATTATTATTTATGTATGGACATTAGCTAATGTCGCTACGTAAACTCTACATTGTGACCAAAGCCTTTAATTCAATGATTTCAAAAACTTTGAATTTTGTTCTTTCTAACACACTTAGACATTGATCAGTGCATTCGGCAGCGATTTAACAATTGGATTCCGTCGTACATGCGGGATTTGGTTAAAGAAGGTTACTCCCTTTTTCTCATGTTGCGACTCCTACGCAATTTGCGGAATACGTTCTTTATAGTACTTTGTTATTCATGTCTTGAACCCTTGAGAAGATCACTCTTTCGGCCACTTCCTTCATCAGATTCGGTGATCTTCTACGATGTTCACAGATAGTTTTGAAATCTCTTAAACAGAATCTTATGCATCTGTGTTGGTGATACCCTTCAATTCTTCAATGGACCAAGCTAAAAGATTCCTTGTGCTTCCTTAATATTTCGGCCAATCTTTGTTCCTCGGCATCAGTGCATTTGAAATAGTCGCGGTCTTTTCTTGGTAATTCTAAGTAGGCATACTTTAAATGACACAGCAACTCTTTCAAAACTAGCCATACATGCTTGGTCTGCGGCTGATTTTTTCCTCTTTTCACTATTTTCCCCATTATCTTTTCTGTTGTGCTTCAAGTTCAACACAGTTTCTATAGAATAGTGCTGTATGGAAGTCAGAATAGACATCTTCGATTATGCGGGAATTCTGCTCTCTTTTCATTGATAAGCGGGTGTTCTGATCATTTATAACATTAGAGTTGGAAGTAGAGGCTTGACATGACTACATTGTAACCTTCCTTGTCCCTATCTATATTTGTCATACTTTGATCAAGTTAAATGTAGCGACTTCTTCTCCGACCTCGAGATAAGAACTCCGCTTTCGCATGCTTCGATACGAGCGGCTCCCGGTAGCTAGGAATGGTCTTCTTAATAGTAGGGGTACTTGTGAATCTTCTTCATAATCGGAATGATGAAGTCTTTGGAAATACAAACTTCCCGGTGACTAACCATCTTCCTATGACCCCTTACGGTTTCACCATTGATGCATGCCCGTTTGTAGAAGTAACGAGTTGTGGGAGTGGGCTCCTTTGAACAATTTTGAGGCGGCAGAGAGAGGCATCAGTTGATACTAGCTCTGGTCATGAGCTTCTGAAATTCAATCCTCCAACGATACAAGGAATTGTAGAAACTTCTGGGTCCTTCGTCTTTCTTGGTAGTTCTTTCTGATGCGCACTTTGCAAGTAAGCGGTGAATTCATATTCCTTCTTCTACTATATTATTTCTTTTCTTCGGTATGTCCTTCGAAATTTTGCATAAAGTGGCATCCCGAGTCACCACTTGATAAAAGGCATCGCGATCTCTGAGCTTCTGGAAAGTTCTCGGGGGAACCTGGCTGCTCCTCCATCGATTTACTGCTTGATCTTTGTGGAAATGGGATTTGCGGGCTTTGATCCTTGGATGTTCTTCTTTACTCTTCTTTATCATTCTCCATTGTCTCTTCCCATACACGGCATTGCTACTTCTTCTTTGTTCTTGTCATCTTTTCCTTTCCTCTCTTCTAACTCCTTGCTCTAAGGTTGCCTGACCATACGGTCTTTAGGAGTTCTTCCTTGTATCACTTGGGAAGGCATCTTTCTTACGGCTTTGCGGGGTTAGGGCCCGGTACCACTACTTGTGTCTCCGGGTTCTTCGGGGATGCATTGGTAGTGTTACGAAAAATTTGAGGTAGTAGCGGCTGCTTCCGAATTCTCTCCAAATTTTTTTGTTCATGGTGGATTCAGCTGACTTTTTATTGTCCCAGTAAGCGCAGCATCTGTTCCTCGAAAGCTGGGGCCCTCCTCTGGCCATGGTATTCATTCCTATGCTCATTTCTGTGTTGTTCTTCAACTGAACCTAGGTGGCTGGGATACCTTGATGAGGATTACGTCACGCCTTTGGCCTTGAGAAGCCCTCGTATATGAGAGGATTCTCATGGTTCACACGAGTCTTTGAGTGATAATATGCGGAAGGTTAGGATTGGGTTTAAAATGATAAATCTTGGCTCACCATATAATTAACCTGCTTGACCTCATAGGGTGTGAGTTACCCTCTCAGCACTTCAGTCATCAACTCTCCCTTTCAATTTGCTATTTCATGGCGTGTGTGTCTTCTTTCTTGCTTGTCTAACACATTGCATAATGGCATCCCGGCAGCCTCCATGGGTACATCATCTTGCTCGACTCAAGCGATTCCCCTTTCCTCTGTTGTTTCCTCTTGAAAGCTCAGAAGGAGTTTTCATCGTGTTACATTTAGCGGGATCTTCAATCGGCTCCCTTGCCTCTTGACACTTTTTCTTTTGAATGCTCCTGACATGAAGCATCGATGATCCTTTTGATATATCATTCATGGCATGATATACAATGTCCATTTGAGTCTTTAGATCGATCCATGCATTGGACATCTTCTCGGCAACCGTTTAAATCTTTCCCCGAGCTACATCTGGGCTTTCATCTTCCCCTGGCGAAACACAATGATTTCTCTCCTTAACTACGTAGTTAGAGGCTTTGGGGAAAGAAGAAGTCTACCTAAGTAGGCCTCAACTAACTCTTCCCAAGTATCAACAGAACCATATGGTAATGATTCATACCATGTAGCTGCTGTATCTCTCAAGGAGAATGGGAGCCAGAGTGCAATTTTATGACCACGGTCTCACCCCATTCGACAACGGTATTAGCCATCTGAGGAATCTTCCCAGTGCTTTCGTTTGGATATTCGATTAGGATGACCGATCAAGCGATCTTCTTTGGATCATTGTAATCAATCTTGGCTTCAATTCAAAATTATTAGCATCATTGCCATTTGTCGTCGGTAGTATTCTTCTGTATAATTGGTCTCCAGAAATCCTCCATTGTATCACGATTATTTGGAGGCCTTCTAGCTTCCTACGTATGTATTTCAACGATCCGCCTTTGCTGGCTTCCGTAGTTTGTATTTTACGTCTTCTTGGTCTTTCTCAAGCTTAGCGTCCTTTCCACATTTACGTAAATTTGGAATCAGATCGGTGTTCTGTTTCCTATGCATCAAGGTTTTTCTGAAAGCAAAACACACTTCCATTAATAGGATTAGTCAAATCATCAAACATTTTCAATATGGTTTGTTAAAGGTCGTTAATTTTGAAAGTCAGCGAAAGCGCCTTATTTTTGTTCTTTTTCTTTTAAAATATCAGGAAGTGAAGTATTTCCTTCTTTCATCGAATATTGATTTGTTAGATTCTTTTCGATCCCAAACAGCAGTAGCTCATAAAACTTGTTGAACAAGCCAAAACACATATAATTGTAACTAACCCCATTACCAAAGGACTATTGTCTAATCCCCGGCAACGGCGCCATAAAACTTGTTGAACAAAATCAAAACACACGCACAAAATTTACAACACTGTTACCCATGGACTATTAATTAATCCTCAGCAACCTTGCCATAAACTTGTGGAAATTATAATATGTAGAACAGAAATCTCTTAAAATAAGTCATTTTCAAAGCTTTGTTTTGATTTGCTATTCTGCAAGTGCACAGGTCAACAAGTAATAAAATGGATTTAAGTCGGATATCGATCCACGAGAGATCTCAAGAATTTTTCATCAACTTCACGGGACTACTCGAATTTCCTTACTATTTGGGCGACAAAGATGATAATGAGGTCGGCATTGAGATCTTGGAAAATTGAAGAAACAAAAAGGAAATAACCGAAATAACAGCAAATTGTGAGATAAGAATAAGAATAATGAATTTCTAATAAAGAAAATCTTGAATAGTTACATCTCGAAGACACATCCAGTAAAGAAAGCAGTTATAGTGAAGACTATCAGTTTCACGTAGTTAAATCGATAGAGATTTCTTGATTAATTCAAGTTTGAGAATCTGTCCAGAGCAATTGTAGTGCGGTGGATCTCAGCGCTCCACATTTCATTATCTAATTTATGACTTGATTCTCTCGAATCTGGGAAATTAGATAACTTAAAGGACTTCCTTCATGCAGGTATTTTTTCTTTTGCAATACTTCATACCCATTTTATGGTATTTATGTGAAGCCTTAGCTCCCAGTTATTAGTCAGCGAGGATATCTGTGGCTGGGATTGCTCCTCGAAGTAGGATAGATCAGCCTTTCGCCGATTAGATCTCGGCTAACCACGGGATTGGCCTCACCTTCTCCCAGAGATTGAGGTGAACTCTTTGCTTGTTTAAGTAGATAACTTTCATTCAGCTCATTCTTGATTTCCAGTGAGAAGATGATTTATCCTAAAGTGAACTACAAAGCTCAGATCCCTAATAGCGAGGTTAGTATACGCTTCAAAAGAAATGTACATTACTCTCGGGAATATATTTCCCACTGTGTCACTCGGAGGACCTCCACGGAAATCGAGCAGCAGCGCCAAATCTGCGGGTATAAAAGCGTGTCGGATCCCGAAAACTAAACCCCGAAGCAGTAAATTCATTAGCGAAATTAACAAGGCTCTTTATGACGACTACGGGGAAAGATAAATTACATTTGTAGCGTTCAATTAATGGAAAATTTGGATTCACCAAATTACTAAATTACTGCAGTGCAGGTATTCCTCGATCATAAGAATAAGCGCAAGTTGGCCCCGAAACAATCGAATTCGAAATTTATGCGAACTTGAACATTCGGTAGTAATTTGAAAAGAAATGAAATGCACGCATTCGACGGTTAAAGCGATAACATCGGTCGGAAAATACCAGCGAAAATGAAAATACGAAAACATAATGCGCTCTAAAGCAGTGGAAACAACAAGATAAAATAACAAAATAAAAAAGAAAAGAAAAAAGAGAAAAGATGAGCTTTGGCCAATCCGGACCTCTCATGTGGCGTGACTGAATGAAATTTGGATAAACTGGCATTTATAGGGTTCCCTAAATTGGGCCTAATCCCGATGTAACTGTTGTGGATTTTTAGTATCAGGCCCGAATCCTTTGTTCAGAGTCGCGACAGTTTCATAGCCGTGACATCATCGAATCGCGACCTCGATCCCCGCGTCGCGACCCCGGTGTACTCATGTAGCCTTGATTTAGTCTTTCTTGGTGTCGCGACATCACCATCTTGTAGCGACATCTTCTCGCGTCTTAGCGCGTTTAATTGTTCTCTCACGATGTCGCGGCGTCAATATCTTATCGCGACACCGACTTAAGTCATCTCTGATCTTCAAGCGATGTCTTGGATGTCGACATCAATCTCGCGTCGCGACATCATCTTATGGAAGCGCGGAAGCCCCAGTGTGGTCGCTCTTGTTGTCAGCGACATCAATGTCTTGTCGCGACATCCCTTCTCTTTCTGCATCTTTGATCGCAGTCGTTCTGATGTCGACTTGATCTCATGTCAGCGACATCAACTTGCCTTCGCGATCTTCACTTGATGGTTTTTGATGTCGTGACTTGACTTAAGGGTGCGGGTTTTCAGCTAGTTTGCCGATGTCGACATTACTTTGATGTCGCGACATTGCTATGACTCTGAAACTTAATCTATCGTTCACGATGTTTGTCGCCCGATCTTTGTCGACATCACGGTCACGTCTCGCGATTTCAAGCGGTCTTTTGATGTCGTGACTTCGCGAGTCTCCGCGGTGCGATTTCTCGATCATCGCGACATCGGTACGAACCCACTACTGTCTCGGATGATCGTTGTGATGTGGCGACATCATAGCCTTGCATCGACATCCATTCTAGTTCCTTCGCGATCTTCAATGGTTGTTCACGATGTAGCGACATCGGGATGTTATCGCCCGACATGGGCTGGAAGTCTCCACTGCACCCTTTCGCATTTGTCATGATGTCGCACGACCTCCAGTTTTCTTGTCGCGACATCGGCTCTGTACTGTTCCTTGAGCGGGTGTCCCACGGCGTCGTGACTTCAACCTCATGGTTGAAGCCTTGATTGATTTCCTCTTGATGTCCGCGACTTGACATTAAGTCTACGCACGCGTAACAACCGGTGGTTCTTGATATCGCGACATCGATCTTCGCTGTCAGCGACATCACCTTATTGTAGGTTGCAATGGTTATTGATGATGTCGCGACCTCGGTTCTGCCAGCGGCACGTCATTCCTTTAATTTACGCTCCTTCTTGTTTGCCTACTCGCATGTTCCTATCCACGACATGCCTCGATTTCTCTTCAATCTTCCACGAGGTCACGACTTGAGCTGGTGTGTAGATACAAAATGCATCGGTGACTCATGATTTTGTCATTTCTCTGCTCTGTCAGTTCAACTGCACTTTTATTCCACTTATTGCTGCATTTTCCATCTTTCTTGCTTCCTTCCTGCTAATGACAATTTGGTGAGTTTCTTCATATTTCTGTATATAAATTATTCATTTCTAGATGAAAATAGAACAGAAAAATGGACTAAAAAGAGATGACTTTTAAGCTCATCAGCAAGCTTTGTAGTTGTTCCTTGCTTGGTCTCTTTTTGTGTTACAGGTGCTTATGCATCACTGGGATAGAGGGATATCAGGTAGACTGCAAAGAGTTAGTGCACCAATTGAGCAAAGTTGTGAAGTCAGTGTGCACAGTGAGCAAATGGATTCTACTGAGCGACAAAGTCGTGGCATTTATGAATCGACAACATACGAGATCAATGAGGGATCACATACACCCTCCTAGAGTTAGTGCTCCTTCTTGTATCATACCACCTGCTGAGGATGTGGCAGTAAGACCCTATACGGGTACCTATACAAGCTTTTCATGGTATGGAAAATGAAATCCATACACACACATTCGGGATTTTTGAGGGAAGTATGCATAACTTTTTAAGGGAAGGTGTAGCAGAATATGGATTTGTTGAGTTGAAGGCATTCCCATTAACTTCCCTCAAGGGACAAAGCCAAAATATGGCTCAATTCAGAGGCCGAGAACAATTAGTAGGTAGATCTTCAGCGGGTACGAAGAAATTCTTCGAGTACAACGAGACAAATGGTTTGAAGCGAAAATCTGCACTTTTACTCGGCCTACGACAATGAGAAGTTTATCGGTGCTAGGAGAGGTTCATGGGACCATCAATGCGTATCCACACCATGGCTTTGATACACATGGACACAGTGAATCATTTTTATGATGGTATGTCTCCGGCCATTAGGCTTATTTCTTCCAGGCTCATGTGTGGAGGGACTTTCCCCAGGCAAGAACCCCCGAGGATGAAGCCATGGACTTTTGAATTATGTGGCTGAAACTTCAAGGCATGGGATAGGCAAGACAAAGGGAGGCAAAAGAATGAGGCCGACCCACCAAGAGAGGAGGCATTTATGCTGCACTTCAGGAACATGGAGATGAAAGAAAAACCCTGACCACTTTGACCCGAGAAGGTTGGAGGCTAGAAATGAATCGGCATGAAGTGCAAGTAGTGAATGGTGCATGCATCTCACCATCTGTTTTTGGTGTCGGTCAAATAGCCACCACAGGGAGGCAGCATCCCGATGGTTCCTTGATGGGAATTAATCTGAAACATGCCGATGTCTTGGTGAAATAAGCCACTACCAAATGCTCCATATGGCCTTTTTATAGCACGGTGGAGAAATCATCGAGCCTTTCATGAAGCCAAAACCCCCTGCATATGCCCCCAGAGCAGAGCGACGGTTTGGCTCCACTTGTCTGGCGGCGTGACTATCACCTTAACTTCTCTGATGATGACCATCTTGAATTTGGCTTAGTGGTGGGAAATTTTGTAGAGGAAGCGGCCATCAATGTCAAACCAATCGAGAAGATTGAGGCGGTCGCTCACTCAATATTAAGTTAGACAGCATGCATTGTGAGTTGCAAAGTTCAATTACCAGGTTGTCTAACCCGCAAACGGGGTCTGAAAAAGGAAATTCCTTCCGAACCGCAGCCAAAAACCCTAGGGAATACATGAGATAGGATAATCAGTATTTGACATTTCGATGCAAGAATGGATGAAGTAAAGGCTATCATCACTTAGAGAAGTGGAAAAGAAATTGAGCAACCAATGCCCAAGATTGCTGAAGAAACAAAGAAAGAAAAGGAAGTTGAACCTGAGAAAATAATAATCGGAGAAGATTCAATGAAAAAAAACATGCCCCCTCCATTTCCTCAAGCACTTAGAGGCAAAGTGAAAATCTGAAATGGCGAAATTTGGGAGGTGCTAAGGCAAGTGAATGTAAATGTCCCACTTCTTGACATGATTAAGCGAGGTCGAGCATATGCAAATTTTTTGAGACTTGTGCACGATTGAAGGTTGGGCGCATTGAAAGAAGCCTTCCTATAGAGCAAGTCGATTGCCATCATTCGACGAAGACCCGGTGGTGCAAGGATCCAGGATCCCCACAATATCAGTTAACATTGGAGGGACGCCAGACAAACCTTTGTTGGACTTGGGGGCGGTGTAAAACCTGCGCCGTATTCGGTATATAGCGAGTTGGGTTTAGGGAAAGCAAACCTACCCGACATCATTCTATCCTTATTTGCTCGTCGGTAAAAATTCTAGGGGATAGTTGAGGATGTTTTTGGTAAAGGTGGACAAATTCTACTATCTGGTGGATTTTGTATTGCTCGATACCGAACCGATCGCGATTGGGCTAATCATGTGCCCGATCATCTAGGAAGGCGTTTTGTTACTTCGATGTGGTAAGTCAATTCTTGGGAATGGAGTCATGCAGCTCACATTTGGCAATATGACACTGGAGCTCAATATTTTTCACCTAAGCAACAAGCACAAGCCAGAAAAGGATGAGGGGCAGGAATTTGACGAAGTTTGCTCAATTGGTCCAAGTGCAGGGAAACCAAATGCTCACAAACTGCAAGAGGAATTGATAAAGGAAAGTGAAGCAATTGGTGGGGAATGGACTGCATCAGTCACTCCTGTAGAGCCAATGATCTTCCCAGCACCACCAAGTGAAGAGCTCGACCACAAAGGAGGCGAGCATGAGAGCGGTTGCGACACACAATGATGGAGGCATAAAAGGGCTCCTCCTCCTTGATCCCTCCATGAATGAAATCCAGAGCAAATGGCTGGTTTGGTCTCACTTGAGATGACTGACTTCAAAAAAAATTTTACAATTTTAGTTTAATTTGATCAATTTTCAGTTTATTTTATTTTTAGTAATTTTCTTTATTTTAATTTTAATTGAATATAAAAATTTTAATTTTTAGTAATTTTATTTTTACTTTTATTTTCAGTTTTATTTTTTTATTTTATTTTATCTAAATTAAATTTTGTTGTTATTTACCGGGATAGAAGTTGGTGCGAGGCATAAATTTCGCAATAAAGCGGAAATTCATTCTTCAAACTCTTGACTACCTCTGGGGACCTTTCAGTTACCTAACAGATTTATAAAAGGTACAACCCATTGCCTTGGTTTGCCTGGCTGCCACACGCTGCACCACGAGTCGAGGGACTATTTATCGTATTGCTGAGGTAGCCACATTCCTGAGAGCCCCTTTGTGTGCCCAGGCGATGCACGAGCCACCCATTCTTGGTGCGGGGCTGCTGGTACCCATTACCGGTGCAGCCGTTGCGGAGCCTTGCAGCGCGCGCCCTGGCGCCTGAGAGTCACGCGTCGTGCGGCCGCCTTGCGCTTTGCTGGCGACCACACCAGAGCCACCTTTCTGCCCTGTATGCGCTGAGTCATCGGCTATGGTTTGTGCAGTGGGGGCCATCGATTCACAGGAGCCCGAGTGGGTTCGAATTCTGCTTATGAGAGAGCGGATGCTTGGCACAGCGGAAGGCTGCGGATGCTCACTACTCTCGAACCGGAGTTGTAGAGACACCATCTACATTGGCCACCGCCCAGCATGTCGGAGGAGGTCGGGCTTCCTCGCCCCACGACGATATCAGACCGGGTGGGACCTCGGGCCCTTCTCCGCATCAGACCATGTCGGGGCCTGCTATACACATTTAACATGTTCGATTGTGCGGGCGCTGCGGCATTGGGGGCGGCGCGGGACTTTCTAGCGAGCCAATATGAAGCATGGACTTTTTTTTTTTGAATTATGTGGTTTTTGAAACTTCCAGACATGGGATAGGCAGAACCCAAGGAGGCAAAAGAATGAGGCCTTCGACCCACCAAAGGGAGGCATTTATACTTTTCGAACATGGAGATGAAAGCAAAAGCGACCACTTTGACTCGAAGGAGTTGGAGGGAGCTAGAAATGAGAAATCGACATGAAGTCTTAGTAGTATGAATGGTGCATGCATCTACTTGTCATGTTTTAATTGTTAGTCAAATAGTCACCAGGAAGCCTTGTCCGTGGTCCTTGATAAGGGAATTAATGCAAGAAACATGCCCATGTCTTGGAGTCAAAATAAGCCACTACAAATGCTCCATATGGCAACACCTATAACCCCAGTGGAGAAATCATCCAAACCTTCATGGAAGCGAAACCCCACTGCGTGCCCCCGAACCTGCGACGAGTTTGGCTCCACTTGACTCTGGCCGGCGCGCTATCCACCTTCTTCTCTGTTGAGCAAACCATCTTGAATTTGAGCAGGTGGTGGGAAATTTTAATATAGGAAGCGGCCATCAATGTCAAACCGATCGAGAAGATTGAGGGGCGTTCAGCTCGCTCGACAAAGTTAGGCAGCGTACGTGCGAGTTGCAAAGTTCAATTACCAGGTTGTCTAACCACCAACAGGGTCCTGAAAAAGGGAAATTCCCTTCCCAGACACAGCAAAACCCTAGGGGAATACATGAGATAGGATCTGTCAGTGACCTCAATGCAAGAATGGATGAAGTAAAGGCTATCATCACTTAGAGAAGTGGAAAGAATTAAACGACTATTTTAGATTCTTGAAGAAACAAAGAAAAGAAAAGGAAGTTGAACCTGAGAGAATAATAATCAAAGAAGATTTAATGAAAAAAAACATGCCCCTCCATTTCCTCCAGCGCCCCAGAGCCCAAGTGAAAATCACAAACCAGCGAAATTTGGGAGGTGCTAAGAGCGAAGTGAAGAGTAAATATCCTTGACAAGATTAAAAGCGAGATCCGAACATAATAAATTTTGAAGGACACATTGCCGCAGTCAAAAGAGGTTGGGCATTGAAAAGAAAGCCTTCCTAACAAAGCAAGTCAGTGCCATCATTGAGCAAGACCCGGTGAGAGTACGGGATGGGGTCCCCACAATATCGATTAACATTGGAGGGACTTGCATAGACAAAGCCTTCCATTTGGACTTAGGGCGGTGTAAACTCTTGCCATATTCGATTATATAAGCCGATTGGGTTTAGAGAGCTTAAACCTACCAACATCACTCTATCACTTAGGCGATCGATCGATAAAAATTCCTAAGGGGATAGTTGAGGATGTTTTGGTAAAGGTGGACAAATTCTACTATCTGGTGGATTTTGAAATGCTTTCGTCTAGAACCCGATATGTGATTGGGCCTAATCATGTACTTGTCATCCTAGGAATACCATTTTTGGCCACTTCCAATGTGATAATCAATTACCGGAATGGAGTCGTGCAGCCATTTAGTAATATGATACTTGGAGCTCAATAATGTTATTTATCACCTAGCTTAACAAGCCTGAAACCCGAGAGGATGAGAGGCGGGAATTTGTGAAGTTTGCTCAATTGGTCCAAGTGCGGGAAACCAAATGCTCTAAGCGCAAGAGAATTGATAAAAGGAAAGTAAAGCAATTGGTGGGGAATGGAACATCAGTCACCTCTGGCCAGAGCCAATGATCTTCCAGCACCACCAAGTGAAAGAAGCTCAACCTGAGGCGAGCATGAAGCGGCTGACTACAATATTAGGGCGTCGAGGAGCTCACCATCCTTGATCTACATGAATGAAATCAGGAGCAAATGAGGCTTGGTTTGGTCTCCACTTGAGACAAAACTCACGACTCAAAAATTTTGATTTTAGTTTAATTTGATCGATTTTAGTTTATTTTATTTTTAGTAATGTTTCCTTTATTTTAATTTTAATTGAATATAAAAATTTTAATTTTAATCATTTCATTTACTTTTATTTTCAGTTTTATTTTTTTCTTTTATTTTATCTAAATTAAATTTTGTTGTTATTCTGCAGGATAGAAGTTGGTGCAAGCATAAATTTCGCAATAAAAGCGAAATTCATTCTTGCGGCTCTTCGGCCTCACAGGGACTTTAGGTTGCCTAACAGTTTATAAAAGATCTGACCCCCACTTTGGCATTGCCCTTAGTTTGCCTAGTATTTGCCACACGCACGACACCACGAATCGGGACACTTGTGTCATGTACTGAGCGCCACTTCACCAAGAGCCCCCAGTTGTCGGTCATCATTGCTTTGCTGAGCCACCACGTCGTCTGTATTTACTGGCCCCCGCCCGATTACGGTCTGGCCGTTGACGAGCCTTGTGTAGCACCTCGCGCCTGAGGAGTCCACTTGTTGCCCTTGGCATATGCACTTAGGAAAGCCCTACACACCAGAGCCACACTTTCCGCCCTGTATACCTTTGAGTCATCCCAGCTATGGTTTGTGCAGAGTGGAGTGATCGTTCTGAGCCAGTCGGTTGAGTACCCTTGAGAGGCCGGTGCGAGCCTGACAGGCTGTAGATGCTCACTCTCCGGAACAGGTTGTAGAGACACCATCTACATTGGCCCCTGCTTCTATATCAGAGGAGGGTCAGGCTTCTAAGCCCCCACCCAAGCGATATCAGACCCGGGAGGGACCTCGGGCCCCTTCTCTACTGCATCTGAGGCCATGTCGGAGGGCCTCGCCTTACACATTTAACATATTCGATTGCGCGGGGCGCTGCGATATTGGGCTGTGTGCAGGGACTTCTGACGGGACCGGATAAGGCCATGGACTTTTGAATTATGTGGCTGAAACTTCGAGGCATGGGATGAGGCAGAGACAGGGAAATGAAAGAATAGAGACCTTTGACACACAGGGGAGGCATTTATGCACTTTCCGAAGACATGGAGATGAAAGCAAAACTGACCACTTTGACCCGAAGGTTGGAGGAGCTAGAAATGAGAAATCAGCATGAAGTGCAAGTAGTGAATGAATTGCATGCATCTCACCCATCATGTTTTAATTGTCAGTCAAATAGCTACCACAGGGAGCAGCATCCCGATGAATTCATGATAAGGGAATTAATGCATGAGCATACCCATGTCTTGGAGTCAAAATAAGCCACTACAAATGCTCCATATGGCAACACCTATAACGATTGGAGAAATCGTCCAAACCTTTCATGGAAGCGAAACCCCACATATGCCCAAAAACCTGATGCTTGAGTTTGGCTCCATTCGGCTTATAATAGCGGCTGACCTCCACCTTCTTCTCTGATGAGCAAGCCATCTTGAATTTGAGCGGGGTGGTGGGAAATTTTTGTAGAGAGGAGCATAAAGCCATCGATGTCCAAACCAATCTCGGAAGATTGGGGCGTTCGGCTCTTTCAGTAAGAGTTAGGCCGACATGCGATACGAGTTGCAAAGTTCGATTGCAGGTTGTCTAACCAACAGCGAGTCAGCAAAAGGAAATTCCTTCCAGACCACAGTAGAACCTGGGAATACATGAGATAGGATCATCGTGACCTCCCGTGCAGAATGGATGAAGTAAGGCTATCATCCACTTAGAAGTGGAAAAGAAATTAGCGATAATGCCTGAATTCTTGAAGAAACAAAGAAAGAAAAGGAAGTTGAACCTGAGAAAATAATAATCGAAGAAGATTCAATGAAAAAAAACATGCCCCCTCCATTTCCTCAAGCACTTAGAGGCAATGTGAAAATCACAAACCAAACTGAAATTTGGGAGGTGCTAAAATGAAATTAATTAAATATCAACTAACGACATGATTAAGCGAGGTCCCGGAGCATATCTGAATTTTTGAAGGACCTGTGCACGGTCAAAAGAGGGTTGGGCATTGAAAAGCCTTCTAATAGAGCGAGTGGTTTGCCATCATTCGAGGAGCAAGACCCCGGTGAAATTACAAGGATCGGATCCCCACCAATGTCGATTAACATTGGAGGAGCTTGCATGGAGCCAAAGCCTTGTTGGACTTGGAGACCAATGTAAACCTGCACTATTCAATATATAAGCGATTGGGTTTAAGGGAGCTTAACCCTACCAACATCACTCTTATCCTTAAGCGTCCCGATCAATTAAAAATTCCTAAGGGATAGTAGAGGATGTTTTAGTAAGGGTGACAGTCACTATCGGTGGATTTTGTAATGCTCGATCTAGAGCAGGTGATCGCGGTTGGGCTAATCATGTGCCAGTCATCCTAGAGGCATTTTTGGCCACTTCCAATGTGATAATCAATTGCGGAATGAAGTCATCTGGCTCACATTTGCTTGATGTGCCATGGAGCTGATATTTTTTCACCCATAGCATGAAGCCTGGCTGAGAAGGATGGGGGCGGGAATTTGTGAAGTTTGCTCAACGAGGTGAGTCCAGAAGTGCGAAACCTAATGCTCCTGGCGCAAGAGGAATTGATAAAGGAAAGTGAAGCAATTGGTATGAATGGGCTTGCATCGAGTCACTCTATTGACAGTGATCTTTGGCCTGCAGTGCCAGAAGAAAGAAGCTCGACCATAAGGGTATGAAGGCGGCTGGCACTGTTAAGATGTCGGAGCTCCTCCTCTTGATCCTCCGTGAATGAAATCAGACGAATGGTGGTTTTGGTCTCCTTTGAGACCAAGCTGAAACTCAAAAAAAAATTTGATTTTAGTTTAATTTGAGTCAATCATTACCGATTTATTTATTTTAGTAATTTTCTTTATTTAATTTTTATTGAATATAAAAATTTTAATTTTTAGTAATTTTATTTTTACTTTTATTTTCGAGGGTTTTTTTTTTTTTTTTTTTTTTTATCTAAATTAAAATTTGTTGTTATTACGTAGGATAGAAGTTTAGTGCAGGCATAAATTTAATAATAGTGAAATTCATTCTGTGGCTCTTCGGCTACCTCTGAGGACCTTTCGGTTGCCTAAGTTTATAAGGTTCAGCCCCACCCCACCCCCATTGCCACAGGTTGCACTGTACATCATAATCAGAGCATTGTCTTGTGTTTTCAAAGCAAGGCCCTTTGCCGGAATGGCCACTATCGAAGTCAAGCTATTTGCTGAGCCACCCCTTCTTGGTGCATAACTCACTGAACCGCCGTGCAGGATGCTTGCCGTTCACCGAACCTTGCTTCGTACGCCCTGCCTGCAAGGAGTCCCGCTGCCGCGTAGCTCGTAAACGCTGGCGACCACCACCTGAGCCTGCTGCCTTGCTGCCCTTGCGCTGGGTCATCAGCTATGGACTTTGTACCGTGGGGGCCATGTTCGGGGGAGGGGGGGGGGGGCCCAGGTCGGTTGATTACCCTTGAGAGAGGCAGTCTGGCGAGCCTGACAGGCTGCAGCTGCTCACTCTCCAGACCAGGGTACAGAGACACCGCCTGCATTGGCCCCTACTTCTATATCAGAGGAGGGTCATGCTTCTAAGCCCCCACCCAAGCGATATCAGACCCGGGTGGGACCTCGGGCCCCTTCTCTACTGCATCCGAGACCATGCCAGAGGGCCTCGCCTTACACATTTAACATATTCGATTGGGCGCCCATGTGTGTTTGATGTGTAAGCACAGCTCTAGAATGACTAAAGGACCGAGATTCACCAAAGCGGGTCGTCATGAATGTAGATTGTATTGTCGAGTGAAATTCAAAAGCCTAACATCAAGTTCAGCGATGTGGCTACAATTTACTGAAGGACTCACTGCAAAATATCTTTATTTCTGAAAACAAGTTCTAAAGTTTGGTTTGATGTAATACTACCCTGATATAAGCAGAGCGCATAGTTGAAACACAACCCAGGCTTATTCCCTTTAGAGTAGAAACTGACCACACCTTCATTCATTTTAACTCACAACACATAAAATTTGCACCTGAGAATGATTACTTAGTCCCACAAATCGGTCCAGTTGTCAAAGTACTTGATCTGAAATCATGAAGCTGCTTGTGCCAAGTCTTGGAATGTTGTTCACACTTGGCCACTCACGGCCTCACCTGACCAAACCACCATTTGAATGGCCCCTTAAATAAGAGTTAAACGAGTAGGAGAAGACCCACTACCTCTTGGAAGCCGCGGGTGGTGTAGCGGTCTAGGCCGGCGCTAGCCTCCTACAGATGATCGGAGTTCGTCGCGAAGTTATCCCCACGTTCGAGATCGGTGACCGTGTTTAAACTGATCCGATCCGGGAGCGTAGATCGCCGTGCTTTCGGGATTTCCATATAAGTCATATTACGACATACAGGCATTGGCCAGCGGACCCGGTGATTTAGGATTCGATGCGGTTGATCCGTGATATTCAACTACTCCCATTCGGCTGACTAAGGCGGTTTTACTATCCGGGTGGTGCTTGAGTTTTATCATCTTATGACATCTCATTGGGTGCTGGTCAGTTGAATCGGTTCAATGTCGACGGCCGCCCCCAGGGTTTCATTGAGATATTACAATTTGCATTGAGCACCGCTTGATGGTTTGGCGAATTCCATGGAAGCTATCGGTGGTGGCCTCGTGATCACGAGAGAGAGAGACGGTTCGCTCTCTCATTTCGAGATACCACGAATTTGGGCTATACTCTTATGGTAGCTTTCCCCCTGAAATGCTCCTAGTGGACCACGTACTCCGGACCAGCTTATTCCCACTTGAGCACTATGTACAGCGGAGAGGAGCTATACTTTAGGCTCTGTACAGGATATCCGAGGGATTCTGGTTCAGTCCCTCCGAGCTTGTCATGACCGCATTGCTACATTTTGAGGAGAAGGTCCACCGCAAGGACCTGGCTCGGGTGGAGGCTTTTCCCTTGTTGATGCCGAGGTTGCTGAGCCAGGTCTTAGAGCATCTGGGGTTCCCTGAGGAGCCACATGAGCGGCGGTGAGTCATTTCTGTGTTTTATCCACCGAGTGCTCTATATATGCCACTTCCATTATTCTCTGTACACAGGAGAGAGGCAATGATGATGTTACGATGACCTCGAGGGACGAGCAAAATTGCCTGCAGGATGAGGTGGAGAGGACCTCGCCCAGCTTCATCCCCCAAGCTCCACCTCCCGCCGCCCTAGCCTCCCGAGATCGCCGCCCATCCTCCACATCACACAGCCACTGCAGCATATCCCCGTCGCCTAAAGACCGTCGTTATGATGCCGGCCCGCATACTTCCTACCACTCAGCGCCGTTAGCCGTGAGGTCACTCTCGCGTAATCACGCCATGCTTCTTCTCGGATTATGAGCCACCCTGCCTCCCGCCAAGCCGCATGATGTGAGCCTACATGTTCTACTACTCGAGATCGGGTCATTAGACCCATAGCCACGCCTCCTTGATATCTTCTTGCAGCTGGCCAATAGCCTTCCAGATCCACCGA
Source organism: Tetrastigma voinierianum (assembly GCA_016808115.1). Classification (NCBI taxonomy): domain Eukaryota; kingdom Viridiplantae; phylum Streptophyta; class Magnoliopsida; order Vitales; family Vitaceae; genus Tetrastigma; species Tetrastigma voinierianum. The sequence continues at coordinate 1,037,607 of JAEQBH010000582.1, forward strand.
CGTCTCTGCACCACTCACGAGCGGAGCTGTCGCACTCCCTTCTCTAGCTTTCGATCCCTATCTGAAAGGGAGACATGGCTATACTCTTTGGGCCTGGGGAAAAGTTGGGGAATGTGGTGTCTTCATCATTTTTGTTTGCTTAGCTTTACTAACTATCTACTTATTTTGTATAGATTGTGAGAGACACAAAGAATATATAGCAAAAGTGATCTTTTATTGTGTTTAGCTATGTTAAGCTTCAGGATAGCCACTTTGGTTATATCAAAAAGCTTTACAGCAAAGATTTATATTTTCTAAACTTTTGCAAACCATTGCTTATGCCTATATTCGTGTTTCGCTCTATCTTGAATTGAAAAATTGAAGTAATCAGATACCATAATGCTAGAACGCTCCATGCATGATTAAGTTTTTGGCTCATTGAAGTTCAAAGTTTCAACTGTATCATCCGCCTTAATTTTTAATCATACGTATTAATCGGGCCATCAATAGGTCGAAGTCAGATAATTCCTTTGCTTTGCAAACAATTAGATTAGCTGGACGAATCTGCTGGGCTGGTTTTTGCATTCGTAAAAGAAGACCAATGAAGCTCCTCCAATGAAAAAGAAAAAGCAAAAAAAGAAAAAGAAAGAAGAAAGAGAATTGAAAGTCGTGATACTTTCGCTTGAACCCAAATATAATTTCGAGGGGTATATGGCAGTTTTTAAAGCCCTGTCTCTAAACCTTTGTATGCGTTGGTTGGGAGTCACCGGTTTTGTGTTCGCTTAAATGGGTGATAGTGGTGAGCCTTAGCGAGTTGTAGGAGCTAAATTTTCTCAAATCAATCAAGTCCAAAGGTCTGCAGCAAGGTCGACATATCCTTTCGACTACGCCCAAACCTTGATTTGTGGACCCTGCACTGACTTTTGGTGAAGTCGAGTCTTCAAAGATTGCACCCTACAATACAATAGAAGCAAGAAATAAGAGGTAACCGAATCATTTAGGTTGGTCATCGCTTTAAGGTCTCTAAAGAAGAGTTTGGTCGATGAATAGCTTTGCAACTTATTGATTCAAACTAGTTACCTAAGTTATCAGATTCGTGAAGTTCAAGTTATTCTTGAATTGATGTTGCCCTGAAACTTGTTCCTATATGGCTATTGTTCTCTCATATTGGTTTTTGTACAGGGTTTAAATTTTTCATACTGACGGTAAAGCATCACTTGTACACACTTTTGAAATTAACATACACTTTTCAAGTAAAAGCATAGCCTCGTATAAATTTTTATTATTTAAGACACAAGGACTAGCAACGTGCTCGTTGGGGTGTGATTAGTACCCAAAAAGTGCTATTTTGAGTCCTATTTAAGATAGGTTTTGGAGTGTTGCATGTATCAATCATATTAATTAAGCCGATTGACATAAAAGTGTGTCCATTAGTATTACTCGATTTTGTTTCGAGGTTGTTTTTGGTAGTTTTGCAAAGTTTTCGTGAAACCTCCATCACATCGTTTCTACACGCAATTATGCTGATTTATGCCGAAGTTCGTATGAATTCCCTGGGTGGATTTCATCAAGCCTGATGAAGATATATCAAGCCGAAGAGGAGGCGTGTTTGATAACACAGATGGTCGACAATTTCGCTTACAGACAGCTTTAAATTTTCGCACGATAGCTTAAAATTTCGCAATCATAACAAAATTTTCAAGTAAATATAGCTTAAAATTCGCTTATCATAGCTAAAATTCACATCATAGCGAACATCGTGCATAGAGAAAATTTGAATTTCTATGCTCAGATACATGACAAGGAAATTTCGCTATCATAGCGAAATCACTATGCATAGCGAAAATCTTGCCCCTGTTTTTGTGATCCAAACGACTCGTTTTGTTTAATTCCTCTTTTCCCTCAATGTAATCATATTATTTAGGTTAGTTTGGTATTTCACATACTGGGAGGCTATATAGCCATGTTCCAACATATTGTAAATCCTAACCATTCATTTCCACGCAAATTCGTCACCCTGCTGTTTCCATTTTCCTTCTCTCTCCTCTTCTCATTTTACTCCATAACATACCCCTGAGGATGACAACTAAAGGATGTTGGCTAAGCCTCAAAACCGTGAAGAGAGGGCTGCTAGGTTGGTTGATGTTGGCTCATGTGTGTTCCTCTCTGCTGCAGTTGTGTACTGATTTTGTGTTTCAAATTTTCCAAATTAGTTTTAAATGCTATTTAATGTATTTTCTTTGGTCAATACTTGGTATGCTTTAGGCCTCGTATTCTTAATGGTAGATACACTGACATTCATTAGATGTCATCTATGAGCCACTGAAAGTAGGTTAAATGTCAGATTTTCAACTCACTAAACATTAAATGCTTAGTAAATGCTTCGTTCAAATAGGAAGGTTACTGGGTGGTTGGTTTTGTGTTAAACAAAGATCCGGTTTTGGAAATGACTATATGTCATTTGCCCTAATGCGAGGAAATAACCCAAGGACACCTCTACAACCCCATCATATCAAACTAGTGACCCAAAACTTCAAGGTGTTTCTTTTCTTACATCTCATTTTAAACTGCTTCACTTGGTTTAGTGACACCACCAATCACACTTTTTAATGCAAATCTGAAAATCCAAATGAAAGCCTCACCATTTTGAATCATGATACGAGTCATTTGTAAGATGAAAACCCATCCCTGAGTTCAACCCTAGAATCGCGCTATACCGCAAAGAGTTTGACTACGCCTGTAGTAGGAGGAAATTTAGGATACAAATTTTGATTCCGGATCACTCCTACTCGTGGCACGACCGAGATCCGCATATTTACCCCACCTCATAAACTCATCTAACTTGCAATTGTTTGGATAGGGGAAGACCACACGCACACTATTGAGAACCATGATCTAAATTTGTCTATTATGGGATTACTTCACTATTAAAATGAATAAATTATCTTGATCATATTCCCTATACTCCTTATAATGGTGTTCTTGGTGACACATATCACATAAATCCCTTGGAAAGCTTGATTACTTAATTTTGGTTAAATAAAAAGGGTGAAATGAACTTCCTCTTTTCTTCCACTGCTTGGGGACAAGCAATTTCTTTCTTTTCTTTGCTCGATGAATACAAAACTTCAAGTTTCGTGTTTACGAGCGCAAAACTCATCTATGTTTTGAGCTCATTTCACATGCTATTTTGCGCATTTTATATCCATATTCATAAAACTCATAAAATTTCCTAAACTTAAGCCTGCAGGATTATTGATGAAAAGCAAGTGATTTGGCAAGAAATGAGCAATATATTTCCAAAAGAAGAGTCAACCAAGAGTCTCACAACAAGCCACTGCGAAGATAAATTTTTCTGTACTATCTAGAGCATCAAATGGTTCAAATTTTCTCATGGTTTCATTGTACATTCAAAGAGCTTTCCAACGAGTACTCACACGCCCAAATCCGAGTTAAAACGAAAAAGTTATGGCTCCGACAAGTTGGAGAAGAAAAACAAGTTGTCCGTAAACTGCCGCTGCACTAAGAACCGTGTCGCAATCGTGAAACTTTGTCACGACCAAAAATCGTGTCGCAACTAGTTATAACTATGTCGCGACTCAAATTTTGCTGTGTCGCAACTATAAATCGCTGAGAAGTAAAAAGGCCGAAAATTGATATTTTGGCCTATTTTCAAGCCCATTTCACCCTAGGACCATATGTATACTAGTTTTTTAGGTAAAGTGGGCGGCGGGAAGATTGGAGAACCTCTCTCATGGGGTTTCTCTCTCTAAATTGCCCATTTTTCTAGTTTTTCTAAAGATTTTGATTTTTTTTGTAGATCTTAGAGTGATTTTTTTAGCATATTTTCTTTGTATTGAAGAGATTTCGTGTCAGATAAATGTAGATTCGGGATTTAACTAATTTTTAGACAAAGATTAGCTAAAACTGATTTTTCTATCATTGGTTTTCTCTAAATCTGCCAATTTTCTTAGTTTTTACAAGATATTTTTATTTTTAATAGATCTATAGTTTAGAACATATTTTATTTCTATTGAATAGATTTCAGTTAAGGCCGTATACGTAGATTCGTATTTCATTACTGCTCTTATTAAAGATTGAAGCTAAATTTTGGATTTTTTCTCTCACTCCTTGTCTCTTGATTTCTTTTCTTCATTTACTTACTTTTGTTTGATCACATGATTGGAATCCAAAAGAATGGAACATTAAACACCCTAGAGGTGGGGATTAATTGTCGAACATTCATATTTGCTTTTTCGGCTTATTTTGTGGGTTTGAAAAAACCGAATTTATATAATCGTATTATTCATCTAATGAACTGCTCGTAATATTAGTAGCTTATACCCGTAAAAGAGTTGTATCTTGCCTAATTTCTAGGAGGCCCTCCGAGTGACACAAGTAGATGGAGATTAATGAGAGCAAAGAGCGGTAATCAGGGGTATGTTAGGACTAATATCTGAACTAATGAACTCGAAAAATTACTTTGATAGATCACTAATTTACTCATGGTGAGGATTAATTAGATGATGTATCAATTTAGCTGACGAGGTTTCTCCTTAGTTTGGATGAATTAAGAATTGATCTCGTGTTAGCAAATATCTAATCATGAGATAGAAAATTTTATTAGATTCAAGGACGATGTCAATTACACTGGAGAAGGCTTGCATTTTCAGTTTATGGGGGTAAGAATTCCCTACTCCTACAAATTGTTGTGAAGTATTGAAAGAAAACAATCAAATCTGAAGAGAGTCAGGTTTAATATAGCTATTTAGGACCCATTTGTCCTCAAAAGGAATATGGTGTGTTAGATGAGTGAAGCGTATAAAGCCAAGAGAAATCCAAGCTATACTACATTGCTCTTGGAAAATCTAGCATTCAACTCACAATTTCACAAGCCAAGGAAATGCAAATCGTTTTGTGAATAATTATCCCCATCCCTAGTGACTCTCTTCTTACCTTTTAGAATTAAATAGTTGTTTATTTGGTAGATTTTTAGGATTACTTTTAAATCAGCTTTTGTTTAAATTAAATTGATTTTATTCCACGTCCTATTTGATCGCCTAAATAGTGAAGAACCCTTGTAATTGGGGTGATCAAATTCCAATTAGAGAGAACCTCCAATCCTCATGGGTACGATATTCGGACTCCTAGAGTCCACTTTATTACTCAGACACCCAAGATTCATGAGTGGGCCGAGTGTTGGTAATACTTTTCATTTCAGTGTTTGAATACACTTACTTTTGTTTGAAATCAGTTTTTGAGTATTTACCACATTCACTCCCTTGGTCATATTTTCATATCGGAAAATCGGTTTCAACAAGAGTCCAACTAGACTCATTGGAAAAGTACTAACTCCTTGCTTTAGCCATTCATCCTTTGTGGCCACTGCTACTTCTTCAACCTCATTTGTTTTGCAGATGACTTCCTCCACCTCATGTAACACCTCGAAATATACCCTGGTCGTTTTCAACGTGTTTAGGGTATTTTGTAGGTATAATTTGAATTTTTCACAATTATTATTTTCTAAGTGAGAAAATTATAAACCCGGAATTTGTACAAGATACAAGGGTAAAAGTGGAATTTGTCAAAACAGGATATAAAAGTCATAAGATAATAAGATTATATGCCAAAGTGGAATAATGGGAAGTTGTGGTGCAAATAGGAGGGAACTTTAGGACCGAAGTGCAATAAAAGGTAAATAAGGTCAAATAGGGGATGAGACCAAATTGGTGTCTCATTTTTTAGAGAGAAAAATGTGAAGAAGAAGAAGAAAGGAGAAGATAAAAAGTAGAGGAAGAAGAAGAAGAAGAAGAGGAAAGGTATGGAAACGAGGGAATTGTATGGAGATGTATGGATTTCTATGATTTTGTATGGATTTGTATGGATGGCTATAGGTTTGTATGGATATTAGTTGGTTCCATTTTCTAGGGTTTAGTTAGGAATTCATCATAATCCTAGATTTTTTGAAAGTTAGGTTGGTATAAGATGAGTATGGAATCCTCCCTTTGAGTATGGATTCTTGGTTTAGGATGTATGGATACATGTTTGGGTGTTAGGAAGTCAACCTAACTTACAATTATTTGAGTTTGGGTTTGGAAAACCTTAATTAATCTCTATGTTTGGTTTTGTCATTAAAACCTACTGGGAGTTGTTTTCGTGATGTTTTTTGATTTATTTTAGGTTTTAAGGATTCTCTGAAAATGACGAAATCAAGAAAATTTGGGTAATTTCGGGTCCTACGCAGGCGTAGAGATCCCCACGCAGCGGGCCAGAGGGTCCACGCCAAGGTGGCATGTCCACACCGCGGCAAGCAGAGGAGGTCAGATACCGGTATGCCGCAGTAGCAGCAGCACGCCATGGGTCTACACGCCGTAATGTAGCAAAGGCTATCGCTACATGCAGCTGCTACTATTCATAGTATGGAAATTTTGGTGTTTTGTGTTGTTTTGTTTTTCTGTTACTCCAAGGACTTGTCTATTGGACTAATGAGGGCCCTATAAGTGTATGAAAGGGTCCATTCATGTTGTAAGGTAAAGGAAAAATTAGATTGCACCTCGCCACTATAAGTTTATGAAAGGGCCCATTCATGTCAATGCGGGCAAACTTAATGCCCCTATGATAAGATAGTAAGTTCCTGAACACATATAATTGTAGGACTGCCTAAGACCGGATATGGAATGACACGACACCTCTGTTACGTGGGCAGGCACGTGCCAGTACTCGGTACTTTGGATTAGTGCGACGACACTCTCTGACCGTGCTCCGGCACATTTAGTACTTTGGTACTCTCTGAGTAGTGCTACGACACTCTCTGACAGTGCTTTGGCACATTTAGTACTTAGGTACTCTCTGATTAGTGCGACGACACTCTTTGTCAGTGATTAGTCCCCAAACAATGCTATTTTGATCCTTATTTATTGGAGGTTTTAAGAACTTTTTATGTACTAATCAACTTAATTAACCCGATTTGCACATTTAGGTCCCGGCTATCCTACTGATCACATTTTGGGGCTATTTTTTTAGTTTTTGAAAGCTAAACTCGCCAAAATTATTGAGTCAACTCAAGCACCTAAGAACTGAAGAACTCAGTATTGCAGATCAAAAATAAGAGGAAAGAGGAGTAGAAAACAGAAGAAAATGGGCCATCGCAGGCCTTGTGGTTAAGAATTTCACGCGTTGAAAATTTTCGCAACTCGCTTAGATTTTCACCCTATTAATTTATCTGACCCTTTTTTTGTGATTTTTCCAAAAATACCCTTCATTTAATAGTGGTATTCCATGTATTTTGGTAATTCTGCTTGCTTTGGGGGCTATATAAGCCCATTTGTACTTACTGTAAGGGGACCTTTTTCATTCTGCATCATTAATACAGAGATTGGGCGAGTGTTTTCCCACTTCTTTCTTTCTCATTTTCCTCATTTCTTCACTTTTCTACGCCAAACACTTCGCGATGATAACTCCAGGGATGGTTGGCTAAACCCCCTTTATCCTTGAAGAGGAAGGCTACTGGAGGAGGGTTCCTAGGGTTCTGAGGGTTCTCACAGTTTCAATGCTGGTATTTATTGTCATTTATGTGTTTTCTTGCAATCTTAGGTTTAAATCCCTTAGATTCATCTTGAATGACCTGTACTTGGCAATCTTTTAGGGTTCAGTGGATTCTTATTGTTAGATTAATTGAGATTCATTAGTTTCCATTTGTGATTCTTTGTAAAGGTGGGTGAGGAGATGAGTTTACCTTGTTTGAGATCATAAGTCTCAATAAATACCATATCTCAAAGGAAAATTATTGGGGTCCAGTTTTATAGCCAAATGAGGTCGGTTTGGGAAATGACATAAATTAATCCTCCTTAGCGATGAGGAAAAGGACCGAGGACCCCTCGATTACCTTAGGACCTCGAACCTAGTAGCGGAGTGCTTGAGGTTCTTTTTCACATTTTACTTCATTTTATTTTTAGTCTGCAAACCATCCACCTCCATTGTTTGTACAACACCCCAAATCCAAACTAAAATTCACCTTTTTAAGCCAACTGTTAGTCACTTACATGAAGAAAACCCATCCATTTGTTGAGTAGCTAGAGCCACTATACTACGTGCTATACTCTGCGATGAAGAAATAAGAGTTTATATTTTGTTGATTCCGGTATGCCACAGTGAAAGCACGAATCAAATGGCGTCGTTTCCGGGGATGGTGCCTTAGTCACGAATGTGGTGGTAGACATGATCCTCACACAAGCATTGGTGAGACTTTATCTTTTTCAATTTCACAGCGATTAAATCTTGGGTTGATTCGATTCTTTTCTTGTCTATATCTGATTTTTTTTTAGCTAATAGTAACCTTTTTGGTAGCCTTCCTTTTGCTTCTTGTTGGTGTTCTATTTTGTTATATAGGAGTTTATGCACCAGTGGGATAGGAACACAGTAGGAAGATTAGCAAGAATCAGTACCCCACAGGAACAAAGCTATGAAGTGAGCTTAAACAGTGATCAGATGGAGCCTTCACCTGAGGAACATCAGAGCCAACAGGGGGTACAGAGGAATCCTAATGCATATAGGTCCATGAGGAGACAACGCCACATCCCCCGAGGGTGAGTTGCCCACATGTATTGTACCTGACAGAGGGACATGATTGTCAGGCCCTACATTCTGCCTCTACTTCCCACCTTCCATGGTATGGAGAGTGAGAATCCGTATACACAAATCCAGGATTTTGAGGAAGTCTGCAATACCTTCAAGGAGGATGCTACCAATTTGGATCTGATGAGGCTAAAATTTTTTCCTCTGACTCTGAAGGATAAGGCCAAAATTTGGCTCAACTATATGAGGCCGAGAACCATCCGGAATTAGACAGAGATGTAGGTTGAGTTCTTGAAGAAAATTTTCTCCACACACAGAACCAACAGTCTGAAGAGGTAGATTTATACCTTTGCAGCCCATGAAAATGAGAAATTCTACGAGTGCTAGGAAAGGTATTTGGAAACCATTAGTGACTGCCCTCACTATGGTTTTGACACATGGTTGCTAGTCAACCATTTTTATGATGGAATGTCCCCTACTATGAGGCAATTACTAGAGACTATGTGTAGGGGGGACTTCTTGAGCAAAAATCCAGAATAAGCCATGGACTTCCTGAACTATGTGGTAGAAACATCTAAGGCTTGGGATGGACCCAACCCAAAGGGAATTAGAGGCCCGAGACCTGACCAACTTCGAGGGAGGCATGCCTCGGGAGGACATGGAAATGAAAGCAAAGCTATCCACCTTAGCTCAAAGGTTGGAAGAGCTAGAAATTAGAAATCATCATGAGGTGCGAGCAGTATCTGAAACACCAATGCCCAACCAACCATGCTTCATTTGCAAGTGTATTGAGCACCAAGGAAACCTTTACTTGGCTTGTTTCTTCGAGTGAGGATATGATGGTGAACAAACCAATCTTTGTAGACGGTAAGCCATAAACAAATGCCACAGCATTACAACAACATATAATTCTAATTGGAGGAACCATCCTAACATCTCCTAGAAACCAAAGCCTCCGGCATATGTACCCTTTGGTGAACAGCAGCAGTATGGTTCTTAATCTCAACCACAACCACCACCTTCCTCATCTCTGGTTGAGCAAGCTATAATGAATTTAAGCAAAGTGGTGGGCAGTTTTGTAGAAGAACAGAAGGCAGTAAATACTCAAGCTAACCAGAGGATCGATACAATAGAAAGCACACTGAACAAAAATATTGAGAACCTGTTGTCTGATCTTGCCCAAAATTTTGACAATATGTAGTATTCGATTTCTAGGTTAACAAACAAGCAATAAGTGCAAGAAAAAGGAAAGTTCCCCTCTCAAACACAACCTAATCCTAGGGGAATGCACGAATTGAGCTCTTCCAGTGAACCACCTCCAAGGATGGATGAAGTCAAAGCAGTGATCACCTTGAGAAGTGGAAAGGAGTTTGGCAGTCCCAGACCAACGAGTGGAGTAAAGAGGGAAAGGCCCGAACCCCGAGAGAAGATTGTGATTAAAGAAGATGCAGTGAAGAAGAGCACACCCCCACCTTTTCCTCAAGCACTAAAAATAAAGAAGAAGGCAATCAACCAGGCTGAGATTCTATAAGTGCTAAGGCAGGTGAAAGTCAATATCCCCCTTGTAGACATGATTAAACAGGTTCCAACTTATGCAAAAAATTTAAAGGAACTGTGCACAGTGAAGAGAGGGTTAAATGCTGATAAGAAGGCCTTTCTAATATAACAATTCAGTGCCATTATTCAGTGCAAAACCCGAGTGAAATACAAAGACTCGGGTTGTCCTACCATCTCGGTGAACATCAGAGTAACATGTGTAGAGAAGGCACTGCTAGACTTGGGAGCTAAGCGTCGACACTTTGTATTCAATGTCTGGCTCAAGCTTGGGTTTAGGAGGTGAAACCCACTTCCATCACTTTGTCTCTAGCAGATAGATCTATAAAAATCCCAAAGGGCAGTGGGATCTTTGTCTGGTGGACAAATTACACTACCTCGTAGATTTTGTTATGCTTAATCTGAGAACCGATGCTTGATAGGAGCTAACTATGTACCCATCATCCTCTGAGGCCGTTCTTAATGCCTCCGATGCATCATCAATTTAGAAATGGAGTTATGCAACACATTCGGAACATGACTTGGAACTCAATATCTGTGAGCAAAAGCATATGCAACCAATGGAAGAAGGTATCCAGAGGAGATTTGCATGAGTGACCACAATGCAGAGAACAGTGACGTATGATTACGAGATGTCTTTGATTACGAAGACTGCGAGAATGCAAAACTTATTAATACTTGTACATGGGCCATGGAGAAAAAAGGAAAAAAATTCTACCTTTATTGATTGAGGAAGAAACCAATGAGCCTCAAAAGTTGGATCTGAGCCCACGTAAGATTAAGTACTAAATACTTAGAAGAAAATGTACGATGCCATTTGTTATCCTCCTAAGCAATGCTTCAGGAAAAATATGCATTGGACATCCTCAAGGAGAACAAGCAGGCTATTAGGTGGAAAATATTTGATTTGAAGGGAATTAGCCCTTTGGTTTGCACACACCACATCTATTTAGAAGAAGAAGAAGCGAGATCATTCAGGCAGCCACAGTGAAGATTGAATCCTCACATGCAAGAAGTTGTACGTGCAGAAGTTCTAAAATTGCTACAAGCTGGTATCATTTACCCCATATCCGATAGCACTTGGGTGAGTCCAGCCCAAGTTGTGCCCAAGAAGTTTAAGGTGACCACTATGCATAATGAGAAGGGAGAGGAGGTGCCCACCCGACTTGCCATGGGTTGGAGGGTATGTATTGATTACAGGAGATTTAATGAAGTGACAAGAAAGGATCACTTCCCACTACCCTTCATGGACCAACTTCTCGAAAGAATTTCTGGGCATCCCTTTTACTATTTTTTAGATGGCTATTCAGGGTATTTCTAGATCGAAATTGTTGCAAAGGACCAAGAAAAGACCACTTTCACCTATCTATTTGGGACTTATGCTTATAGAAGGATGCCCTTCGGCCTATGTAATGCCCCTGCCACATTCCAATGATGCATGCTTAGTATCTTTAGTGATTTCGTGGAGCGCATTATGGAGGTCTACATGGACGACATTATAATATATAGAGGGAGTTTTGAAGAATGCTTAATCAACCTAGAAACCGTCCTGTATAGGTGTATTGAGAAAATTTTGGTGTTTAACTGGGAAAAGTTCCATTTTATGAATCGCTTGAGGAATTGTCTTTGGGTTCATATCATATGAACAAGGGAATTAGGGTTGACAAAGCAAAAATTGAGCTCATTTCCAAACTCCCTCCCATGTAGTGTGAAGGCGTGAGGCGACTCCTTGGACTGAAGTTTGCACAGTGGGCGTGGTTTAATAGAGCTAGAAACCACTCCAAATTTTGTTGAATTTTTTTTTCTCGTACTTTAAGTTTTATTTGTAATTTTACATAATTTCCTTAATTGTAGCTTAGTTTTGAATGCAATTTCTCACTTTCTTATGCCTATACTCATAATTTTCAGTCATCTGTTTTGTAGGTGTTGCAGTTATAAGAGTTCAAATTTTCTTGAGTCACGAATTCGGATATGAAAATTCCCTTTGACCTAACGAGACTCCTGTACACAATGTCTCTTTGTCTCCGCACCATACCATTAATTCCCATATTTTTAACTAGTTTTTAGTGCCCATTTATGGGCCCGCTAATTAACTAACCCTTTCACCTTCCCGATCCCTGTATATAAACCTAAACCTTTTTCTTTCCTTCTCATTCATTTCCTTTCCTAAGAAAAGAAATCCTCCCGACCCTCTCAATTCCCTCCCTTACAGGACATCAGAGCATGGCGAGACACGCGATGGGGCACGACTAGGCCTCGTGTGCAGCCTTCCCTCCCTTCCTCCCTACCCAGGTGTCAGGCCTCCTCTGCGATCCTTTTCTTTGCCCGATCCAGCGGCCAGTCCCGGCCTTGATCACATCCGACTCCTGGCTGCTGCGGTTGCCATTGAGGCTCCAGCTCATGCCCCTGCTACTCCTGCCTCACGCAGATATGATATGCGAGTTAAGCCTACCCATCCATCTCCTCCTCACCTGCGGCCATCTCAAAGGGCCCCACCTCCAAAGAGGGCCAGGACTTTGGGCCCGGACGAGTCATCGATTTGAGGCCTAGGGCCATTCCCACCTATTCAGGGGACTGGCCCAGTGACTTCTCCCCGAGATCGGGTCTCAGAAACCACATTATCCAGCGTCCCATTTTCCATAGCGGTCCCATTACAAGAAATTCAAATTGTAGTACCAAGGAAGTGCACAACGAAACATATTATGATTTTCCAGCTTTTGCTGTCGATCCTGAGCTCAGAGATTCCATGAGGCCTGTGCAACGATACACCCTGGAGCCTTTTATGACCTCACATCGGTTTTTCTACCCCCAGGTGGTCATTGAGTTCACCATACTATGACATCCAGGAAAGTCCCCCATCCTACTGCTATCCACTTCTCGATGAGCGTAGGGAACACTTTGAGCGTGACGTTGCATCTGCAGCTGACTTCGATTACCTACATGTGACTCAGTAGGCCCCTACTGGCTTGTGGCCCTGCCCCTGCTTCTCGGGAGATGGATGCTTTGCTATCCGAGACACAACGGTAGGATCTATCTTTTATAGAGGCAGGCTCCCGGCAGTATGCTCTTTGCTCCCGATCATATATTGCGATCCGACCTCTTCCAGCTCCCGACATATCGTGCAACGGAGATCGGCTATTCGGGAGGCTACATGTCGCGTATTCGGGGGTTTTTGGTTCAGCCTGTAGCTTTTCATGACATCCTTGTTCCTTTGAGGACAAGGTCCGCCTTAAAAAAACTGACCCGGGTGAGTCCATACCCTCATGTTTCCCCTGAGCTCTTATGGCGGGTGTTAGAGCATATCAGGTTTCAAGTGAGCCCTAGATTGGAGCGTTGATTAGTGCTCAAATAGTGCTATTTTGAACCCTGTTTATATTAGGTTTTGAACACTTTTTGTGTACTAATAAACTTAAATAACCCAATTGGCAGATTAAGGTCCCGACTTTACTACTTATCGCGTTTTGTGGCTATTTTTGTAGTTATACAAGCTACATCACCTTGACGTCATCGAGCAGCTCAAACCACGAAGAATCGAGCCGAACTCAAAGATGCTGTCATAGTTGGATGGAAATTGGAGCCCGCAACAAAGGAAATTAGACCCTTTGTAGAAATTTACTTTTACCAAAATTTCAGTTGCAATTTTCGCAGCCTCTCCTCCCACTTTGACCCTCATTTGAACATCTTTTCTATGGCTTTTTCCTAAACTACCCTTTATGTATTTTTGGTAGTTCAGACATTTTTGTAATTTCCCTTGTTCTGAGTTGTATTTAAGCCTCAGTCAAGGCTCTGTATAAGAGGATGATCACTTTATGCAATAATTTTGGCGCAAAAGTTTTTAGCTCTCCCACCTTTGTGATTTTCTCTCATTTTCTCTCCCTTTCTCTTACATTCTCATCGGCCAAACACTCCTTGAGGATGACAAGTCAAGGGATGCTTGGCTAAACACCCTCATCCTTAAAGGGGAAGGCCACTAGGCTAAGGTTATGAGGTAAACTGCTGTCCTCCCTGTTTTCAACGCATTCAGTTATTGTCATTTTTGCTTATGTATCTCACCTCAGGTTTAAATCCTTTTGATGTACCCTAAATGACCAGTACTTGGCAAGCTGTTTGGGCTCAATGGATGCTTATTGCTAGATCCACTGAGGCCCTCTTAGTTGTCATTTATTTGCCTCTGCAGGTTAGGTCAAAGAATCAGTTTTTACTGCTATGAAACATGAATGACTAATAAATGTTGTTTCTCAAGAGAAAAACTTTTAGGGTTCAGTTTTTATAGCTAAACGAAGAGATCCGATTCGGAAATGACCATAGGTCATCCTCCCGTATAAGGAAAAGGACCGAAGGACCTCCCGGTCGCCCTAGAACCTCGAAGAGCTCGATTATTTCGAGACCCGAGAGTTCTTTTACATTATATTTCATTTTGTTCACGAGTTTTCAAACCACAATCCTGCTTGTTTTTACAAAAACCCAAAATCCAAAGTGAATTCACCATTTTACATCAATTGTAAATCATTTTGTGTGAAGAAAACTCATCCCTGAGTTCGACCCTAAAGCCGCTATAGTACAGTAGCTAGGCTACAACATTAGAAGGTATAGGTTTACAAATTTTGTTGGTTTGGAGTTGCCTAGCTACACGTTTACGTGCGAATCAAAATGGCGTCGTTGCAAGGGATGGTGACTTAGAGCAAGTAAGAAGTTGTTGAATTTGTGATAGTCATCACAAGTGTGGGTGAATTCTAACCCTTTGCATCTTTACTTCCCAGTCTCCCCGGCCGGTTCATTCTTTGAGTTGATTTAATTTTTCTATATATACTATCCATACAAAGAATTTTCAGTTTTTATTTCTAGCTAACATTAACCTTTTTGGTATCCCTGCTTTCTTTTTGGTTGTCTGCCTATGTTGCTTGTTTAGCAGCTTATACCATTAGAGCCAAGGAACACTTCTGGCTTGAATTGGAAGGGTCGGTGCTCCATGATAGAGTACATGAAGTGAGTTTACAAAGTAGCGGATGGTTCTGCACGAGGAGCGATAAAAGCGACGAGTGAGAGAAACCCGATGCCTACGGTCAATGAGGGACCATATACACCACGGTGAGTGCACCTCATGTATTTATGCTTTGCTATAGAGGATGTGAGTGTCGGGCTTTATGCGGTGCCTATGTAACCTTCCATGGTATGCAAGTAAGTATACACACACATCAGGGAGTTTGAGGAAGTTTGCATGACTTTCCAAGGAGCGCAAGCGATATGGAATTGTTGAAATTGAAGCCTTCCTTTTAACCTGAAGACAGAATGAGGTTGAGCCCAATTCTCTAAGGCCGAGGACTATCGAAATTAGAGCGAATACGGTAGAATTTAAGGAATTTTTCAGCACACGTAAAACCAAGCGCTCTAAAAATGATTATGCCTTTGCGACCTATGACAATGAGAACATTTACTAGTCTTGGGGAGGTATTTAAACCATTAACCCCTGCCAGATCCTCGCGCGGTTTCGATACTTGGATGTTGGTCGTATTTTTATGATGGGATGTCCCGTATGGAAAGCGGTGTGGAAACCATGTATGGGAGGGACTTCACAACAAGAATCGGATGAAGCCATGGACTTCCTTAATTATGTGGCTGATAGGACTTCTCCTACAAGATATGGACTCTATGGTCAGGATAGCTATGGCCATTAAGAGGGAGGTAAATGACACAAAGAGCATCCGAGATGTGGGTGCTAGTGATAAGATGAAGGAGAACCAACTGTCTTTTTCTAACTCGAGAAAGAAACAAAGGACTTCTGCTCCACGAGAGTTTCAGAGATAGGGTCGCGGCTCCTAGGGCCAAGGCTAGGATCAACCATCCCAATGCCAACCAGGCCAGAGAGTGTGTTTCTAGTGCCACCAACCTGGACACTTGAGACGGGATTGCCTTCAGAGGCAGGGATCGGGGATTATGGGACACCGGTCCGGTCATCGATGGGGCATCGCAGAGCGTGGTGCATTTCTTCCCTTACCCCAGATGGGCGGAGGCCGGTGTCAGTCTTAGGGTGCACAAGCACCTAACTTCAGGACAAGCCCAGGAGGGCGAGGTATGGGTCGAGGTCTAAGAACGAGGCTCATAGGCGAACCGGGGACTAGGGGATGTCATGACATTACACCATGGGGCGAAGGGCCACAAATTAGTCGGTTATTCCGGGTATGTTTCTACTAACTCGCCTATGGACAAGGATATTGTTTGATTATGGTGCATTGATTAGTTCCCAAAAAGCGATATTTTGAGCCCTATTCACAATAGGTTTTGAGTGCTTTTTGCGCACTAATCATATCAATTAAACCCGATTGATGTGTAAGGGTCCATGGTTTCGCCTAATCCCACATTTGAGGTTTGTTTTGGTAATTTCACGAGGCTTTGAGTGCCTCATCGAATTAGTTCAAGTTTTGATGTCAAGATATTTGCAGATCTTGAGGATTCACGGTGTTTTCAACCATGAGATGAAGAAATGTGAAGTGGATGTGAAGAAGGTTGAAGGAGGATCTTGAGTAGCAAGCGGGGCAAGCCGGGGGTTTTAGCTATGGTTGCGAAAATTTATTTGGGATTCTGTGCAATCATAAGCGAAATTCGCAATCCTAACGAGAATTTTAAGCCTTATGAAAATTTCGCTAGGCTAAGCAAATTTTAGCTATTTAAGCGAGAGATTCAACATTCCCTGAAAATACCCAATTTATTATCTCACTAAATTTAACAAACTAATGAAATTTACAGCTAAATAAATTCCTTTGTTCCACAGTGAGAAATTTCTCAATTTAGCTATCTTCTCAATAATTTCGCTAGGCTATGAAAATTTCTGCATAGCGAAATCTACATTGTGTTTTTTAGATTCTTGTTGCGACCACGTTTGATATATTACCATTTGTCCATATACTTAATTTCATATTTTAGGCATTTTGTATTTTTCACACTTTAGGGTTGACTATATAAGCCCATGACTGTAACTTCATGACTTCATTTCATTGAAGCTTTACCAGTATGACTTTATTTTAGTTGCAGTTTGTATCTCTTCTCTCACTCTTCTTTCTCTCATTTTCTCATTTTGCCGTACCTTAAGGGATGACAACTCAAGGGATGCGTGGCTAAGCCCTTTCATGAAAGGGAGAGGGTCCAGTGGAGGGTTTGGAGGTAAGTTTCATGCCCTCTCATTTATCACCTTTGCATTTATGAGCATTTAAGCTCCACATGTCTCACCAGGACCTGAAGCCTCCTAGATCAGCCTCGCCAATGTGTATTTGGCAAGCTTTTGTGGTTCACAGTGGATGTAATCTTGATCCTGTCATCCATAGTTAATCCTCCTATTAGTTATAGTAGGTTGCCTCTTTGAGGCCATATACTGCTTGTAAAGGGACTTGAATGCTCGATGAATGCCATATCTCATGAGGGAGTAATTTAGGGTTTAGGTTTTAGTGCCTATCAAGGTCAGGTTTGGGAAAAAGATACTGGTCATTATCCCCAGCGAAACAAACTGAGGGCATGAATACACCTTAAAATCAATCCATTGACCCGAAGACTTGAGGAGTCTTCTTTTCTAAGTCACCCTTTAATTTATTTACGGATTTACAACCATCAAACTCTTGTTTTTAGACCAAACACAAATCAATACCATTTTCAACTCCATGCCCTCATTTCAAGAAGAAAACCCATCCCCGTGTTCGACCTGAACCACTATCTTGGTAGCCTACATTACGGCAGTAGGACACCTAGGACCTAATTTGTTGATTCTCTTAGCCCTCTTGTGTACGAATCATGCATTGCATTCATTCATCTATGCATCATGTGTGAAAGAATTGGACTTAGAGGTTGAGACCTTAGAAAAGCCGTTGCATGTAAGCTCTCCCTTAGGAACTAGGGCGAGTGTGGATCTGATATGTTGGGATTGTGAGTTAGAGATCGTTGAATTCTACCTCATTGTGAACCTAAGAATTCGTGGACATGTAGTTGATGTGTCTCGGGATCGCTGGTTGGCATCTTGAGTCGTCAGTGATTGTGATTATAGGAGAGTTACTGCCTGCACACAGGATGGTATTTGTATTATGTTTCAGAGGGATAAGCATAATGCTTTACCCCAGGCCGTGTACAACTCTAGCTGGCACAAACAGTTGATGGGTTGGCTGGCAAGCCTTACTTTAGAGGACGAGGTGATACAGGAGTTGGGTCTACCTCGAGTAGTTTGTAAGTATGAGGATGTTTTTCTAGATGAACTATCAGGATTACCTCCGTAGAGGGATGTAGACTTCACGATTGAGTTACACCCTAGTACATTGCCCATTTCTATGACTCCGCATAGGATGGTGCCAGTTGAGTTGCAGAAGCTCAAGATATAGGAATTATTGGACAAGGGTTTCATTAGACCAAGCACTTCACCTTGGGGCACTCCATTTCTATTTGCTAAGAAAAATGATAAGACCCTTCGACTATGCATTGACTACCGACAGTTGAACAGGGTTACGATAAAGAATCGGTATCCTTTACCAAGGATTGATGATTTATTTGATCATATGGGAGGGGCGCGGGTCTACTCCAAGATAGATCTTCATACCGGTTATCTTCGATTGAGAGTTAGGGAGGCTGATATCCCTAAGATAGCGTTTAGGACTTGGTACGGACATTTTGAGTTCACAGTGATGCCCTTCGAATTGACGAATGCGCCAGCGGCATTTATGGATCTCAAGCATAAGGTGTTCCAGCCCTATCTAGATCAGTTTGTGGTAGTCTTTGTCAGAGGAAGAGCATGAGGATTGTTCTTCAGGCCCTCAAAGAACATTAGTTGTACGCCAAGTTCATTAAGTGCGAGTTTTTGCTTATTGAGGTGATATTTTTGGGACATGTAATTATCGACCGAGTGTCAGTGGACCTGATTCGGTGCCCGCGGTAGGGTGATGCGAAATCAACAAATTTGTTTCCTATTTTCCTCCTGATGTAGTAGTCGAGCTACTTCGATATAGCGGTCTAGGTCGAACACAGGGATGGGTTTTCATCTGAATGGTTGTATCACGGTTGAAATGGTGAGGTTTCATTTGGATTTTTGGATTAGCATTGAAAAGTGTGGGTATTGTTGTCACTAGGTTGGCGAAACCGAGTTTAAAATAGGGTGTAGAATGGAGACCTCGAAGGCTTGGGTCACTGGGTGCTTTAATGAGGTTATAAAGGTGTCTCAGATTTATTTCCTCGCATTAGGGGCAAATGACATATAATCATTGCCATGGATCTTATTTTAGCTTTAAAAACTAACCCTTAAAAATATTCCTAGTTGAACCCATAGCATTTCTGCCCCAGATATTCAATGTTTATCAGTTAAGAGAAAACTGACATTTAACTTACTTCGGTGGCTTGTAATGACATCTAATGGATGTGGGTGTATCACCATTAGAATACCTTTGAACCACGAAGCATGCACCATGTATTGACCAAAGGAAAGCATTAATAACATTAAACCCTATTTTGGAAAGTTTGAAACACATAAATACGTACTACTTCATTTAAAACGGGGAGGAACACACCGCGATCACCATCCCAACCAACCTACTTGACCCTCGTCTTCAAAGGGTTTGAAACCGCGAAACATCCTTAGTTGTCATCCTCGAGGGTGTGTTTGGCGACCCGAAAAATGAAGAAAAGAAGAGAGAAAGAAAAGCGCTAACTTAAAATAGAAAAGTATGATGGATTGAAAGTTAGCAAAAAGTTAGGGTTACAAAATGTTATCAAGTGGCTTATATAGCCATACAAATGATGTGAAATACCAAAATAACCAAGATAATATGATTACATTGGGGACAAAATGGGAATTACACAAAACGGGGTTATTTGGATAAAAAACATGAGGCGACAATTTATTTATGCATAGTAGATTAGCTATGATAGCGAGCCGCTATCATAGCGAGGAGATTTGCGGGCATAACGAAAATTTGAATTTCGCTATGCCTGTTTTTTTTCGCTATGATAGCGAAAAGATTTATTATAAAATTTGGCTTGGATCCTTCTTGAAATTTTAGGCTATGCCATAATTCAAATCACATTGCATCTACTTGTCAGTCGGCTGCATTTCTTCATTTCGACTTGACATTTCATCATCGGCAGTGGAAATGTGAAATCCACACGAACTCGACGCAAAACATCAAATACGATGCTGACCTTGATATGATGAACTGGGGTTCCCAAAAACTTACCAAAACTACCAAATAAACTAAAAATAAAATCGAGTAAAACTAATGGACTGCGCATGTCAATCGAAGCAATTAATATGATTAGTACGTAAAAAGCACTCAAAACCTATCTTAAATAGGACTCAAAATAGCACTTTTTGGGTACTAATCAGGACCTAGAGAAGGTCGAAGCAGTTATGAGTTGGGAGAGACCGAAGTCAGTCTTCGAGATATGCAGTTTCTTGGGATTGGCAGGGTAATATAAGAGGTTCATTGAGGACTTCTCCCGATTAGCTGTGCCTATGACGAATTTGACTCAGAAGGAGGTTAAGTTTGAGTGGAATGACTTGTGCGAGCGGGCATTTTAGGAATTGAAAAGGAGGCTTTCTTCAGTTCCTATTCTGATAGTCTCAGAAAGGGGACGGATAATACCTACGATTAATAACGTGATACGTCTAGGATGGGCCAGGGTGTGTTTGATCACGGTCTTGGACGGTTATAGCTTTTGGTTCTTGGTAGTTGAAGAACCACGAGTGGAATTACCCTACACATGACATAGAGTTGGCGGCCATAGTCTTTGCCTTGAAGATTTGGTGCCACTATCAATATGGTGAACAGTTCGAGGTATTCTTGGACCACAAAAGTCTGAAGTGTATCTTTACATAGCGGGACCTCAACATGAGGCAACACTGAGGCAACACGGATGGATGGAGTATCTAGAGGATTATGACTTCACTTTGCATTACCATCCTGGTAAGGCAAATGTGGTGGTTGACATACTCAGTCGGAAGTCACAGGGGAATCTTGGTTAGTGGCTTCTCGGGTTGCGAATCTTTAGGGCGTAGGGCGGTTTGGACTCTGTCCACAGGTGATCAAGCTCAGGGTGTTTTGGGGAGTTTAGTGGCTACACCTTCCCTACTGAGCAGAGTGATTGAGTCCACAGTCAGGTACAGGTGATGAAGGCTAGGCCATGCACGCTGATGGTAGTCTTTGGTATAGGGGTGATTCGTGCCCCAGTAGGGTATTAATCAACAAAATTTATAACCTAATACCTCATACTAGCGTAGCATAGCTACTATAGTATAATGGTTCTAGGATCGTCCACGGAGATGGGTTTTCTTCGTGGAAATGACTGACAGTGAGGCTCAAATTGGTGATTTCATTTGGGATCGTCCACCTTTCATCCGAAACCTTCACCTAGTTCCCTTCACTCCAAGGAAAAGAAGGGTTTAGTCGCTCCTCCTATTCTCAGAGGTTGTTTGGCTGTCAAGAAAAGAGGAGAGAAAATGAAAGAAAATACATAGCTTCCTGCGTAAGCTTTACTGGATGTGAACTGAATGTTTACAAACTCTTTTCAGAGGCTGTTTTATAACACCAAACCCCTTACAAATTACCAAATCTACAACTCATAACACTATTACATGAGAAGAAAGTGGGAAAAAATCAAAAATAAAAAAGTCAAAGCAAGAAGGTTCGTAGAAAATTTCGTAGGCTGTGAAAATTCGCAACCCTTGCGAATTTGACAAGGCTTGCACTTCATGTTCTACTTATGCTTTTGCCTTCTTCTATGCTTTTTAGCTTTGAACTGCAACTGGATTCTTCATGCCTTGACTTGAATCCCTGTCCTCAAGATATAAAGTCCCTAAAAACAACCAAACTTGCTACAAAATGTGATTAGTAGCATTGCTAGGTCCTTAACATGTCATCTGGGTTAGTTAGGCCAATTACTACACAAAAAGTGTTCAAAACATAGTGTTAAAGGTATAAAACATCACTTTTTGGGTAGTAATCAAGCGGACAGGTTGTAGTTCCTCTATTGGCAGATTTGAGAGAAGAGATCCTCAGGGAGTTCCATTGCTCTCGATTTACAGTGCATTCAAGTGGCACGAAGATGTACCGAGATCTTCATCGCTGATATTACTGGAGTAGGATGAAGAAACACGTTGGGGATTTCGCTCAACGATGTCTCACGTGTCAGTAGATAAAGGCTGAGCACTAGAGGCCAGTAAGGCTACTCCAGCCACTAGAGATAATAGAGTGGATGTGGGAATAAATCACGATGGATATTGTGACTCAATTTCCACGGACATCGCAAAAGCATGATGCGGTGTGGGTGATAGTGGATTGGCTAACCAAGTTGGCACATTTTCTGGCTGTGCGAATGACCTTCAGACTGGAGGAATTCTGCAGGTTGTACATACAAGAGATTGTCCGATTGCATGGAGTGTTAGTCTCTATCGTATCGGACCAAGATCCCAGGTTTATGGCTCATTTTTCAGAGAGTTTCCAAAGAGCCATGGGGACACAATTGATGATGAGCACTGCCTTTCATTCACAGATGAATGGTTAGTAATGAGTCTAAAAACTCATTTGATTTTTAATCCATGTTTCTGAGTATATTGCAAGATAATTGTTGATTCATATGCAGAAACCTGGGTAACTTACACAAATTTAATTTTGCAGAAAAATATAGCAGAAGCGAAAATTCCAGCAAAAACTTGAAGAATTCAACCTGAGAACAAAAAGGAGGTCGCAACTTGAAAATGATCATGACGAGGCTCGTTTGTTCGGTTATTTCCAGTCACAACATCCGCAGGGCCCGGTTCGCGAGGTTGCGACGAAAGTGTGGTTGTCTGAAGAAATTATTCAAGGTAGAGCGGGGTCGTGGCCTTGATACGAGTCAGCGACTTTGATGCGATGATGAAGCCACAAAGGAAATTGGTGTAAACTTGAGGTTGCAACTAATTGCTGATGAAAATGCGATTCTAGGTCGCGATGTATTTCGGTCACGACATGGAGGCGGAGTGGGAGTCCGCAAACAAGGAGATGTCGAGGTTCTGAAAAAAAAAGAGTTGGAGGAATCCCAGTGAGGTCGCAAGCTAATATCGAGGAGGTCGCGATAGGAAACACGAAGATGATCAAGCGAAGTCAAGTTAAGAGTGAAGTTCTGACCACTTTGTTATTTAAGGACCCCTGAGGGAGGTCGTGACCCGATCAACGAGATTGTGACCTAAAGAGCTGAACATTACAAAGCCATGTCGCGACCTAATATTGAGGTCATGTAACGCCCAGAGCCTCGCGAAGAGTCGCCCCGCAAGCAAATGGAGGATTCACGACCACTTAATCGATAAAGAACCGAGTCGCGACCGATCGATTGGTCGCGACTTCGTACGATGAGCATCAACATCCGGTGCGATTATGTTAAAAGCGAGTGAGACAACCTGCTGACGAAAATTAGCGTGAAGTCGCGGCGTCATATTGAGGTCGCAACCGGTTCCAAGCAAAGGGGCTATCAAGCGATCCGCGACCAATTGTGAGTCACAACCTAAATTTTGAACATATCACAAGCTGATAGAAACAGAAATGTGGTCATGACTTTAAAACTAAGGTCGCGGCGTGCGGTCTGAGGAAAGAAGTCGACTCGAGGATTAAAGTGGTGACAACTAAAAGGAGGTTGCAACCTAAAATTGAAGTCGTAACTAATAATTGCAGCAGAAGGGAACGACAAGCGGTGTGACCACGGTGAAGTCCACGACCACCTAGTCAATGTTGAGAAACACGGTCATAGGCGAGCTGGGCGGATAAGGAATCTAGGTTCGACATCAGCCCGAGGTCGGCGCTGAGACGATGTCTGGGCTTTTTCTTCTTCGAATTCTACTTGGATCTTTGTGCATTCGGCCCATTTTCTTTTGACATATATAAATAGACAGTATTAGAATAGTAAAGTAACCTCTAACTTTTTTCACTCTCGACACCGAGAACTGGGAGAGAAGAACGGTTCATTTTATAGTTCGAGTAGATTTTCTTTTTCTTTTCTTTTATTTTCTTTATTTTCTTTCCTTTTCGGATGCGGGTCTGACAAGCTGTGCGAGAAGCAGATAAAAATTTGGATTTTTATTTACATTTTCTTCTTAAAATTCTTGCTGAAAATTGTGAAATCTAGACAAATTTTTGGAATTCATTTCTTCTTAGTTTAATTGTGATGCGATGAGTGAAACTGACTCGATTAGATTCGATTCTGCAGTTAGTTACAGTCTTGCAAAATATGGAGGGAATTATTTGGGTTGTGATTTATTTACTTGGTGTTGTTTTTTGAATCTTTAAGTTCCCGATGGTAGTCAGAATCTGGTTCCAAGGAGTGTATCTTGCTCGATTTCGGGATGCCCTCACATTGACACGAGTTGGAGATTCACGAGAGAGTGAGAGCATTCACTTATGTGTATGTTAGACTACCATTGATGAGCTAGCGAGCTCGAAAGTTCATTTTGATAAATCCTGATTCGCTCATGGTGAAGTTGGAGGGGGTATTTAACAATATAAATAATCAGAGAGTTCCTCAATCTAAAGGGAAGCTCGACCACAGTAGGCTGAGGTCCCAATCAAAGGAAGAAGCAGATGATCGAAGGATGAGTCACCAATTAAGCGGTAGAACTTTTGCAAAAATCCTGAGAAGGAAAGCAAAATATCTGCAGTCATCAAGAAATTGGTGTGAAGTATTGAGAAAGAAAAATACCCAAATCTTGCAAGAAGATCAGAAATACAAGTAACTAGTTCGATCTTGACTTCGAGAGAAGCAAGGGCTTCTAACGAGTGAATATGGAGAAATCCAACTACAACATTTAGGCAATCTTGGACAAATCCAGATCCATCAATAAAACAGAGCAATGTACTTTTGTGTAGGAATTGACTGTTTCATTGTAATTCTTTGATAGTTTTCGTTTCTCACGGGGAACAGATTCGGTCCAGTATTTTGTTCTTTATATTTTTGGTTGTTTTCATGTTATTTCAGTTTATATTTTTAGTTAATAGTCTAGGATCTTTATTTTTCTAGATAAAACTTTCACTATCAATTTTTAGTCTAAATAGCATAGAACTTCAGTAGTTGGGGTAGTTGATTTCAAATTCTTGTCAATCTCTGTGGGAATGATACCTGGACTTACCATTAAGATTTTACTACTTGTATGACCAATGCACTTGCAGTGTCATAGACTAGACCCATTTTAAAATCTGAGGAACACAGAAGGTTTATTTAATCAAAGCAAGTTTATCGAAGTAACTTGTGGTATAGAGAAGTGTAAGGCTCTTGTAACTATATGAATTTGAGGGTTTTAGTCACATATGGAAAAAGGCAAACAAGTTTTATATATATTAGTACAAGGAGTTGAAGAAAGGATTCAATAGATCAATATTCTAACAAATGAGGGAAAAGCTAATTTGGACCTTTTTCTAAAATTTTATAAAAGAAAAGACCAAAAGCAGCTTTACAAGCAGTGGCTGTACAAGCCACTGATCTTTAACAAGCTATGTTGAAAATAATTGTTTTTTTTTTTTTTGTTCCACTAATCCTATTAATCTGAGTGTGTTTCAATTTAAGGAGATCCTTTAATGCACGGGGCAGGATTCGGACTTTGTTGCCGGCGGATGCTTGGATTGGAAAGAGCGCTTAGGAAGCAGAAGAGACTAAAGGCGGAGAATGCGGCCATAGCTAGGATGAAAGACATGACAAGACAAAGGAGCAAAGGACAGCAGCTAGAAGGCCTCTTATGGTAGACCTGATCTGGAGGATTTTTGGAGCTATCATTGGGAAGAATATTTTGCAATCGAATGACTACGTGGATGCAAACAACCCAGTGAAGCTAGCTTTGATAACAATGGTGTACTTGACATCGAGTTCAGCCATCCAGAAGACCCCAACGAGAGCACCTGGGTAGATTTCCCAGGATGGAAAATACATTGAAGCTGAATGGAATGAGCGGAGGTGACTCATTTGCATCTCTTTATTTTCCTTAAGAGATATAAGCGACCACATGGTACCAGTGTTTACCATATAGTTGAGTTGATATACTTTTAGGAAGAGAATTTGGTGGAAGCATACTTGGCGAGTTCTTTTCCCCATCTCTCACCTACGAGAGATAAGAGAGATCATAGTGTTCCGACATAGGAAGATGAGAGCTATCATAGCACAGGAAGGAAGATTGAGGCTGTAGAGGGTGCCGATGCATGGAATTGATTAAAAAACTCATATGGATATAGTGTATCCTTTTGTAAATGATACATCAAGAATTTTATCATGATGCTTCATCTTTGTGGAGCATTCAAAGAAAAAGAGATCTTTGAAGAGGCTAGGGATCGATAGAAGATGGCCCGAGTCACGATATGAAGGCTCCATGAGGTTTCAGGGGTAACAGCGGAGAAAAGTTATCGTGAGTAAAATGTGACTATGGAAGCAAAGTTAGATGCCATCATGCATAGGATGGACAAACAGGAAAGAAAATTGAACATTGCTCATGAGATAGGAGCAGTGGAAAGAGAAGCGTGAAGAAGTGATGAAGTACCTGAAGAGAGGACTCTTGTGGGGTTGAGGAGGCTAAATACATGAATGAGCCAAGGTTCTAATTTTAAGCCAAACTGCTTGGCCACACGTTCTGATCCGGCGAGGAATCATGGGAATTTCTCATACTGGTGGGGGGGGGGGGGGAGAGCGAGGGGGCGACGCCTGACGGAGGCCCGAGGCATGGGCAAATCTCCCAGCGGGGATATCGGCCAGTACGAGTTCAGCAATGACATCAAGGGGTGAGCGGGGTGACTATCGGGGGTCGAAGGAGGACCCAACCATTTGAAGAACAAATGCTATAGTTCATGGGGGACAACAGAAGACACTACACTTCCATGAACTAGAAATTATACGGTCGAGCTTTCAAGTCGATACTCGAAATTATTGAAGAATCTGAGTGCCTCAGAAGAACTTGGGGCATAGTGGGAAGCTAGCCCTTAGTATGCAAATCATAGCAAGAATTTTAAATTTCCCTCGACACCGTTAGAATCCAAAGGATGCATGGCGATTCAGGTTAAGTGGGAAGAAATTAGAGTGAACGCGAAAGAAAGGGAAAGAAGAGATTGATGCGAGCAGAAGAAATGGAAGGAAGAAGAGCGAGCATGCCCTAAAAACACTAAACCGAAGAGAATCTGAACAGGAATGCTTTGAAGGAAGTAGTGAGCAGAAATAGAAAGAGAAGGTACTAGCTTATACACCTACGATTACCATTCCCGGAGGCTTGAGAAGAAAAAAAGGAAAGCCGAGTTTCTGATTCTTGGACATCTTCAAGAAGATGAAATCAATATCAACTACGAGGTAATCAACCAAATGCCTAACTATGCAGGATTATGAATGAGATCTTGAGCAAGAAGGAAAATAGCTAGGCCGAGAATGAGTGAACTGATGCTACTGCTTGATCTGAGTTATCAGTAGCTCCCAGCAGAGAAACAAGGACCAGGCAGTTTCACCATTCCACTGCTCCATAGGGAAATATGAATTCAAAGAAGGCCTTGTGTGATTACAGTGCTGAAGTATAAATTTGATGCCTACATCGATTAGTGCAGAAGTGACTTTAGAACATACCCAATGCTTAATCACATTGCAAATGGGCGACGGTCAGTGGCACAACTAGAAGGTGTTCTTGAAGATGTGCTTGTCAAAGTGGGAAAATTCATCTTCCACAATGGATTTGTGATTATGAGATGGAGGAAGACACACAAGTTCCTTTTCTTTGCTAAGAAGACCCTTCATAACAAGCTGGGTGTTGCATGATATATGTGAGAGGTGGTGACTCTAAGGGTGGGAGAAATGAAGCAGTGCACTTTAATCTTAATAGGAGTTTGGAACACCCTGATGTAGATTCAGAAAGTTGTATGGCTGTAGAAAACAATAGACTTCTTAGTGTTGAATTGAATTCTGACTGTACTCTTTAACATTCTATCAAAGAAATTGAGATGAATTTTCAGTATCTTGAGAGTATTGATTGTGAAATGTTGCCTTCCAGTTTGTTTAACAAAGAAACAATCTCGAGCATGAATGAAAACAGTCAAGATAATGTATGCGACGGGGACCAGAGAAAAATACGAAGCGGGAAACTAGTGCGAAGTTATGTGAAGGAATTACTTGATCATTTGAAATATGATTTCTTAGAACCATAAAAGAGAAAACCAGTCATCATATCAACTGCATTGACTGAATCTGAAGAACAGAAGCTGTTGGAAATTATGAGAAAGTACAAGGAAGCTATTGTTTGGTCAATTGAGGATCTGAAGGGTATCAGTCCCTCCATTTGCATGCACAAAATATTGCTGAATAATAATGTAAAAACTTATATTGAGCATCAAAGGAGGCTAAACCCTGTGATGAAAGAAGTTGTCAGAAAAGAAGTTCTGAAATGGTTGAATGTAGGTTTTACTATGATCAGAAATGAAAAGAATGAACTGATCTAGTACATGTGGTTCCCAAGAAAGGTGGATTCACTATGATCAGAAATGAAAAGAATGAACTGATTCCTAATAGAACTGTGACAGGATGGAGGGTGTGTATTGACTACAGAAAACTAAATACTGCAACCGGAAAGGATCATTTTCCCCTGCCTTTCATTGATCAGATGTTGGATAGGTTGGTAGGACACCCTCACTTCTATTTTCTCGATGGATACTCTGGATATAACAAAATTGCCATTGCACCTAAGGATCAGGAGAAAACCACCTTTACATGCCCATTTGGTACTTTTTCTTTTAGAAGAATGCCATTTGGTTAGTGTAATGCTCCTGGTACATTCCAAAGGTGCATGATGTCTATATTTTCTGATTTGGCATAAAAAGTTATAGAGATCTTCATGGATGATTTCACAGTGTATGGATCCAGTTTTGAACGATTACTGCATAACTTAGGGTGATACTTCAAAGGTTCAATACAAGTCTAGCTCTGAATTGGGAAAAATGCCAATTTATGGTATGGAAGAGTTGTCTTAGGAGCGAATGATTTACTGCTGACAGAATTTGGAAAGGGGACTAAGCAAAAATTTCAATTATAAGAAATCTGATGCCACCCACAACAGTAAAGGGAATTAGAAGTTTCTTAGGACATCTTTGGATTTTCACAGGAAGATTTATCGAGGAGGATTTCTCAAAATTGCTAGACCAACATCTGATTGCTGAAAAAGATACTAAGTTCGATTTTGATGAATCCACGCCATAATTCTTTTGAAGAGATCAAATCCGAGACTAGTTGAAGCTCCCATCATGCAAAACAGATTGGAGCAGAGAATTTGAAATCATGTGATGCAAGTGATTTTGCAATGGGAATTTGTATTAGGCGAAAATTTGAAAAAGGTGTTAGGCATATACTATGCCCGACAAAACCTTCAATGGAAACTCGGAAAATTACTCTACCTGCGAAAAGGAGATCTTTGGCAATAGTATTTGCTTGTGGAAATTTTAAGCCATACATTTTAGGGTCCCATGTTATTATACCTGCTTGATCATGCGGCAATTAAATATCTAATGGCAAAGAAAAGCGAGGCGAGGCGTCGGGTGGGTATTGTTATTACGAATTTGATCTAGAAATAAAAGACAAGAAAGGTTGTGACAATGTGATAAAACGTCCTTGTGAGAGTGGAAAAACCTGTTGTACAAGAAGAAGAAAGGGAAAGAGCATAAAATTTTCCAGATGAGCAATTATTCCAGTTGTCACTCCAATCACCTTGGTATGCTGATATTGTGAACTTCTTAGCATGTGGAATTATGCCACCAGAACTTAGCTACCAACAGAGAAAAAAGCTAAGGACTGACAATTGGTACTACATATGGGATGACCCACTGCTGTTTAAAAAAGGAGCTGATCTGATCATCAGAAGATGTGTACCAGAAGGTGAGCAAAGCAAGATTTTACAGGAATGTCATGCATCACCATATGGAGGACATTTTGCAGGAGACAAAATAGCCCACAAAATTCTCCAGTCTAGATTTTATTGGCCTACTATTTTCAAGGACTGTTTTGAATGGGTGAAGCTGTGTGATCAATGCCAAAGAACGGGAAGTATCAGCAAAAGGCATGAAATGCCCTTGCAAGGTATCCTGGTGGTGCAACTATTTGATGTATGGGAATACCGTTTTGTAGGGCCTTTTCCAGCTTCATTTGGAAATATATACATACTCCTAGCTGTAGATTGTGTATCCAAATGGGTTGAGGCAACAACTTGTCCAAAAAATGATGCTAACACAACTGTAATCAGTGATGGAGGAAGCCACTTTGCAAATAAGGTGTTTGACAAACTCATGGGTAGATATGGTATCAAACACATTATGAGCTTGGCTTATCAATCACCTCAAGCAGATAAATGGCCCCGAAATTTCTGACAAGGAGATAAAGAAATTGCCAAGAAAAGATTGTAAGCTCAAAGCATAAGAGATTGGTCTCACGAAACTTGATGATGCACTGCGGGCATCTGAGATGCTTTTAAAACTCCCATTGGAATGTCCCCATACAGGCTTATCTTTGGAAACCCTTGCCACCTTCCTCTTTAGCTAGAATATAAAGCTATGTGGGCCATCAAGAAGCAAAATTTTGATTTCAAAGCTGCTAAAAAAGAGTGGCTACTCTAGCAAAATGAATTGGAAGAGTTGAGGAATGAAGCCTACGATAGTGCCAGAATCTACAAGGATAAAACAAAAAAATGGCATGATCAAAGGATTTTGAGGAAGGGAATCTAAAGAGATCCAAGTCACATTGTTTTAACTCCAAACTAAAACTTCTTTTTTTCTTGGAAAGCTTAAATCAAAATGGAGTGGACCCTATACAATAGTGTCAAGTACAACCTTTGGGGCAGTGACGCTTAGAACTATCAATCATGAGGAATTCAAAGTTAATGGTCAGAGATTAAAGCACTACCTTGGAAGAATGTGCAAATGGAAGAATGACTCCTAGTTCTGAATGAGAAAATTCAAGAAGTAAATATAAGAGCGAAGAAGTCTCAATGGAAGACTAAAATCAGCAAACTGGGTGGAAGGCAATCCACATCAGTTTGTTTTAAGTTTTCCCCTTATTCTTTTTGTGTGGAAGTTTTTAATAGCTTTGTGTAATTTATTCATTACTGCTTGAAGATTAAGTAAATTTTTTTTTTTTTTTTTAGTTTTGCAGGATAATAAGAGTGGGCAAAGGAGGAACATCTATAATCAAACTTCCAACTGCAAAGAGGCAAAGCAAGATACTCTTCTCGAATTTATTTAAATCTTTGTCTCCGATATATACATTGGAAAGTTCGGGGGAAATTATTATTATTATTTTTATTATTATTTTCTTATTTTTGTGTCAATTGAATCATGCATATGAATGGATTCGTTAAATATTTGAATGATGAATATGAATTGAATTATATTTGTTTTGATTGATTTGTGAATTGAAATTGTTGTGAATTTAACTGTTCATGCTGAGACCCGAAATTTTCTCGGGTCGCACATCGTCTAAGTCGCAACTGTGATAGAAATGAATATAATTATGATGAGAAAACAGTCGCAACATAGATTTTGAGTTTATACAGATTCTCGTCGCAATATCAATGCATAGGTCGCGACCAAGAAGCTGCATATCGGGCAATAATGAGGAACAGTCGCACAGCCATATTGAGGTTTCAGGGACTACATCATGTGCTCGATTAAAACTTTAGTTAAGTAATTTAATTGTCCAAATCTTAATAAAATTAGGTTTTATAAATCTTCATTCGGGGCGTAAACATTGTGAGATAAAGATTTATCAAAATCATTAACAAGAGGTTCTAAATTTAATGTCGCTACCCCCATGTCGCAATCATGACATGGAGCCAATTTCCATTCCAACTTCCATTCATCTTCAATTCATTCAAAATTTTCCACTTCTGCGTTCATCGTTTTGAACCCTTGACCTAAACTATTATTAATACAGAACCAGACACCCAACCTGAATTAAAGGAATCAGTTTAGGTCGCGTAGTTTCGAAAGAAGAATTCAAGGAAATTCAATGCATCTCAGAGAGAAACGATCAAACTTCCTTCAAGTTTTCCTCATTCTTTCTTAAAATCTCTGTGAAATAGCCAAAGGCTGATCCGAAAATTTCTTTTCATTTAATTCATTCATCGAAATTTTAAAAAGAGAATAAGAGCTCATTCAAGAGAATCAAGGTCACTATAAAAGGATGGGAAGACGTAAAGAATGAACAATGAAAATGAATGAAAAGGAGAATGAGGAAAAGATGAGTTCCACAAGGCTACAAATGCAGAGCAAGATGGAATTAATGAGTCAAACAAACTAATTCACTTCATGATTCTAAAAAACGCCTATCAGTTTACAAATGGATGTCAAGGAATTGGAAGAAGGTTAATCAGGAACCCCCATCATCCGGGAGAACCAGCAGAGTGAGGCAAGGAAAAGGCCACCTTAGTGCTGAATCAGCCCGCTATCAACCCCTTCCTCCTGCAAATTCGACAAGGGAACTGATAGCAGAGCTATAGCCTTTGTGAGGAAGGCATAAGGTTTTAGATCAAGAACAGAATTTTTCTCCTGATTAGACCTACCCTATTTGTACTCTTAGCATTACTGCATTTATAGAGAAATCGATTGTACTAAACATCGACATGCCTGGAGCATTTGAACATTGAACAATAATATTCCAGCTTGTTAATAATCTGGTCGCTGTGGGTTCACGGATCGATATGATAAATTGTGTGTTTGTGTCATTTCCTGTTAATGTGCCAAATATGAGAACCTTGTATGAACAATGACCACATGACCAATTCTGTTTTATCTCAAGAACAATAATGAAAAAAAAAAAAAAATCCAAGTACATTAGTAAATGAATTTGGTGAGTAGCAAATTCTATTTAAAACCAAATAGATCGCAAAATTGGAAAAGTGGATAATGCCAAAGAAACACAAAGGTCATGATTGAAAGGTATATAAACAAAGAAATCAATACAAGTCTTGAAGAAACAATACAACTGGGTCAACAAACTCTAAACTTTGAGAAGAATTAGAACATCTTCCTCGGGAAATTCATGATTAAGAGCCATGGTCCTGAACTTGTTAGATTATCGATCGAGGCGAAATCTGTAAAACAACAACAAGAAGATAGGCCATCCTCGCGCTTGAGCTTTCCAAGCATACCCTCAATATATGCTAAGGCATACCCTCTAGTTCCATGTTGGTGCCAAACAAGCCTTGGGCTTCTTCAAATGACAAAGAATCGAAACCCGAACTCTTCCTCGCATTAACCCATGAAGAGATTCCCAAATTCATCCACTTCCAACATTTAAAAGTCTACTGCATGAAGAAACAAGTTCAAAAATATTTCCATATATTACAAGCGTAGATGAGAAGAAATAACTTGAAATATTAGGAAAAGAAGATAGAAATTGAGAAAAGAGGAATAAGTTTTGTCTTCAGGCCAATCTCCTATGAATAATTGGTTTCGTAGGGTGTTGTAACACCTAAAATCTTAATGCCAACCCAGGCATGGAGTCATGTTCCAAAGTTCTCTATATGATAGAAAGCCTAAGAAGACAAAACATTACACTATTCCCATTCTTAGAAAAACAGAAGCAAAAGAGTTCTAGAACAAGGGAACTAGCCTGATAAGGTGCAAGTGGCAATCAAAATACCATAAAAAGATTTCAAAAAGATGCACCAAGCCAAGATTAAGTAAGAATCTACAAGACAAAGAAGGAAATGATGAAAGTCAAGGCATTCAGTAAAGAAAGAGTGGAAACTCGGGTAATTTGCAACTTAAATTTTCCCATTATCTACCCAATTACCTAAGCCCAACATTATGTTTAAAAGACCTCATTCAAGGTTGAATTTACTTTACATTAGCGGAGATCAACAGAAAACAAGCCTATGGGACTCGACTCGCTTTTCTAAGGAGACTTAATACACTAAATCTCACATGAGATTAAAAAGGATTGCAGGCCCATTACTGTCAATACGTAACAAGACTTCATTAATAAACTATTTAAATACATGATTTATCAAGGAATTTCCAGATAAAAGTGGAAACTTATCTCTTCTTAAATCGACACCGAAATTTAAAATGAGGTCATATCTCCTATTTCAAGTTAGAAGATGGAATAAGAAAGACTGTGGTGTGAATAAAAAAAATGTCCTTAAAATTTAAGCTTAATTGTTTGAGGACAAACAATACTTTCTTTTCTTTGCTTGGGGACAAGACAAATTTTAAGTTTAGGGGAATTTAATGAGTCTAAAAACTCATTTGATTTTTAATCCATTTTTCTTAGTTTATCAGAAGATAATGTTTATCCATATTATGCAAACTGCACTTCTACTTCAAATTTAATTTTTGCGTAAAAATACAAACAGGTTTAAAATCCCAAAGAAAAATTTGGGAAGAATTCAGCCTGAGAACATAAAGGAGGTCGCAACTTGAAAATCGAAGTCACGACAAGGAGCTCGTTGTTCAAGATTTCAAGTCAAACATCACTAAGACCAGCTTAATGAGGCCATGACCAAGAAAGTGTGTGTGGTCGGGAGTATGAAAGAAATTATTCAAGGCAAAAACTATGTCAGAATTTTGATATGCCAGAAGCTACAAAGGAAGCGTCAGAGAAACGAGGTCAGTAATTACAGCCAATGAGCATCTGATCTGTGGTTCGCGACGTGTACTTCAAATGACATGGAACTCGAATCAGAGTCACAAATAAGAGATTCACAGGTTGCAAATACAAGAGAGTTTGAGAATCGAATGAGGTCAAGAACCCTAATGATCAGCCGCGATAGAAACCCGGGTTGAGCTGCCGAAGTCCCTGCAGGAAATTGTCGCAACCACTTTGTTATTTAAGGACCCCAAGGAGGTTGTGACCGACCACTGAGGTCAGATCAAAGAAACACTCGAACATTACAGCTTCTCATGTCGCAACCTAATATTGAGGTCAGAATACGAAACCTCGCCACGAAGTCCTTACTAAGCAAATGGAAGTTACAACCACTTTAATCAGCCAGATCCATGAATGCAATTAATCACCAGGTCGCGATCTCATACACAGCAACAACATCCAGGTCGCAATTATGTTAAAAGCAACTGAGACAACCTGCAACCATAAAGGAGTAACGTGAGGTTGCGACATCATATTGAGGTCACGACCGGTTTAAAGGCAAGGGGCTATTAAAAGCAGCCATCATCAACATAGTCACAACCTAAATTCCGAATATACGTGAGTGAATTGTATTCAACCAAAACCGAGGCCGACGCGCGGCAAATAAGGAAAGGAAGTCCTCGACTTTAACTAAAGCAGATAAACTAAAAGGATGCCGAACCTAAAATTGAAGTTTGGGATCAAATTTAAACATGGAACGATGACGTCAGCGACCACAATCGAGGTCACATAACCAATCAACGAAGTCAAGTAGAAACCTAGTCGCAATCAAGAACTCCGGTCGTGAACTCAACAGATGCAGGTATGAATAGAAATGTGAGTTGACGCAGAACACACCCGAGACAATAATCCTGGCTTTTTTTCTGAATTTACCCGATCTTGCAGATTCTACCATTTTCTGACATATAAATAGACAAGGTTAGAATAGGTAAAGTAACCTCTAACTTTTTCACTACACAGAACCTGGAGAGCAAAGATAACACTGTATACTTTTGTGAGTAGATTTTCTTTCTTTTTCTTTTCTTTTCTTTATTTTCTTTTCTTTCGATCCGAATCTACGAACCGTGGTAGAAACGGACAGTTCGGATTTTTATTTATGTTATTTTCTTCTTAAAATTACCGCCTAAAATCAGGAAATCTAGACAAATTTTGGAATTCATTTCTTCCGCATTAATCACATTATAAAGACGTGATCGCATCGATGCTCCATTGTTAATCGTTATGCAAGAATTCAAACGCAACTCACCGGATTCGATTTCAATCGTTAGTTGCGCCTTTTCTGCTGTAATATGGAGAGAATTATTCGGGTCATGGATTTATTTATTTCAGTGTTGTTAATCGCGGTTCCCACGGTAGTACCGAATACCGCTTAAGGAGCCGTGATTCGCTTCCGATTTCCAGGATGCCCTCTACGTGACAGCAGTCGAGAGATTCCCGAGAGTCAGAGCATTCACTTATGGGTATGTTAGGATCACCATCATGAATCACAGCTCTCCGAAAGTTCATTTTGATAAACTTCATTCGCTCATAATTGAATGAGGAGTATTTAAATATAAATAATCGTGAGAGTTCACCTCAATCTAAAGGAAGCTCCAACCTCGTGTTAGCCGATTCAATCAAGGGAAAGGAAGAACCAATAGATCTGAAGGATGAGTCACCAATGATTCGCATGCACAGCAGGTGTTATGAATCAACAAAATTTATACCTAACCATCATATCAGTTTAGCATGATTCATCGTAATATGCTGGGCTTTAGGATAAAACAATGGGATGGGTTTTCATCTTACAAATGATCTAGATAATGATCAAACGGATGAGGCTTTGTTTAGATTTCTCGATCTGCGACAAAAATGCTTGTTGTCATTACCATGTTAACTAAGGAAATTCAAATAAAATGTAAAAGAAGACTCAAGTTTCTGCCGTCACTTGGTATGAGATATGGTTGCAAAGGTATCCTAAGAGCCCCGCATTGTATATAAACATATATAGTCATCTCCAAAACCCGATCTGTTTAACTTTAAAACCAACCCTAAGAATATCTCCTTTCAACTATGGCATTTACTAAGCATTTAATGTCTTCACATGGAAACTAAAGATTAATCACCTCGAGCTATTCAGTAGTTGACATCTAATGACGTCATGTATCTACCATTAAGAATACATCGAACCAAAAAGCATGCCAAGTATCGACTAAGGAAAATACATCAAATAACTTTTAAACCCAGTTTGGTGCCGGAACATAAATACGTAGTACCCGTCTCGAAAATATGAACCCAGCAAACCACACCAACCTAACTAGCAACACTCCTCTTCAAGGCTTGTGAGTCTTTAGCTAAACATCATTTGAAAATGTCATCCTCAAAGTGTGCTCAAGTGCCCTAGAGCGAGAGAAAGAGAGAAGAGTATAAATGGGGCCGGGAATAAGGTTGTAATCGAAATGCTTTCTAATGAAAGTTAGGTTACAAATGTTTATAAGATGGCTTATATACTCTTTACAAAAAGGCAGAAACCACAATTTAACCTGGGGAATATATCACACAAGAGGCATAATGGAAAAGGCCAATCCAGGTCGTTTAACCCAAACATGAGCAGAATACTTATATATAGCGAAATTTTCGCTATCATAGAAAAATTTCGCTATGTAGCAAAAATTTCTCTATAATTGCGAAAATTTCGCTATAATTGCGAAAATTTCACTATATCATAGTAATTTCGCTATTATTACGAAATTTATTTATTATAGCTAAATTTTTCGCGCAATAGCAAATTTCATATATTTCTCGCTGCTTCCACATTTGGCCCAAATTTCCGCATCCACTTATTTCACCAATTTCTTCATCCTCGCTTGATGTAATCGAATATAAATCATAGAACTGGATCAACTCAACTTCGATATGCTTAGTCAGATATGGTGGGATGTTTATGAAACTGCAAAACCACACAAAATACCTTCAGAATATTAAATCATTAGTACCAAAGGGACCTACACGTGTCAATTGGCTTAATTAATATGATTAGTACACAAAAAGCACTCAAAACCTATCTTAAATAGGGCTCAAATTAGCACTTTTTGGGCATTAATCAACCAATTAAGTGGTAGAACTTTTGAACCCAAAATGGGGTCATGTTTTTGAACCAAAACACGGCTATAACAATTTCGCTATAGCTGTAATTTCGCTATATAGCGAATTGCTATCATAGCGAAATTGCCATAGCTAAAATTTCGCTATAATTGCGAAAATTTCGCTATTCTAGCGAAATTTCATATATTCTCCTGATTGCTTCCTGCATCATTCAGCCTGCATCCAGCTTATTTCATCTTCAATTTCTTCATCCCCGGCTTGATGTAATTGAATATAAATCGTGAACTCCTGTGACATCAGCTCAACTGATATGCTACTGAGAGTGAGAAGCCATGAGTCCTGCAAAACTACCAAAACAGCCTCAAAACACAATCATTAGTACCAAAGGGACCTACACGTGTCAATCGCTTATTCATGGGATTAGTACACAAAAACCACTCAAAACCTATCTTGGGGATAGTGGCTCAAAATAGTACTTTTTAAAACAATCAACCAATTATGGTAGAACTTTTGCAAAAATCCTAAGAAGGAAAGCAAGGATTCAGAATGCGAAACGTGTGAAGTATCGGAAAGAAAATACCCGGGACCGTAAGAAGATCGTAAATATGTTAATCGTCGATTCGACTCGAGAGAAGCAAGGCTTCTAACGAAAGTGAATATGGAGAAACTAACCGCAACATTTTAGCACCCGACAAATCTCGATCCATCAATAAAACATAATGTACTTTGTAGGAATCGATTGTTTCATTGTAATTCTTGATAGTTTTCGTTTCTACAAGGAACATATTCATTCAAAGATTTCGTTTACATATTTGGTTTGCTTCATGCTATCGCTTTATATTTCTTCTAATAGTCTAGGATCTTTTATTTTTCTGGGGAGCAAAACTTTCAATTACTCGCTTAAATTAAATAGCAGAACTCTGCAGATTGGGTAGTTGATTTCCAAATTCACAACTTCTAAGGAATGATATTCGGACTCATCTGCATTTACTACTAGAGACTAACGCACCGCAAAGTGTCATAGACTAGACCCATTTTTAAAATCTTGAACACCAAGAAAGGTTTATTTAATCAAGCAAGTTTATCCAAAGTGACATGGCTATAAGAGAAGTGTAAGGCTCTTGTAACTATATGAATTTGAGGGGGTTTTAGTCTATATGGAAAAAGGCAAACAAGTTTTATATAATCATGTTTGGGATCAAAGATCTAATAGATCAATATTCTAAATGTTATGAAAGTTAATTTGGACATTTTTCTAAAATTTTATAAAGTTAAAGACCAGCAGCTTTACAAATGGGTCGTGACAAGCCATCATCTTAACAAGCTATGCTGAAAATAAAATTTTTTTTTTAAAAGTTGCCTCCACTAACTATTAACTGAGGTGTTTCAATTTCAAGAGATCCAATTTATGAAGCAGATTCTAATTGTCACAATGTATTAATCGAATTGGAAAGAACACTCGTAAGCTTAAGAAAGAGACTTAAAAGGAAAGGTGGTAACTTTTTAATATGTATGAAAGATATGGTGACCGTATTTAGAAGCAAAGGACAAGAATGTAAGTGCCTCCTACGATCGACACAAAGGAGAATTTCTGTAGGCCTACCATTCAAGAAGAATATTCCGCACCCGATACCTACTGTGGATAGTAAACAATCTCGAATCGGGCTGCCGGCAACACTATAAAGAAGATCGTGGGCCATCGGGTTACCCCATCGGCACCTCAAAATTAAGCACCAAGGTGATTTCAGATTTGGCAAATACTATGAATGAATGACAAAGCCGCATCTCTTCCCATTTTCCCTTAAGAGATATAGCAGCTACATGGTACGAGTCATTACCATATGGTTCATTGACACCCTGTGGCGAGTCATAAAGCATACTTCAAGTGTGTTCTTTCCATCTCCTCACCTCCGAGAGAATGCAAGAGGGATCATAAGTTTCAATTAGTGGGGAAGACGAGATCATACATAGCCCCGGGAAAGACCCAAGAGGTCAGCCAAGAAAGTCTGATGCATGGAAGGATTTTAAAAACCTCGACGATATAATGTATGGTACCACGCTTAGCCCTCATTGCGTGGATCGACTTACCTTTTGCTTCGACTTAAACCCACGGTCAATTGTAGATCTTAGAGAGAAGCAAAGAAAAAAAAAATCTCTCTCTTCACGCTCTCCCGTCCGTCCGTCCCCTTTTTTTTACCTTTATGCTTTCTTTTTTCTTTCTTTTTCGCCATTATTATTATTATTATTGGCTATTATTATTATTTGAATATATGGATCATATCGTCATTCAACCATTTCGCCTCGGTAATTATTTTCATCAATTTATTTTAGTCGAATCGTCGTCATTTCAATTTCCGAGATTCTTCGCAAAAATTCATTCCGGTCACTAACGCTTATCACCAGAAAATCGTAAAATATTCGCTTGTCTTTAATTCGATGAAACTTTTCCGTCACTAGATTTGCCAAAGCACAAATTTAATGCGCCTATTTCCTATCCGAGATCGAGAATTTTTGTGCTCCTCACCATTATGGCAATTTATTATTATTATCCGTCAGAATTTCTAAAATTTCTAATAATTTTTTTTCTGCTTTATAGCTCCAATAATTCTTAAAATCCTTACAATTTTATCCTGAAAACAACTTTAAAATACTACTCACGGCACTCAAATACTATGAAGCCCTCAGCACATATTATCTGTGGTTATATGATTTAATAACTTTCCTGGATGGGCACAGAATCCTCCTCCTTCTCTAGAACATTTCGTCCCTCAAATGAACAAACTAAACCTTAAAGAAAGGAAAATACCTCAATCCTAAAATACTGAGGATAATTGACGGCAGATCTCGAGCCTCGCCCTAAGTGAACTGCCTCCCTCCTCATGATCCTTCCATAGACTTTAACTAAAGGAATCACCTTAATTTCTAAACCTCAGTTCTTGCACTACAACTGCATGTTTCCTCTATAAGTTAGGGTTCTCCTTTAGCCACACCACTACTTTCTCAAGACATGTGAAGGATCCGATGTATTTCTTAACATCGACACATGGAATGTGTCATGAATCCTGGATAACTCTGGGGGTAACTTCAACCTGTAAGCTACTGGTCCCACCTTGCTCACAATCTCATAAGGCCCTATAAATCTCGGACTAAGCTTGCCTCACCTCCCAAATCTCAAAACACCCTTCCAAGGAAACAGAAGACCCGGCCACCCATTCGAACTCGCAAGTCTCGCACGCTATCCCATAACTTCTCTCGTCTATCTCTTGCCGCTCAAGTTATCACTTTACAACTCCTCACTTTCAAGTGGACCCGCACCGAACTCGTGGCCTACCGGCCTCCTCCTCTCACCGACCTCATCCCAAAGACACTAGAGTCCTACATTTTCTACCATATTGCTCTCAACACGCATCTCAGCACGGCCTAATAGCTATCATTGCAGCTTAACTCCATCGCCAAATGATATATCCCAACTCCCCTTTGAATTCCATCAATGTTTCAAGATATCCTCTAACATCCGAATGGTCCTCTCTAACCGCCATCCGCCTAAGGATGAAATGTCATGGTCAAATGAAGGCGAGTACCTAAAGCCGCCAGAACTCGCCAAACCTCGATAGGAACCCGGTCCTGGATGAAAACTATCGAAATCGAACCCCACGAAGTCTCACTATCTCATCCACATACAACTCGTCAACTTTTCCAAAGAATCCCCTAACATTAACTCAGAAAATGAGCAGACTTCCCGTCAATTGATCGACTATCACCCAGTATAGCATCGTGTCGCCTCTCGAGTCCGTGGGAAGACTCGCCAAAATCCATAATGATCTTCTCCCATTTCCAGGTCAGAACAGACACTGTATCTTCCTATGGCCTTCTCTAATGCTCGCTTCATCTCGCGACAAGTTGAAGCCTGAGACGAAACCCGATCTCTCTTCTCATCCCATTCTACCGTAATGTTCTTTCAAAGTCTCGACATCTGTACTAATTCGGATGTGACAGTATGCAGATGAATGTGTTTCTTCCATAATGTCTCTTCAAATTTCGCCATACTCTAAACACATTCTCCGCCCTTTCACTATCATACTATTAATTTTATTTGAAACTCGCTTCTTCCCTTTCGTTTATCTCTTCCTTAAGCTTAATCATCTATGGATCCTGCAACTGCCCTACCCGAATCTGATCCACTAGAGAGGCTCCACATGAAATGTGGCTAATAATGCCTTCGAATCCTCAACCTCCAATATCACCCCTAAAGCTCTCGATCCACCAATACTGATAACCCGATCTCATACGAGACAAAGAACTCGACCGCCTACTCAAGGCATCCTACGACATTGGGTTTTTCCCCGAGTGTACCTAATAGTACAGAGTCCTTAATCAACTCAAGCCATCTGGCCAGTTTAACTCTTCGTGAAATATATTAAAGACTCTTATGATTTGTAAAGATCCTGCAAGGAACACTATATAAGTAATGTCTCCATATCTTCAGGGCAAACATAATTGTTGCAAGCTCTAAGTCGTGGTATATAGTTCTTTCCCACGTTTCTTCAACAGCCTAGAGGCATACGCAATCACCCTATTTCATTCAAGATCAAACACAACCTGGCATCTCTACCTGTGAAGCATCACCGTAAATCACAACCCATCTTCCATCAAGCAAAGCTAGAACCAGAAATAAGTTTAATCTACCTTCAATTAAACTCTACCGATACTATCCACCCAATCATACTGGCACCTTTTCGTCACCGTCAATGGGCCGCTTATCCAGAACTCAGAATCGCCTAAAAATACCTGTATAGGCTTATAATAATTCTTATTATATATTTCTAGCATAAATTGAAATAACTCCTGGTTTTTCCAGAAAACTGATAAATTACAATTGTGAAGTAATGAATATGAGTATAGACAATATTATATGCTAAATGAGAAATTTATTTCAACCCCGAAAATTTATTAAGTGAAAAGGAAATTGGAATGTAAACGAGGACCTATAAAATTATAATTATTTCTTAATGCCGAAAAAGAATTAAATGATAAATGAAGGTGAAATGAAGAGTTAAAATACTAAAAATGACAAATAGGATTTATCAGGTAAGCCAAACAAGGCTTACGCAAATATGGGGCTTAAGAGACCAAAATGGTCTAAGGGCTCATTTGCTAAACCGATTTGGAGAGGATGAGAGGAGAAAGCCAGGTTTTGGGAAAAAGTGAGACGGTGCAAAATCCAAACCCATTTGCTAAAGATCTTTGCAAGAAGGCAAGAAAAGGCTATGCTTTGCGTACTAGATAAGAACAAACCCTAGAAAACTTTTAAATGGTGTTCGTTGAAAAACCCCAATCCATCCACAGTTTGCTCATGGCTGCTTAGATGACTTTAGAATGTTAATGGCAGATCTCATGATTTGTTTTGAGATTTTGAGTGATTTTCGAGAAAATCACAAAAAGGAGAAAAACATGAAAAATCGGTATTTTTTGGCTCCTACGCCGTGAATGAGGGGAACCCATCGCCGCAGCGCAAAGTGAACCCATGCCATTAGCCGCAGGTGCCCTCAAGAAGAAGGCTGTGCCAAAACACACCCTCTAGTACGCTACGACGAGCTTTGCTACGCCACGTGAGAGCAAATTTCTGGATTTGTTCCAAAGTCCTACATTCGCACTCCGATAGTTTAAGGACCCATTAAATTACATAAAGTCTAAATATGATAAAACCAAATGAAAACATAACATACTCATTACCTATGAAGTTCATTCGGGGCGTACTTAAATGTCCCAACTCAAGACCCAACAAAGATTGTTCTAGTTCACTAAAATGTATAATAATTGTTTATCCACTAAGAGTGGCGTAATTGTTATCGGGATAAGGGACAGGCGAGGACTACCTAACCTAGACTGAGATCGAAGGGAAGGAAACAGAGCCGATAGCTTTGCTTGTTCACCAATTTATTCTTATTTCAAGTGTTTTGATAGCACACCAACAACTTCAAATGATTGGGTATGAATGAGTATATCTTTGAAATGATATTTACCAAAGTGCATATGGATTTGAAAATGTGATAATGAAATGTTTGACGATTAATCATGTGAGTGATTAATCACTGTAAATTTAATTAATAATTCGACATTCCTGAATTGAATCGATATACTAATGACCAACATGGCGTGATTCACCAATCCATCCGTCATGAAGGCAACTCCGAAAATGTCCATGTCCAACTTTGCGGGTGATTATACCCAAAGTACAATTTTTTGAACCCTATTAGGATAGGTTTTGGCGCTTTTGCGCACTAATCATGTCATTGCCAATTGAAGTGTTCAAGGTCTTCTTGGCATCATCATGCTGCTTAGAGGGTGCTTGATGGTTTCATGTTTTTTGCACTAAAGTTCAATATCTGACGATGATGAATCATGAAGTTCAACTTTACGTCACCATCAACCAGCCCAAGAATCAATGAAACCACAAAGTGAAGAAAATCGAATGTGAGAAGACAGGAGGTGTTATGTTGAAAATCACGAAACCAAAG
The DNA here is from genome assembly GCA_016808115.1 of Tetrastigma voinierianum. Classification (NCBI taxonomy): domain Eukaryota; kingdom Viridiplantae; phylum Streptophyta; class Magnoliopsida; order Vitales; family Vitaceae; genus Tetrastigma; species Tetrastigma voinierianum. Next base: position 1,081,949 of record JAEQBH010000582.1, read on the forward strand.
AATTTCGCTTAAGTTTACTAGTGGGCTCACTGGTCATGGGCACTTCGCGAACCTTAGCAAAAATTTTCAAGAAGTTCAAATAAATCAGATTTTCGCTGTGACACCAGGTTTTCGCGGCACTGCTCCTAGCGAAATTTCATGATTTCGCACTCACGAAAAATTTCGCTAAGCTAGCCGAAATTCAAGCCTTAGCGATTTACGCTTATGCCTTATGATTGCTACCACTTAAATTTTCACCAAATAAATGCAACGCCGCCATGATGATTGATGAAAGCAACCCACCACCTGTGTATTACTCTCTGCCTCTTAACTTAGCCAAATTCAGGCTGGGTATTTTCATGTATCGAGGTGGCTTCATATAAACCCCTCCTTTGTAATAGATAGAGAATTTTTGGGGGAAGCAAATAATTGGGGAGAGAAGAATTTGTAAGTTTTCATTTTTGTAACAAAGTCTCAGATTTTATTTAGGGTTTTATTTCCTCTCTTCTCTCTCCTCTTTCCCATTTCTAGGCTGCCAAACACCCTCTTCAGATGACAACTCAAGAGATGCTCTCGCTGCCTCCTTCTTTGGAAGGTGAAGGAAGCCAAAGCCAGCGGCGGGCATACGCATGTCAGTTCTTGTAACAAAGTCACACCGCATTTATGGCCCTCATCTTCTCAAATTAGGGTTGAATAGCTTTCAATGTTATTGATTTGGCCAATACTCTCCATAAGCGGATTAAAGCTGTATTACTTATCATAGATGCACTCAGGGTTCATTGGGGACGGTCTTTACGAGCCTCCGAAACATATTTAAAGCTGTGGTTTCAAACTGGTGCATTATAGCCGCATGCTACCCGTGGTTTACCAAATAGAGTTGTCATAGGGTGAGGTTTGCTAGTTAAACATAGATCCTGCTATGCCAGGATTTAGGTTGTTTGTCATAATCGCGAGGATAAACCCGAGGACACTTGTTTGCCCTAACTTACCAAGTTAGTGACCTAAATCTTCGTTAATTTTCACACTTTACCACTTACAATTCTCGTCAACCTGCTTCCACCGTTTTCAAGCAAATCCAAAAAGTCCAAATAGAAGCCTTACCTTTCTTGCACTTATGCAAATCATTTCTAGATGAAAACCCATCCCTCACCCGACCCTAGACCACTATACTCGCAAAGAATGACTACCGCAAAAATAGTGAGGAACTAGGTGTATATAAATTTCATGATTTTAGCTCAGCTCACTGTGTACTTAATTCACCTTAATGCTGCTGGACGGTGCCAAACTACTAACGGTAGTCATGTACTTCTTGTGATCAAAATCACAAGTAGGTAACCTTACTTTTTATCAATGTCATAGATCGCGCTTTCTTCACTAAGTAAAGAATCGACCGCTTTTTGCTTTACGTCACTTAATTTTCGTAGTTAATTTAACCTTGTAGTTTCTCATAAGTTTTCGCTGTCTCTGCAAATTTTGTAATGTGCTACAACAGTGGGATGAGAGACACATCATAGACTCGATAGAATCAAAGACACAACCCGACCCACTGAAGTCGAGTACATATCGATACCATGGATCCTATACCCGAGGAACAACAAAGCCAAACTGTGATCCCACAATCCAATGTTTATAGAACCAATGAGGGATCACATCCACCCTCCTGTGAGTTGCCCCATCCCCTCAGACATTCCTCCCGCTTAAGATGTAGCAAATAGGCCATATTTTCGTACCCCTACTCCCTTCATATCACGGTATGGAAAATGAAAATCCATACACTCATATTGGGGATTTTGAGGAGGTCATGACTACCTTTAAGGAAGGTATGATGGACATGGATTTGCTGGAAGCTAAAAGCATTTCCACTACCTAGCGATTAAGTACAAGATATGGCTCAACTCATCGAGGCCTAGAACCATTAAATTGGCCGAGTCAGCAGCACTCCTCACAGTTCTTCAAAGGCTCATAAGACCAACACTCAAGAGACAAATTTATACATTTGCATCATGACGGTGAGAGATTTTACCGCTGGGAAAGATTTATGGAAACCATCAGCAGACACATCAGCGGGTTTGATACTCGATGTCAGTGAACCACTTTACGTGGTATGTCTCCCGCTACGAGGCGCCTTGGAAACCATGTGTGGAGGAGACTTTCTGAGTAAGCATCCTGACGAAGCCATGGATTTTTTAAATTACGTGGCTGAAACTTCTAAGGGTTGGGATGAGCCTAACCCTAGAGAATTGGAAAGGATGAGACCCACAGTTAACCCAAGGCTGGATGTATGCACCGCGTAAGAAATAAGATGAGAGCTGGGGATTTCAACCTAGCAGCGAAAGCGAGGAGTCAAGGTAAACAGCCCAAGAGGTGATGCAAAGGATCGGTAATCCTACACAAAGCCCAATCTCGCACCAATTTCAATCCCTCAGGCACCCAGCAGTAATCCATGTCTTGGCGGCCCTCGCAAAGGAAGGATTTTGATGGTCAATCGTGCAAACACCGTAGACAATACAAGCCACAACAACCATTGCTCCATATGGTAATACCTACAATTCCACCGGGAGGAATCACTCTAACCTCCTGGGCTGAGACCCAACCCCGCCTATGTACTCCCCAAAGCAAACCTCGCCATCCTCACAAATACAACAACCATCATCCTCTCTCCGCGGAACAAGCTATATTGAATTTCCAGTAAGGTGGGCGGGGCAACTTGTTGAGGAACAAAGGAATCAATGTGCAACTCGCACAAAGGATCGACATCGTAGAGTACAATCGAATAAGAGAATAGATGGGCTCGAGAGCAACTCAACCTCGTAAAATTGATAACTTACGCATTCAATCACCAAGATCAAGTTGCTGGGAGGTACAAGAGAAAGGGAGGTTTCCATCACAAATGGGGCCTCCAAATCCTGGGTGAACCATGAGGCTCAGGTCATCCAACAATTTAAATGGATAGTTAAGGCTATAATTACCCCGAGAAGGAAAGAGATTGACAACCTATGCCAAAACCCGTTGAAAAATCCGTGCAAGGAGAGGAATCATAGCCGAGCATATTCTCCTAAAGGAGGATTCAATGAGTCACTCACATACCACCCCATTTCCACAAGCACTTGGGAGGTAAGAAGAAGGCATCTCGCGAAGCGTGCATTTTAGGAGGTCTTAAGGCGCGAAGGTTAACATAGCCTTATCGACATAATCAAACAAGCGCCGCTTACGCAAAATTCTTTTCGAAAGATCTTTGCACAATCAAGAAGGACAGTATCAGAAGAAGGCATTTCTCATCGAACATGTCAAGCATAATCCAAAGCAAATACCTCACAAATACAAGGATCCGTGATCTCCCACCCCTTGCCAATATCGTGGAATCAGATGTAGAAATCATCAAGCTGATGAGCCAGCAGTGAACCTCATGCCAGATTCAAGATACAGCTAGGTTTAGTGAACTTAACCTACCAACATCACACTCACCGGGCCGATATCGTTGAAAATCCCTAAGGATAGTTGATATCGAGTAAAAGACAAATTACTACCAAGATTTTAGCCGACACCGAGCCAATTCGCAGCGAACCAACCGCAAACACTAATCATCTTAGATCTACCTCATTTCTCGTCACACCAAAGTAATAATAATCACTAAGAGCTACAATCAACTTTGGTAACATGACCTCGAGTTAAACATCTTCTTCATTTCTGAATACCAAACATGAGTTTACAGAAAATAAAAACTATTTCACCTGATGAAGTTGTTTCGACAACATGCAGTGGAAAGCAAATTGTCCAGAACTCAGGAGACTACTAAGTACATAAGAAAGTTATCTACCATCAACACCTAACTACAAGCCACCGCTTCAATCTCGTAAGCCATCACAGAGGAGCAAATCAACATTCTGGGGCACCCAACACCATGGAGTCAAACCCTGTGCTACCAGCTGAGGAGATCATTCTCTCAATTTCTTGAGTAAATGTTGAGATTGAATCGTTCGTGTTTTCAAACCGACCAAGTAGCTCCACAATTTTTACTTCATTTTAATTACACTTAGTTAATTTCGGGGCTATTTTTAGAAAATTTTTAACTTAAAATTTTCATATTCATTATATTATAGTATTGTATTTTAAATGAATTTATGTTTTTTATATAATACTTTACTTATAATGCTCTTAAAATATCAATATTTAATCCGAAATTTTGAATCAAGAGCGGTGTATTGCTCAGTCAAATTCGTTAAAAATAATGAATTGGTAAGTAATAATCTCTTCTACTGCCCATGTTGGTTCTATATAAACCTGGTAGAGGGATAGCCAAGTAGTCACTTCATATTTCCTCCCCAAGAAAGCCTCTCCAAATAAGCCTCGAGTCCCATCCACTCTGCGGGTCATCGCCTTCGCGACGCCGACGCGCCAGACGACCGGAGCCGCCGGCGCCGCCTCGCTCTCGCACTCCCCGACGCGTTTCGGTGCCCCGGGCCATCGCCGGCAGCCAGCGATCGAGCTGCCGCCGGCCGCCAGGCTCGCTTCGCCGGCATTTCGCCAGAGCCACCGCACTCGCCTCGAAAGTGTTGACGAGCCCCGCCCCGAAAGCATCCACCACACGCGCGCGCCCACTACACCGCACACGCTTGCACTAGGCCGTCACCGCCGAGCCTTCAAAGGAGCCTCCACAAGGTCTGGGGGATCGCGTGGCTGTCTGGGCCTGGGTGCCCCGTCCCAAAGATTCGACCGCTTATCGAGCCTTGCTTAGTAGCCTGCATTGCCGCTGTGCCCGTGAGCCCCACCATCGCCTTGATTTAGAGGACTCTGGCCACCTTCAGAGCCTCTGCCTGTGAGATACAGCCTCAATCGCATTGAGTCGAACCCTATCCCGTATTTTATTTCGGGAGACGCATGGTTCGCATCGGTGGGTCCTCAGATTCTACGCGGTGAGATTCAAGACACTGGAAGCGAGGAGGGGCCCTAAATTTCACTTCTGGCCCGACTCCAAAGACATCACTCTACCTCAGGTCGTACCCGAGCCCCAGATTTAGATCGCATCAGACACTCTGACACGGGACCCCGTGCCCCATCACCAAGACTCAGAGGAGAGTTCCGAGGCCCAGCCTCCAAGCCGCCCAAGACATCGCCCAGCGAAATCATCCTCTAGCCACACCACCAAATACATCCGGCCGCGATGACTTCATCACTCCTCAAATTGCCGCCCGCCGAGGATTGGGGACTCGCCATTGTCGCAGGGAACCCCATTCCGGAATGTGCACTCCATCGCGGTAATCGCTCCATCGTGAGTCATACGGCCGACGTCCCGCACCGAGGGCTGATCCTAGATACCTGAGTCCATGAGATTGATCGAGGATTATTCGCGATGTCTCATGACCCGAGGCAAGATGACTACCCACGAGCGGGTAACATAGCTCTACCACTCGATGACGTCTGTGAGGATCGCCTAGAACCGCATTTACTTCCGTCGCATTGATGATCGCCGCGAGTACCTTCGGAGGGTCATATTTGCGTACCTTCGCCCGCAGATACCGCCTACCAATGCAAGAGGTTACAGAGATTGGGCCCACCCACCTCATCGCGAGATGTAGTCGAGCACCGGCCAGAGATGCCACCACCATTGACCAAGATTTTATAGAGGCGCTCTCCCGCCGTATGCCGCCGATCGACCATCTATTTCGGACGAGCTATTCTCCGCCGCATTATGCAAGAGAGGTAGCCATCTGAGGCGCAACGGATCCCTGGGATTCAGTTCACCCTTCCGAGTCATATACCTTCACAGGTCGAGGAGAAGGTCCACTGAAGGACCTGGAAGACGAGCGAGAGCCTTCCATTACTATGCTATGACTCCTCCCACATGCTCCTGCAATCTAGGATTTCACAGAGCCCAGATTGAGATGAAGGTTCGATGCCCTCAGTCATGTCGAGGCGCGATGACTATTTCGTATCTTCCACCTACGACCACAGACCAGAGGGAGGCACGGCCCGAGGCTGAGGACCACCATACAGATGATACACCTACCCCTGAGCCCGAGATACAGCTTGGGCAGAGTCCCGGCTCCAATGGGAGACACCATCCCCTCCTCCATTGCATCACACCAGCAGCCACAGATACTCTACCATCCTATTCGGGGCGACACCACGCCGGAGTACAGCCATGCACCGAGAGATAGCCGGGTGTGATGGATGCTATCCGCTTCACTAGCAATGGCACAGCATCCCAGCACTGCGAGGTCGGCCCAAAGGTCACCCATGCTTCAACAGAACATGACGACTCGGGCCTCCTCGTGTTCCCGACGTATAGGAGCCCACCAATGGCGCTTATTCGATGTTCGAAGAAGAAGAACTGCATTCCACCTCAACACCACCTCACCACACAAACAGCTGGAGGTGGTTCAGTCTCTTTATGATTTTCAGGATAGTTACCGTACTTTATCAACCGCCACCGATTTTGACAGATTTATGCATAAATTACAAGAAAGGTGATATTTTCGTGTTTAGCTTCAGATTCATGTATTAGCCATTTTGGCCATATCAAAGCTATTATGTTTATATATATACGCCCCGCATGTCAGCTCAGGCTCCACTATGTTTAATGTAGTTTTTCTTTTCACTGAACAATGAATTGCTTCAAATCGACAATCGACTACTACTGAGGATCAATCAATCATTGTCACCCCATAGAAACAAATTCCATGCTTGAAATAATTTTTGGTCATTGAAGTTCAAAGATGCTCAACTTGAACATTTCCCAGGCATAATTCACACACCACACACCAGATTATTTCATCAGCCGTGGAATTTGTCATTTCCTTTCACAGATACCACTTTTATAGCAATAATGGCAATCCAGTGATGGAGCCAGGTTACCCATATTTGAAGACCAATGTAGTCTTTCTAAAAAGGAAAAGAAAAGAAAAAGCAAAAAGAAAAAGAAAAAAAGAAAAGAACAGTTAAGAAAATAAAGTCGTGAAGTTTCACAAAACCCGAGCACCTGGGCCCAAGGGTGTATGGCAAAGCTCTCAGAAACCTCGATGCCCTATGCCTTAATTGGTCGAGTCATCGATTTAGTGTTCGTTACATGGGTGGATAAGTAGAGTCTAACGATTTGTAGGTGCTTGATTTTCGATGTCATTCGAGTCCGCGGCTTCGTAGCTCAGGGTCGCGATCCTTTTCGCTTCGACGCCCTAAACCCACCGTCAGGAGCTCACTCCAAGGGACCCTGCCGACACCCGACTCTCGTGAAGTCGAATTTTTGGGCACAGATCCTACAATGTACTGAATAAAGAAAGAAGTGCTAGCTATCCTTATCTAGGTTGTTCAATGCCTTAAGGCCATGTCAAGCAAAGGCTGTGGGACAAATTTTGCAATTTATCATGTAACTGCTATATAAAGAACTATTAAACTGGAAATTCAAGTTGAGAATCAGGATCCAAGATTGACCTAGAATTGTTCTTTTGTATGGATTTGCCCTTTCATATCTAAGCATAACTTTGATGTCAATTTTTCATTTTAAGACAATGTTTATATACATGTACCTTTTGAATCCAACCTTTTGAAAATCACCACATGCATCTCCTTTGTTTTTATCGCTAAGGACTAGCAACGCTTTCTATTGGGGTGATGTACCACCTATGATCCGCTTCCTGGGATGGAGTATGCATTTATAAGTGACCACATGTCTGGGTGCACCAATCGGGCATCCCGCATGATGGGAGTAATCGAAATTGTTAAATGTACATAAGACCGAATGATAAAATGACGATTCACCGAATCAATCCCTCATGAATGCAAATTGTATAGACAAAGTGAAATAACAAACTTTGATTAGTGAAATGAGATTTGTAAACTAAATACATCCTTAAGATTACATGTTCGAATCTCATGATTTGAAAGTTAAATGATTTGGCTGCACGGAAATGCTTATTTCGATATGATCAATGATGTGAAATGAATTAAAGATGAGTATAGTTTGATATAAAAGGCATGATTTTATGATAAATGGCTGTCGTGTTAAATTTGAAGATTGGAATATAACTGATAACCACTAAGCATGAAATGCTTAGCGTAGTTTTATCTATGCTACAGTATCGAGTAAGAAAGAAAGAAGCATCAAGAAACAAGAAAAGAAGTTATTTGAGAAAGTGTTATGTATAAGAATTGTTCCGCCATATGCATATCATTTCTTTTGAATGTGTGACATTTGTGAACAAAAGAGTTAAACTCTGAACCATGGTTTTGTATATCATTTTGTAAAGGCAAGATACGCCATTTTGTCAACGAATTTTATAAAGAAGAATGTCATTCGTCACTATCGAAAATGCCGCAGAATCGAAACCCTAAAACAAAAAAGACATAAATAAATGTTTTCGATAAGATAAATGAAAATGGCCGCAAACCAGCTCGATTTGATCCGCCTTCGTCGAGCCTATCTGTCACGACACTTTGAAAATAAAATTTAATAAATTGTAATTAAAAGAATTAAACAAGCATCCCGAGTCGGGCCCGATCCTCTAATCAAGCTCACCTGTAAGGTGCTATAGAACCCTTCAACAAACTCACACTCCACTAAACCGAGGAAGTCTGAACCCTTTACACGTTCCCATAAAGGCTTCCAACTTACCACAGCTTCTATTTTCTGGGGATCCACACTCACCCCCTTAGCTGAGATCACATGACCTAGGAATGCCACCCTGTCAAGCCAAAATTGGCACTTTCTCAACTTGGTATACAACTATCAGCCTCCCCAGTGGTCCGCAACACAATCCTCGTGCTCAATGTTCCTCCGTACTATTGAATAAACGATATCATCTATAAAACTATGACTAACCTATCCAAATACTAGCTGGAATACCCTGCCATCAAATCCATAAACGCCGCCAAGGCATTAGTCAAACCAAACTACATCAATTAAACTCATAATGTCCATAATGTTCTAATGCGCGCCTAGGAACATCACCCTTCGCACCCTTTAATCGATGATACCTCACCTCAAATCTATCTCGAGTACACTCGAGACCCTCGGAGTTGACCGAATAAATCATCGATCCTAGGAGTGGATACGATCATGGATGGCACCTCACCTCACTTGCCTATAATCTATACACAATCGCAAACTCCCATCTTTCTTTTTCACGAAGAGAACTAGAGCTTCCCTTGGGGATATACTCAGCTGAATGAATCCCTTACTCAACAATTCTTCCAACTGAGACTCTACAGGAGCCATCCTATAAGGAGGAATGGAAATGGGCTCAGTCCCTAGGATCAAATCAATGGTGAACTCTACTTCTCTATCTGGAGGTAATCTTGCAATATCATCTGGGAATACATCTAAGAACTCTTTAACAACTGGAATCTCATCCACTAAAGTCCACTTCTTCCCTGTCTCCACCACATAAGCCAGATAACCCTCGACAACTCCCACGCAAAGATCCTCTCGCGCTACCACATGAGATCATACCTAAGATAACTCTCTACTGCGATTCCCCTTAAATCCTTTACTCTCCAATTTCCCCGGCCTATGCAACTTATTTCCTTTAACACCCATCGTGGCCCCATGGCGAGACAACCAATCCATGCCAAGAACCATACTAATCGTAACTCATATCTGTGGCCATAAGATCCGGTCAAACCCCGTCCCAATCAAACCTACAGACAGGAGTCCTAGCGGTGAAGGACTCCTAAATTCCTAAGATTCACGTGTCGCATGGGAGTTCGTAATCACCCGCACTTAGTGCGGACTGATTAGCTGTCATGATCAAGACTTTAGGAGCTCGGTGTAAGACTCTTAGTCATATTTCAGATTCAAGCACGCTTTCGAGTTGTGCTATATAAAGGGCTCAAGGTGACCACTGTTAATTCATATTATGAGTCGGGATCCACAAGAGCACATCCCCAGATGTGGGAGCCTGCAAAGAGTCTTGTATTTTAGTAGCTAATAAAATACGAATGGGAGAGTGCCCGCACGCCTGCGGTTCAAGAGAGAATCATGAGGCGCAAAGGCCAAATTTCTAAATGTGTTCCTAGGCATCGCACAAGCCAAAAGTCGGGCGTGTGACGCTTGGTATCGTAGTCAATAATGGTCGCGGCGAGTGATTGTGTGATGCCACGCAGCGCAGCCAGCGATAGCTTCATAAAAGACGCAAGTGTCCTGGTGCTTGATTGATAAAGTACAGCAATGAGATGAACTCAACCCTTTCGACTAACTTGTCAAGCCTTCCGTACCGCTTAACTCACGCCTAGAATCGATGAGACCGTGAGAAGGCTCACCGAGGAACTGGATGGAGACACTCCATGACGTAATGCGCCATGACCGAGGAGTTCGAGGAGCTGACCAGATCTCAGGGGAGATCAGATATCAAGCAGCAATATGTAGGCACACCATCTAATTCTGGGATCTACTCCCGCCAAAGGTAAGAGCACCCGAAATAAGCTCGTGGTACGCTGAATGCCAAAGACTCGAGAACTTCCTCCGACATGGGAGTAATACTTCATCGCTACCGAATATTCTGCGGGTGAACAGTAACGATAACCACTATGTATTTCCGATGTGATGCAAAGCTTGGTGGCGACCAAAACGAGCGACGATAGCCGGTCGACCAAAGATCGAGGATTTCGGGAGGTCTCAAAAGGAGTCATCGCTCTACCCACGGCATGGTTTGGTGGATGGCGAGAGAGTCCCTAAAGAAGCCTGCTGCATCCGCTTAGGTCGTGACTATGTGGAAGGAGTTTAATTATCGATCCTGACATCATGACATGTCCAAAGTCGACAAGCCGTTTCCAGAACTTTATGTCCGGCCAGAAGGACGGGCTTAAATTGAACCGAGGAGGCAAGGTGTCCAAGACTTGCCTCGCACGTCGCAAATGGATCGCCCATCCGACTCACAGAGTGACCTCTTCCCCTACTCCCACCCAAGCGGGAAAAGGCCGTAATAAAGAGTCGAACCTAAGTCAAATCAAAGACCTCCAAGATCGATACAAGGGTCGAAGAAGCCGGCAGGATACGATTTCCGCAAAGTGAGGAGAGGGACTTCTCGCTGAAGCTACCGTGCCATCGGATGCTTATTCAGGATAGCCACATCGAGCAAGAGACTGCCTAAAAAAGGAGAAGCTCAATGCACCGCGGTAGTTAAATAGTAGAGGGCCTTATAAAGTCAATCTCTTCAAATTATCAATGCCATTCGAGCCGAGGTGACTACGTAAGGGACCGATGTATCGCTGAAAGCCGGGCTTAATCGGCAAGTGTAAAATCAGGGCATCGTAGACAAATTCGTGGCAACCTACAATTTTCTATCAACAAAGGAGGCAAATGCACTCCTGATTGAAGCGATGACAAAGAAGCTTACAACGTGGAATGTTAAAAGACAAGACGACGGCAATGACAGCGATACACTTAGACGTGAGATCGAAAGGTACAATTGGATTTTAGTGCCCTTTTCGATGATTTGATTTCATTTCAAGTAAACGATTTCTTCCAAAGAGACAAGTGCAGCCTTGTCACAAGACTTCGAATCTAATCATGATCATGGATCAGAAGCAAACATGCTTTACGGCCCAGACGCAAGCCGCCTAAGAGACCTTCGGGAGAAAGAATTTATTCGCCTCGCAACTTAAGAAAGGCCTTAGGAAGGGCAGCACAAATATGTCACAGAATGATCGAGATCAATCCGCATGCCAGCCAGGTACCGTGATATCGCCTTTATAACAGCAATTTCACGATGTTATGCCTCCTAAGTCGCCAAGAAGCCGCCACACCAGAAGGCGTATGGATCATTGGGCAGCCTACGGATCGACCTCCTTCCTAAGCTCCCATCGAATGACTCCACCGTGAGTCGGCGTGAGTCGCAAGCAATCGACCGAGTTACTTGATACCGCTCGGGTCCCGCCCTCCAAAGCACCGCATGGAGCACCAAGATCGCTTCGTAAGAAGCAAGATGGAACGCCTGATGTGTGGGACTAATGAGCACTAAATAAATTCACGATCAAGAACAAGATCCGATATCTGGGCTGTGGAATTGCTCGATCGGACAGCAAGGCTAACTACTTCACCAAGATAGATTCACATCTGATATTGCAAGGCAAGGTCAAGGAGACGAGGCCAAGACTACATGTGCGATAATTCCGCATGGAAGCTTTCAATTTTGTATTCCTTTCGATCGACTAATGCTCCCGCAATGTTCTCAGAACCTCATGAATGATGTCCTATTCACTTCCGGACTCATTCAGGGTGGTATACTGACGATATAGCTTATCTACAAACAACTCTAGAAGATCACGTGCGCACCTAGAGAAGGTGTTCGGATGCACTGCGCGAATCGGTCAGATGTCAAGAAAGAGGCGTGTGAGTTTATGTAGACCGAGATCAAGTTTCAATAATTAATTTTGAAGTCTTAAATCGTATGGATGGTGCGAAGGTGGTAGCACCCGAGATCACAACCGACACTGCGTGACAAACTGATCGCTTCTGGGCTTAAGAACCACTAAAGGATTTATAATGGGCTATTCCAAGATAGCCAGTTCTCTCACAGACCTTTTGAAAAAAGAGAGGAAGTGGGAATGGGATGCAAAGTGCCAAACTGCCTTTCAAAAGCTCAATGATACAATCACCTCAGAGCCAGTTTTGAGACTGCCCGACTTGAAGTTGCCATTTGAAGTGCATACGGACGCGTCGGATAGGGCCCTAGGTGGTGTATTGGTGCAAGAGGAGCATCCAGTAGCATTCGAGAGTCGAAAGTTAAATGCAGCGAAGCAAAGGTACAACACCCACGAGAAAAAGATGAATGCTGGGCCATCCATCGCTCTAGAGACTCGAAGCACTACTTGACGGGAACGCCGCTCATGTGAGGATCGATTAATGTAGCCAACACCTTCTTCAAAACTTGGAAGAAGCTTACTGCCAAACAAGCTCAATGGCAAGAGTTCTTGGCCGACTTCAACTTTGTGTGGGTGCACAATCCGAGTCGACACAACCAAGTAGCAGATGTGTTGAGTAGGAAGGAAGTTGCGAGCTATGTGGGATCGTTGAGCTTAGTTGTGACAGACTTCAAAGAGCGAGTTAGACATGAAGCTGCACAAGACTCGACATATCAAAAGCCGTAGAGCAGAAAGAGGCACCACGTAAGCGATACCCGGCTCGAACGAAGCCGCTTTACTCACGGAGGTGTCGTATGTGCCTTCAAGCAAGCTTAAGGCGAGTTTCGAAGGAAACATGATACAAAATGTGCTGGTCACCCAGAGAGAACTTTTATCATGAGTCCTGCCTTTCATCGCCTAAGATGAAGGAAGACGTAAGCATATGTCAAGACATGCCATGTTTTTCAAGCCGACAAGACCTATATTAAGGAAGCGGATTATTATGTACTTCGTCCATTCCAAAAGACCATATATAGTTAAGGTGACGATGGATCCCATAGGGTTTCGAAAGTTAAGGGCCTGTGATCGCTTTTGGTTATGGTAGATGTGTTCTCCAAGAAGTATGTTGTTTCATACCAAATTTATGATATTCAATCGAAGAAGCGTAAAGACGTATCTCTTCTCAAAGAAGGTTAGAAATATTTTGGGATGCTTCTCGAGGACATTGTGAGTGATTAAGATACGCTGGCCACGTGCAGGTTTCTGGGTCGTAGCTGCTCAAGATGTGGGGTACGATAATAAAGTTCTCTACTGCGGAATCATCCTCAAACCGATGGTCAACAGAGAGTGAATAAGATGCTATATACATGCGCCACTACGTGACAACCTCTCAAAGAATTGGTCGAACTTCTGGGAGCTCGTGCAGCTTTCTTACAATCGCAGCACGAAGTTCAAATGCATAAGAACGAGCCTTTGAGGTAGCAATTAGAACCCAACCTCGCACGCCCTCGATCGCACAGGGTTACCGAAAGAATCTGGGACGCATTCAGGAGCCCAATTTCATACAGTTTAAAAGTCTCTGTGATTTACTGACGAAGCCGCATGCCTCGAGAAGGCAACGATAAGAAAACAGGTGGCGGTGAGACCTGAATTTAAGCAAAGGAGAAAGTTTTTTGTTGAAGCTAACCTCAGATCTGGAAGAAGATCGAAAGGAAGCGCCAGTGAGGCTTGATTCCGGGCATGATGGCCCCTTTGAAGTCGTGGAAGCGCATTGAACGTACCTATGTCGGTTACTCAGATCTAAGCTTCCACCCGACATTCCATGTAAGCTTCTCAAGCCTTATCATCATGATCCTAAATGTTACGCAGTGTAAGCAGCTTAATCCGCCGCTATGAGAGTCGAGGTCTCTAAGAAAGAGATTGCAAGCATCCCTCACAGATGTAGCACGGGCAAACTAGAAGACCAAGTGGAATTGTACTTAATTCATCGGGCGATCACGCTGAAGCAAGTCGGGAAAAGTGGTGCTACATCAGGGCAAGCCAAGATCAAATCCTTGAGTACGCTGTGGAATGGTCAACGAGACGTTGAATACCTCTAGCTGAGGGTCTTGTCACCGACCAGATAACACGAGTCCCATGCGACATGAGGGCGCTTCCTTGGCCCCATGGCCCGCCTAAGGGAAAAAGAGCAAGGCAAAGCAGGGAAGCAAGTGCTCGGGTGCACTAAACGTGAGCTAAGCACACACATGAGGGAAGGCAAGTAAGCATCCGTTGACACGCACAATGTACTGGCCGTGGCACTCACGCTAGAGGGGAGACTAAGGAGCGCACTGGGGCTAAAAGAGGGATCGCATTGAGACGCCCGCTTATATAGCACGAGGGCCTGGGGCAAAGAAGTTCACTGTGTGTAACAAGGATTCCACAGACAGAGCCTAAGCAGAAGGACTCCACTTAAGAGAATTCGTGTGGCCGTGGTAGGAGTTCTAATAAGTCCGCACTCCTGGCGGAAGGATCACGCTGTCAGGATCAAGACTTAGAGTTGTGAGTATGACTCTTAGTCATATTCGTATTTCAGACCGCCTGAGCAAGCCTCTATATAAAGGGTCCGCATGCCCACTGTTAATTCATATTATCGATCCACGTAGAGCATAGAGCATCCTGAGATGTGGGAGTCAGGTAAAGAGTCTCAGATTTTAGTAGCTAATAAAATACGAGTTGGGTGAGAGTGCCCCAGACGCCTTTATGTTCAAGAGAATTGGGCGGTGCGTAGGCAATGGCTTAGCGTACCTAGTACGAGACACAAGCCAAGTCAGCCTGGTGGATAAAGATTTATCCGAGAATAACTGGGATCTCCCTGGGATAGAGGGAAACTCTGCTACGACCCCTAATGGCCGGGTCTCCGTTTGGAAGTGATCTAAGAAAGGCCCGATGCAAATGAATACGGGCCCCGGGTCCACTAATGTATATGCATCATGATCAAGGATAGAAATAATACCAAGAACCACATCCGGAGCAAGATCCAGATCCGCTAAGTCACGCATAAACCCCGCCCGAGTACCTAGCTCTCTATCTCGCATCCCTGGGCACTACCGCTTCACCGCGGCCGCACTCAGCCTCTAGCCGAAACCTCTCCCCCGAAGGCCTCTAAGTGCTCATCTCCCAGACGGGAAGTCACCGCTACCATGCCCTCGCACTAATCAACTAAGGACACTCCCAATGAAATGGCTTTCCGGCCATAAAGGGAAACAAATTGCATCGCATCTCTTATACTCCTTCAAGGCAAGTCTCTTTCGACACATATCACGTATTGTGAGGAATACTCTAAAGTCACCACTGGCACCAAATTCCATTGATCCCCGATCAGGCACCCCCACCTGACCTCACTCTAATCGCTACCCTCGCTTCTCTTTCTATCGACCTAATTGGGCTCACCGAAAGTGCCCTGCACCTCTTACTTTCCTCGCCACTCGACACATAGTCAGAAGACTCTTTCAATCCTTAGATGCCTCAACTAAGTCCCAGACCCTGCCTGAGGAACCAGATTAAATGAACTCGATCGTGTCAGAATCTCGCCAAACCGTCACTTCGTGGACTTCATATCAACCCGAATATACGGAACCAACCCGATCAGCCAGAACCTCTTCTCATACCCCAATATCGACTATGTTCTCTACTCTTAATCGAAGAACTCCTCAATCTTCTCGAATCCCAGACTGGTGAAAGAATCGCCAAGAACTCACGAAACTCCGTCCCATTACATACCACATCGAATACCTCTCTTATCCATGGCATCCCACCAAACCTTAAATTTCTGCCTTCCATCAAACCCGAAACATAACCTCTGATCATTCAGGCAAGACATAACTCTGAATCTTGTTTACTCGGCCCAACCATAACTAGTTACTGATCGCCACCGTCATTATGATCGCTTCAACTTCGTGTGCTCTCTGGCATCTCCTAGCTCTTCAGAACCTCTCTGTGGCTAGCGAAGGTCAGGCCGTCTCGTCGACACAAGTCGCTATAGCTACTATCCGAGCAATCTACGCCACCGCTCTACAAGAAACAACTCCGAACTCGAGCTCTAAAGGTCCGATGTCCAAATTTCGACCAACCGCCGTGAGGTCGATCATGAGGCTGAAAAACCCACCAGTACCAACTCCCTGTGCATCGCAAAGATGTTTGAAAGCCTTCTCGAATGGCTCTCCTAGGACAACCTCGACGCCCCTACCCGATTATATGCTATTCACAAAATCAATTGCTTAAAGATTTTTGAAACACTTAAAAATGTATGTACTTTGAATTTGAAAATGCATGGCTGCCAATAGTGTAAAATAGTGTATAAGAAAACTACGCAGGCTTAATAACATTGTGCCTCCTAAGATCTCGCTCTCATACCAACTCGACACACCCCCCCCATCCCTACTACAGCGATGTGTCAAGAACCCCACAAAAACTCCCAAATCGAAGTTACTCTAACCGAGAATTAGAGAATCCCCGTGGAAGCTATCATATTGCTTGCTGAAAACCTGTATAAAATTTTTTCTAAACTTGTGATTTTATAAAATTTCGGTAGCATAACAGCTACATATAGGACATGTCCCAAAACCTGTAAATACAATTTACACTTCTTCAAACGTGCCTTAGGCTCAACACATTTTCGTACATACATATGCATAACTATACAAGTTCAAAGTATTTTCTAACAAAAGTTAGCTACATTTTCTTTACAAATATATATACAAGAGTGAGTAAATACAACACATATAACTAAATCAGAGATCCCGATATGTCCCAAATGGTCCGGCGTACCAGACTGAAGATAATTTTTAAAACAGAAAATAATGAGCTAAAAGATCTCATGAGTGTATGCTTTATAAAATGCTTGTTTTTTTTGAAAATGTCTCAAAATCGTATAAAACAATATTTGGCAAACACTTTCAAAACCTTGTCGGCGGCTATAAAAGTTTCTAAAACTCTTCGTAAAATGTTCGCATTATCGCTGGTCGTATTTAAGTCGTATGTAAAATGCTTATAAATATAATGATCACTCACTGAGGCCTTTCGCTTTACTTTAATTCCTAGTAAACACTGAAACCTGTAGTCTTTACCGTGTCTGCAAGCACCTCTGTCCACATCACCTATTCTGCAAATATGGTGAATGCTCCATCACCACATAACAAGCTAGCGCAGACTAACCCTATATACTCCAAGATCGCGCTACTGGCCCTCCTCTAATATGCCATAATATGAGCTTGGGTCGTTTAATTCCTGTGCAAATATAAAATGAAATGCAATCATGTCTTAACTGCAAGAACGCACTTAATGTCTTACTCCAGAATACTTGCCATCACTAGTGGACTTCTAAGGCCTGCTAACTTAAAATATAAGTCTTGCTTGCTCGTTGCTCGTTTGCTTAATAAAGCATATCGTTATTTATAAAATATGGTTTAACAAATCAAAACCATAAGCTTTAAAATATGGTTTAACAATTAAAACCATAACATCCAAATCGTAAAACGATTTATAAACAATACACTAGTATTGAAAAATAAAGTTGTAAAACACGGGAAAATTCGAATTTTCTGAAAAAGTGTAAAATGGTAATTTCGGTCAAAACCGAAATTTTTCTAGATCTCGGATGATGAAACAGACTTCACCGTTGGAATCGTCTCGTGAAATCTAGCTACCGTGTCGAATTTCGTCGAATTCTGAGATAGACGGAATTTGCATGTTTTTCTAGGCAACGAGCGTAGCTGGGGACACTCTGGCGCACTGAGTGGCTCACTGCAGCCACGTGTTAAAGTGCATTCGCCAACTTGAAAGCTCATGTGGACCCATACGATGTGCAAACACATGACTGAGGGAAATCCAAGGTATGGATAAGGTGATACTAGTAATCCAAGGAGCCACTTAGAATTGGGACAAGGGCAAGCGAGAGGACATCTCACTTGACTTCTATCTTCTCCCAACCGGTTGGGAGAGGGGGGGAGAGAAAGGCAAACCAGATTTGAAAAGAGAGAGTTTTAAAGAGAGAGACTCCACCTTCTCTCTAAATTTCCCAACGATCGGACCGACGGTTTCAGGCGGAGAAAGAGGAAGAGTTCAACCTCACGACAAGGGCTTCACATAGAGACCGGAGTTGGAGAGTTTTGACAAAAACTCCAAGAGGTAGGGGTTTTCTCCTACTTGGTTTAACCCTTGTTTAAGGGTCATTCAAATGGCATAGTCAGGCGAGGCCGTAAAGTGGCCGTGTGAACCGCTCCAAGACTTCGGGACGCAAAGGGGATTCCGGATTGTGTTTACTGACAAATTCGAGACCGATTGGGACTAATTAATTGTCCTCAGGCACATTTTTATGTTAGAGTTAAATGAATGAAGGTGGTCATTTTTGTCCTAAGGGGAATGTTTAGTTTGTTAACCATGGGAAGTTTCACATCGTGCAAGACACATTAACCCACTTTAGAACTGGTTTCAAGAAATAAAGGATTTCGTAGAGTCCTTCTCAGTAATTGTACCCACATCAAGGAAACCGATGTTGGGTTTTGAATTTCTCTCAATCGAACTCCGAGCCCAAGTTATGGTCCTTACTCGAATAATCTATGGAAGGGCTGCTCCAATTGGTCACTTGTTCACTCCCATTGGTCTACCCTACCGGGTCACCCCTAAGAAGATCCGCTAGGCCGGGTTCACTCCCGCCGGGTCCGCCCGGCCAAATCGCCCGGCCAGGGGTCATGTGACCTCCAACTGAAGGTCATAAACTCTTCGGGTCCGAACTCCGATTCAAGTGTTCAACCCATGGAAAGCCCATTGAGCTCAGCCTGCCTGTGATGCCTCGGAGGGCAAAGGATGGACCGGCGCAGAATGAGCGCTCGTAGGTAAGGCGTAGGCCAGCCGAGCAAGGCCGCTTAGTCATGTGTGACCTCCAACCTCGGAAGGTCATAACTTCTTCGTCCGAATTCCACTCCGGTGTTCTAGACTCTATGGAAATCCCATTGAGTTCAGCTTCACTCCGATCTCTTCGAGGGCAATGGGTAGCCGGATCATTTTAAAGGAGCGTTTGGGTAGGTAAGGCAGGCTAGCCGTGTAAGGCTGCCTAGTCATGTGTGACCTCCAACTTAAGGCCAACTCTCTTCACTCTAATCTCGATTCAGGTGTTTCGACTCACGAGCCCATCGAGTCAAGATCGCAGCCATGTTCCCGGGAGGACATCGCCAATCAGGCATGTTAGTGCTTTCCATGAGGCATGGTTACGGGCCAGTGCGAATAACATACAAGGCGAATATGACATGTTAATGTATGTCACACGACACGGGTTGTGCATTGAGGAGAATTACATGTATCAATTATAATTATCCATGGTATGTTTGATGTTTCTCGTTAATATAGTTTATGCATGCTTGATATATTAACATGTATGACATCAGGATAAATTCTAAGAAGTATATGCATGATTAATATATTAACATGAATCGGTCAGAATGGGCACATCGCATTTCATATGCACCGGAACCTAGGAGTAACAAAGTATACGAAACAAAGAAAAAAAAAGGAAAGTGGTCAGGGAAGGAATTTCAAGGGAAGATTTTCCGAAGAATTTCTCGAGAGTCGTCTGTCACCATCTCGAGGTCGACCCATGATTGTTTCTAAATGATCCAAAGAATTTCCTGAGGGTAGTCCAATATATTTACTGAACTCGTGAGGTGAGCTGAGAACAAAACCTTTGTTTTGAAAATGGTATTTTCACACGGCTTAGGCATGCGTGAGGGAGTCAAAGGAGGCTCGAGACATGGGAGTGGATATCATGTAGACATTCGGGTAGAACATATATGTTTTGTTTAATGTTTGTGCCAATGCATGCACTTAGCTGAGAACCCATGCAGATAATCCCACCACTCGGGTATCAAGCCACCCGTTGAGGGAAAATTATTTTCGTGTACTAAGGTTCACCTGGGACGGACGCATTCAGTTCTGAGAGTTAAGAAAGGGCCATATATGTCTTGTTATGTATTTTGTAAAAATCTCGCAAAAGACCCAAGCCAGGATAATTGTAAAACAACCTCTTTTCAGGTAAATATACATTTTTAGAGTATGGGCGTATGGGTCAATGTGTCCATTTTATCATGTGTGTCCTTATGATATGAGACACCAAGATTCGTGTGTCGACGGTGGTCAATGGGACCCCGAACAAGGCCACAAAAGTTTAGAACACTCCACCTTTCCATTTACACACCACATGACTTCACAATTTCCTCCTCCCCTCCGCTTTACTCCTACAAATTCAATGTATTAGACCACACGTCAAGTGGTCACAACTAAAGCAACTACATACTGGTGCTACAATTAATTTCGTAAAATATACCCAAATCCCATTCAAGGGCATATGGGCGCATTTTAGACTCAAGGGGCTTACGAGAGTCTAAGAACACCCGACCGTAGTTCGGACGAAAAGCAGGTCAGCCCAAAGTTGAGGCTTCACATGAATAGTAACATACGCGAACCCAGAAAAATGCGTTTCTCTGGTTCTCTAAACTCCATCCAAACAGCCCTTAAGGCTCAACCAAGACCAAAACGACCCTGGGATGGAAAATAAAACCCGAAAAACATATCAGTCCCCGGATCAAACCAAACTCAACACGCCCGTGACTACTCGGTAAATAGTTCCTGGGGAATCTCGTCCTGACCATCCCAAACAAATTCAAAATTCAACCCGGATTGTTCGAAAATAGTCCCAAAAATTCCTAAAAATTCCTAAACCTGGTCCAAAAATTTTGGATTGAAATTTACGGCCTCTCACGGCCTTTCACGTCCTCTAAGCTAATCCCAAACCATTAAATGATCCTTTAAGATATAAATAACAATGGTAGAAAATTTCTACGTCTGAGTTTGACTAAACGCTAAGATTTGGGTATCCACGCTGTAGCCCTCACAGGTGGATGACTTTCGCCTTTCTCGCTCCAATGAAACCTCCACGGTCCGATTTCCGTATCTGGTGAGAGAAGCCAAGACAGAAAAAATAAATATTTCTCTCTCTTTTCACGCTCTCCCGTCCGTCCGTCCCCCTTTTTGACTTTTATGTTTTTTTTTTCTATTACTATTATTATTATTATTTGAATATATGGCTCATATTGCCTCATTCGGGTCCGTTTCTGCCCCGAAACAATTTATTTCTTTTCAGTTAAATTTATTTTAAATGAACTTAGCTCAATCCATTTCCTGACTTTCGAGATTTTCATAAAAATCTCGTCCTTAATTCGACAAAACTTTTCTGGGTCACTCGATTTCGCGAGACGAATTTAACGGCGCAGTCCCTTTTGTCATCCGAGATCTAGAGAATTTTTTAGGTTTCCCTGAACCATTCTGTCAATTTATTATTATTATCCTTTTGCAATTTTTTGAAAATTTCTAATAATTTTTTTTCGGTTTTATACAATGATGACTTGAAACTTTATAATTTCATCTCTAAAAACAATCGCTCAAAAAATACTACTATGGCACTAAAATAATTAAGAAACCCGTGCACACAGGCGCACCCTACATGGTTACGACACCCTCCTGATCTCGGGTCGTTACAAATCGCATGAACTTATCTCTAATCATATGGTTCCATCAAGCATCGTGGATAAAACCTTCCTTCTTTCATTAATGATCCCATTAAGCTATCCACGTGTTCACCTCTATACATAGGCAAGTGCACAAATTTAGTTATTCTTGTTTATTTAAGTAAGCATAAATCATATTTTAATGATTCTTTTCTAATTGAAAACTTTATGCTTAGTTTATGTTATCTCATTTATGAAAGTATGAACTTTAATATGATGATGGCTGAGTTCTTTGTACATAAGGAATTGATATGTTCTATCTGCCTTATGGACTTAAAATTGTTAACTCTATCACTCAAACTGTTTTCTCGCTTCCGCTTACGGGACATCAATACGGGCTCTCGCCAGTTTCATCCTTTCTAGTTAATGAATAATAGCAACCAAGGTGAGCTTTGTTTTCACATAAAAGTTCTACACAACAACTTCTTTGATGCATCACTCTCTCTCGATGTTATTTATATTTTGTTAGGCATCATGGAAATACAACAAAAGGTTAAGACGGTGAAGAATCGAGACCACCTTTAGAAAGATAGTATTGTATTTACAATTAGATTTTGTATATTATCATAATAGAAAGTTTTGAACTAGGTTCTTTTTTGTATCTTTAAATTAGATAGTCAATAGTAAAAGATATATTTCATTTCGTTTTCAATATTCAAATGTATATATAATAAGTTTTTGCTTTCTTTTCTTTTTTCTAGCCGCCCCTCTCTCTTCTGCTCTCTTTTGTTGTCGCTCTTCTAATTTCAAGGAGGGATGATTTTCAGGCCAAGAATGGCTTGAAATCAGCCCTCCACATCCCTTCCTCATTTTTTTTCTCAACAATTTGGGTTTTTTCGAATAGATCTGGATTTCTTTTTTTTTTTTAATGGTTTTTTCAAACATATCTATTTGGCTTTTATTATGTTTTTTCACACAGATGTTGATGGTGGTATTTCAGCATTGGTGATCTAGTGGTGGTGGTGCGGATGCGTCGCTCGTAGAAGCTTTTGCTGTTGTTCAACGTAGGTGTAGTTGTTGTCCCAGTCTGGATCCAACTTATGCAACCTCTGATTTCTTCTCTTTTTTTTCTTTAGTTTTATGTTTAGAATTGTCAACACAGTGGTTGATGCTCTTGGTATCTTCCTCATCAAGAGTTGGAGATGTTAGGGTTTTGTATCTAAAACTATCCAAGGAAGGGTTGTATAGAGTTGTTCCACCCCTCTTCGTCATCGGTCTATTTTTTTTGGATTCAGTTGAATCAAAAACTTTGATTATTGTCTGAAAAAAAAAAGTTTTTGCTTTGATTAGTAGTTTATTTACATTGTTGGAGACTTAATTATTATTATTATTAGGATTAAATAAATACCAAATCTAATTTGGAAAAGATTAAGAACTATAATAAAATTAATTTTTGAAAAGCAATCTTGACAGATTGGCAATGCCCAACATTGACATTTATTAAACTAGCAAGGATTCATCATTGGTAAAAATCAAATCATCTTTGACAATTATAAATGTCAAGGTAGTTTTATACTTTTCTTGACACTGGCATCGATGACATATAAGAATAGTACCCTACCTTGACATAAATACCCTATCTTGACTATGAAAAATTGTCAATATAAGCCTTTTTTCTTGTAGTGGTCTGGCCCAAGCCATGTGTAAAGTCGAATAAATTGGGCTAAATCCGATTGATTAAACCATGCAAAGTGAAAGGTATTTTGAAAAATTTAAAATTTTTCTAAAAGTCAAATGAGACTTTTTCTCAAAGTCAAAACATGGCAAGAAGATGTGAGCAGTTATTTGAGGTGGTGGAGACAACTTTAGGAACAAGCCTCCCTAAAGGAGACGTGGGCAGTTACTTAAGGAAGTGCAGTGGTGTGAGAAAAGTGAGAAAGCGGAGAACTTAGGTTGTGATGCCCCAATCCAAGGTGTCCATTGACAACCCGTCAACCCGCGGAATACTCGTGGATGCCGGGTAACCCAACACCACTCACGAAAATAAGGCAGACTCTCCTTTGTACGGGGAGCTCTACCCAAATACAAAACCTATCCCAAACAGTTCAATATGGCCCACCACGGGGTCCATATCTGATTAAAATAGTAAAAATAGCTCTTGGGCCCACTGCGTCAATACTCCACGATAATCATATCCCAACCAAATATATATATCATGGTTCAAGAGTTGATAATTCACTCTTATACAACATATATTAAAGTTTAAAACATTATAATACATGTATCCAACTAAAACACCAAAGCCACAACCCGGCTTTCTTCAAAATCGGCCTCTAGGATGAGCCGTCTCCTCGTACCCTCCCTGTACCTGAAATAATATATTCTCTCGATAGAGTGAGCTAATGCCCAATAGTGGAATCACCCTAAATGGGTTACTCCCTACCTAAGTCCATATGCCATGATCTTATGTAAACACGCATTCAAGCAAATAAGTGATCCTACTTGGATGTCTAAATGACCTGACCCATGTCAGGAGTCTCGGCGAGCATACTTTTGCCTAAGCCATGTATGAGAAACATTATTTTCAAACAAAGGTATTTGTTTTTAATTATGGACAACCCTCCGATATAAGTATTGGACCGACTCCGATTATCTATTTAGTGGACAACCCCTCCGTGTATATCAGTGGGCCCGACTCAGAGCGATTGATATTTTATATGGACGCTACCCTCGAATATTGTAATGGACACTCAGATAATTATGTCATTATTAGTCAACCCTCGGGAAACAATTCTCTCAAGAAAACCATCTCATGCGCTCCGCTCTGTACTCTAGGTGCCCCGGTGCATATGGAATGCATGATGCCAGATTCCAATACAATTATATATAACACATGCAAATATATATAACATGATATACATTTACATGAATTTAATCACACAAACATATACAGAATTTACAGTCATTGCAAAAAATTAGCTCACGTTGGCTAATTAACAACCACAAACAATTCGATTTGAATTACTCAGCCCGAAGCACATTTTCTCACAAATTTTATTTCGTGAACACTATTCCGCATGAGCAGTAAAACATAGTTTTCTTTAATTCACGGCTATACCATCGGTTCCGCCAGTGACAGAATTCCCTATCCATTTCCGGCCTCATACATCAAAACATGATTTATGGCATAATTTATACCATTGAGCACCCAAAACGGCCCCTACGGTCACGGGTGTCGATGGAGCTCCCAAAATTCTCAATAATTAGGTCCCGAAGTTTGGGGCCGTCAACGATCGTTACGCGCGTAATTCTCGAATCATCAGCAAAAAACACTTAAGTCAATAAACCAAGTAGGATAAATCCTACCTCACACGGGAGTTTGTGAAACTCCTCAAAGCTAAGCCACGTAGGCCTGCCGCATAGAACAACTTTCCTTCTTGCTCAGAAGAATTAAACCAGTCAGGTGCCCGAATGTCTATAGAGAAGTGGCTCTCTCTCTAAAAAAAATCAAAAATCACACCCTCTTGTCGGCCACTCATACGCCCGTTTTGGTCTCTTTGAACATTTGGGAAGGCAGTACTTATTCCCAATTTGTCTTTTCTTCATTTAAAACAAAGTCTATAATGCCATCCCCATGTCCAAACGATTTCGACGTTGGCACTATCTCGGCCGATCCATTTCATCGTCTACACTCATGAAACATGTGTGTCACATAGTCACGATGTTATAGGTGACTTTCGTCACATCACAAGTAGTTTTAGGCTGATACTTTCGATGCCTCGAAAAAGCGTGCAAGTCCATTTGTCTCGGAATTCGACAAAATTCGACGTGGTAGATAGATTTTGTGAGACGATTCCAATGGTGAAATCTGTTTCATCATCCGAGATCTAGAGAATAAATTCCGGATTTTTGATTGAAATTACGATTTTGCCATTTTTCCAAAAATTGGAAATTTCTCGGGTCTTATATAGGTGGTTATACAAGGACTCTTATAAAAGGAGGAGAGCACTTACGAGGAAGGGACTAACAACCGGTAATCATAACAATGATCACTTCTTGCGTTTAGTCATTTGGTATAATTTTTCAAACTTCTTTTATTCCTGCGATTACTTTGTCATTTAGTTTTTCCTAATGAACTACAACAATTTGTCTATGAATTCACTTCATTTAGTTTCCTAATTAAATATAGCAATTTCTCAATAATTCCCTTCAACTTTCATTTTATTTCTTCAATTTATTTATTATGGCATTTTTACTTAGATCTGAGGAACTACCAAGGGAACCAAGGAACCTAATTTTTCATCTAATAAAGCAGTATTAGTTTGAACACACTTTAATTTCCTAACCTGCTCTTGTTTTCCTAATTGTCATTATGTATGTTGGTATTCACAAAAATCACCAACACCTTTATATGATGCAACTTTGTTAGTAAGACCAAGTTTAAATCCATTTTGCATATCATCTTGAGTATACCTTTTGAGCTCTCAGCCTGTGAAAACTCATGATTTGTCTCTTGATATCAATGTTGGTCTAGTCAAAACTATGGAAAGTATTCTACTTAGAGTGAGAATGAACCACAAAAGTTTCTTTACTCGTAATCACTTCTATTTTATTAATTTCAAATGAATTTAAATATGAAATTAACAACTATTATCGCATCACTAAATAAACACTAACACTAAATCAACTACTTTTAGATCCTTGTCCCTCCTCTAAAAAAAATATCATGTCCTAAAAATAGAACACGAGAGTGTATTGGATTAAGACTTTTAAAGACATTTATAGATTTTTAAGTTGATGACTTTTGTAGAGTTTGATAGATTTTTAAAGACTTCGACAAACTTTTGTAGAAATTGTAAATTTATGGATGATTTTCGTAGACTTTTAGACTCTTTGTGGAATATGTTAATTTATGGATGACTTTTATAAACTTTTATTTTAAAAGACTTATAGACTTTAGTAGCTATTGATAGACTTTTACGAACTTTAAATAACTATAATAAATTCCTTATTAATAAAATAAAATATTTTAATTAAATAATTTTTTCAACTAAAGTGCCAAGTTATTTAATATAGTATTCTCAGTTGCTCACATAGCTCCACAAATTAGTAAGCGATAGAAGCTCAATATTCATTATCATTATCTCTTTGCTACTCGTGGTCTTAACAAAAGGTTCAAGTACTCCTCATTTTCCATTGAAAATTCATCTTAAACAACACTCTCCTTTCAAATAAGTTGGAATAAATAAATTTTCATAATTACGCCGGGACCCATTCGTTCATATTTAAAAGTCAAAATATAGAAAAAGAAAATGAATAATTCTGATCCGTGGGAGTCAGGTCAAGGCCCACTTGCCTAATTACATACTTGACTATTTATACAATAGTCGAAAAATTTTATAAAAATCACTTTATCTAAATGCTTTACACAAAAATGTTACTCAGGCCATGTAGCCGGCCTCCTTGCAATCACGGCCTCGTCGGACGTCGTCTCCTTGTACACTCTGTCACTTGAAAGGGGAATGCACACAGCGAGTGTGATACTAGGTAGAAAATTTCTCCTCTGAGAACTCTCTCACTAAATGCACATGCAATGACATACATACATCAAACCACATTCCATACAGAAAATGCAATCCTATATGGAATATTTCATGTCATGTATGAGATGAGACTGCTCATGCCCATAACCCGAGCCCTGACCGACTCCCTCACACATGCAACGCCAAGTGTGAAAACCAGTCATTGGTGTTTCACCCAATGACTTTACCCACTAGACAACCCTCCAATATTCATTTAATTTTACCAAATCACATTGTTGTTATGGGCCACGTCTTTTAGGTGCATAGAGAGGGTTAGTCTTGGCGCTTCCCAACATTTTCACAGCGATTTCACGTGGTGTATGTCTAATCGCATATAAATTTGGGTCTTTCACCCTTGGGAAGGGGATCAACCCATCTTACTCTGCCCAAACACACGTGATTTATATATTATTATTTTATACAACCGTGAGTCTCGATTTTGGACGTGGTCCCATATCCGAGCTCACCACACATTCAACAAGAATGGTGAATAACAGTACCATGCGCCACAGGCTCGACGATGTGACCGTGCATATGAATCACAATCATGCCATTTCATGCTATGTCATGCTACATGCAACATTTACAAATTCAGGATGAGTATATTTCCTACATATAATTTCAATTCATCAACAATTTCCATGTTAATACCCTCATGCAAGCACATAGCTAACACTGATTTTTTACACCTGAATAACATATTATTTATTTTCAAACATACACACAAAATGGCCAAATCTGGGACCCATATAAAGCAGGACCTCCTCTTGGTCCTTCCACGTATGAACCATTTTGGTTCCATTAAAATCACAGTGCTTGTAATACCAAACACACAACAAAACCCGAAGACATCAGTTCCGAGATCAAAATCAAACCTCAACACAGTTCGGGACTACTTAGAACTAGTCCCAAAAATTTCCAATATGCAGTCCCAAAATCTTGGGACTAAATCCTACATTTATCGCATTTGAAAATAACTTATGTCATTACATGGCTTTTAGGCTAAAAATATTCAAAGTAGGGAAATTCCCTACCTCGTGGAGCTTGACAAAACTCAATTTTGGTACCACCGCGTAACAATCGTGGATCAACTTTCTTCGGCAGTCGAGCTCCGGCCCAGGTAATGCGAAAATATCTTTTTTCTCTCTCCTCTTTCTCTCTCTCCCTCCGTTCGTTCTCTCCCCCTTACTCCTTCTTTCTTTTCTTCCCTTTCTTCTTATCCACCCGAACTCCTTTTTTTTTTTTTTTTGCTCCTCTCATCATTTCCTTTTCCTTTTCCTTTTTCTCTTATTTCTCTCATTTTTTCCTTTCTTTAATTTTCTCTTCTATTTCTTTTTCTCTTTTCTTTCTATTTGATCCACATCATACGAATTGGTCAAGCGGGGGAAACTTCCTCCCCACTTTCCCTCCTTGACACATGTCATTCTCTCCATTTTCCTTATTTTCATGATTTTTTCCATAATTCCTCATTTTGTACATGGCTCGTGTGGAGTCATTAAATCAGTTTGCTCGCATGGTTAATAAATGCCATGTGTCGCTCTACTAGGTGTCATGTTGCCATCTACATGATGCATGTCATGTCTCTGCGGCAACGTCTTTCGAAAAACATAGAAATTTAGGCTGTCTTGGAATCAACAAGAATTCGACCAGATAACTAATGCAACTTTGTTAGTAAGACAAGTTTAAATGTTGCTGCATGTCGTCTTGGTATCTAGCCTCTAGCTACTCAATCTTTTTCTTGATGGTGGCCATGGGAATTTAGCTCTGATATCAATGTTAGGTCCTAGTCAAAACTATGGAAAGTATTCTACTTAGAGTGAAAATGAACCACAAAAGTTTCTTTACTCGTAATCACTTCTATTTTATTAATTTCAAATGAATTTAAATAGGAAATTAACAACTAGCCCATCGCATCACTAAAAGTAAAGCACTAACACTAAATCAACTACTCTTAGATCATGTTCCTCTAAAATATATATATATATATATTATGTCACAAAATGGAACGAGAAGGGTGTATTGGATTAGGACTTTTAAGTATTTATAGATTTTTAAGTTGATGACTTTAATAGAGTTTGATAGAGTGCAAGACCGAGCAAACTTTTGTAGAGATTATAAATTTATGGATGACTTTACGTAGACTTTAAGACTTTTGTGGAATTTGTTGAATTTATGGATGACTTTCATAAACTTTTATTTTAAAGACTTAAAGACTTTTGTAGCTATTGATAGACTTTTACGAACTTTAAATAACTATAATAAATTCATATTTCTAATAAAAATAAAATATTTTAATTAAATAATTTTGTTCAACTAAAGTGCCAAAGTTATTTAATATAGTATTCTCATTATGCTCACATTACTCCACAAATTAGTAGCGATAGAGTTCAATATCCATTAGCAATATCTCTTTGCTGCTCCTGCCAGACAACAAATGGTTCAAAGTACTCATTTTCTGTGAAAATTCATCTAAACAACACTCCTTTCGAATAAGTTGGAATAAATAAATTTTCATAACTTCTTTATTTCTCAAATTTTATAAATTTTCATGTAACACACTTAAAAAATAATTTTTTATCAATTTATTTTATAATTTATTTATCTCAAATTTTCAATTCCACCAATCACTTCTATGAACTTTTTTTTTTTTAAGAATTACACATTCCTCGTTTTTTCATATCTAAATACTCAAAGTTACAATTTCAAGTTTTTATATAATTTCATAAATTTATCAAATTTTCAAAATTTCCAATTTCTAGAATTTCTCAATTTCTAAAATTTCTCAGCTCCTAGAATTTTCTAGTTTCTAAAATCTTTAAATTTCTATAAGTTTTCAATTTCTAGAACTTCCTCATTAATATAATATCTAAATTTATAGAATCTTCAAATTTTTGAAACTTTCACTTAGAATTTCTAGAGTTTCTCAATTTTTAAGAGCATAAAATAAAGTGCTTTCAAATATATTTTAATTATTTTATATTCACTTGTTAATTAAAAAAACAATTATGCAAATATTTATAATGATTAAAATATAATAATTGTATAAAATATTTTGAAAATATAATAAAAATTAAAAATTGGTTTAGAACATTTTACTATTTATAGACCCCAAATTTGGGATGGTCTTCTATTTACCTTAATTAATTATATTTTAATTTATTTGATTTTATGGAATAATAAAGAATCATTTGTTTTTGTGTAGGAAAGTTTGATTTTTTTTTTTCTTAAAAGAGAGAAGTGAGAAAGAGGATTTGGATTTTCTTTGTAGATGAGAGACGATCATGAGAAGGGAGACCACGATCAGAAAGAAGACAACAGTTGGAGGAGGATCAGAGGAAGGAGGGGGGGCCACGATCAGAAGGAGGACAAGGGCTGGAGAGACGATCAGAGAGAGGAGACGTGACGACAAGAAGTGAGGAATGAATGGTTTGGGTAAAGTGAGGAGAAAAGTTTGCAGCCTAGTTTACAATATGGAATGTGGGGATATCTGGTTATAGTGATTATTATTGTTTTTTTGTTTGCAAATTGGAATGTGGTTGGTGTGCTATTGTTGGACTACGGTCATTGGTGACTCTATTGGTGACTCTATTAAAGAGAGAAGGAAAGAGCCGCAACAGAGGCTTTGGGATTTGGGTTATTTGGCTATAGACTATTCGATTTTTTTGCCTTGGTGAAAAATTTAAGATTTTACTTTGGGTGCTTACTGCTTGGTGTCAGGTATTGAATTGACGGTGGTTGGTAGGAGAAAATGGGTAAAGATATTTTGTGTTATGGTGAGGGGAATATGCGTGAATTAGATATTTTGTGTTTGTAAAACAAAAAATGATTGAACAACCTAATTAATCAAATTATATGCGGAAGCAAAATGCAGAATTCACGTACACCAAAGTAGATTTGTTAAGAAGCGAGAAAGGCGGAGCGATGAAATCTTTGGATATTTTGGTTCTTAAACCATACCAACGAGCTTGATGGTGATTTTGTATTACGAGGTAAGAACCCAGGGGCTAAAAATTGTGCGGTGTCTCTTGCTTTATATAGGCAGGTCATCGAGGTTTCTGAGTTCAAGGTGGGAAGGTGTTATGGGAGATTGATATTTGATTTAAATTGAAAAATTTATGGACCATTCACAACATTACTCCCCACTTGGTCCATATACTACAACTTTATCGTAAGGAAAAGCGTATATAAATCGTAGCGATAGGTCCTCTTATCTTGAATATTATCTTCATGTATTACAATATATAAGTTCCTCAACACAAACCACTTAAACTTAATGAATAAACCATATGTTTATTCAGGTCCAAACTTAATGATATTTCTCCAAAGAATAATAATAATGAAATAACACGAAAACCACATAAAAATATAAAGGCCCGAATAAGAGTTTTATTTAAAATAATGAATGTACGTACAATAAAATTACATCGTGGAACCAAGTCGCATTTGTACCACATGATCCTTAATATCGCGGTGGCATGCTGGATAAGGGTGTTGTCATTCGACTCGGTGCTAATGTGTTCAATGGCCTTTCATTTCTTTTAACACGTTACTCTTATGATTGAAATCTTAATATCGATATCTTTGCCGACTTCGCTCTTATTGTTCTTAGCCATAAATATACATGGTGAGTGCTCCGCGATGCAAGCTTACAGCTTCAATGGCCTAGATATAGAATCCTGATTCTAGCCCGGATATGAAACTCTTTAACCATACCATGCGAGCTAGCCTCAACGGATACGAACTCGGCTTCCATAGTGAAGTGGCGGTCAGGTCTATTTCTCGCACTTCTCCAAGACACGGCTCCATCGGCTAGCATGAAAATGCAACGGAACATTGATTTTCGAGAATCCAACCACGGCCCGGCCAAAGTCACATCGGAGTAGCGATCACCTCAGACTATATGTTCGTGCATGCATAAGCATGTAATCCTTTGTTCCTTGAAAGGTATCTGTCGCCTTAACGCGGCTCTCCGGTGAATTGATACGGATTACTCGATGCTTCTAATACTCAACTGACAAATGCAATGTCGAGTGCAGTACGGACTTAAGCATATTAGGCTTCCAACGGTGAAGTATATGGAATGTTCTTCATGTGTTCTAGTTCGGAAATCATTTTTAGGGCAGCGATTCCGAATCGGTCCATGCCGCCCAAAATGGGTGCTTCTACTCGGTGAACAATTTTTCCATGTTAAATCTCTCTAAAACTTTATTGATATAGGTCTCTTGAGGCAAACCCCGAAGCCTCGAGATCTTTCCTATGGATCTTAATGCATTGACTTTGCCAGATGCCTCACCCATATTCTTCATATCAAAGTTCTTAGAGAGAAATTGTTTCACCTCATATAACAAACCCTTATCATTGGTTGCAAGCAGAATATCATCCACATATAACACGAGAAAACAAATCTTACTCTCACTGACCTTCTGGTATATACATTGATCCATGATATTTTCTTCAAAGCCAAGATGAGTAATGACTTCATGGAATTTCAAATACCATTAGCGAGATGCTTGTTTTTAATCCATATATGATTTCTTAAGCTTAAAACTAAATGCTCACCTTCACTAGAGGAGAATCCTTCGGGTTGTTTATGTAAACTTCTTCCTCTAGATTACCACATTAAGGAATGCTAGTTTTCACATCCATTTGATGTAAATCAAAGTCAAAATGAAGCGACTAATGCCGTGATTGATGAAAGAATCTTTCTTAGATACAGGAGAAAAGGTCTCCGTGTAGTCGATTCCTTCCCTTTGATTGAATCCTTTGGCAACGAGTCTGGCCTTATGTCTCTCAATGTTGCCCAATGAGTCTTTCTTTGTTTTAAAGACCCATTTACATCCAATGGCTTTTACACCATCAGGCAACTGATGAGATCGAACTCGGTTAGATGCCCCATAAATTCATTTCTTCTTTCATGGCATTGTACCATGAGTTAGATTCCTTAGAACTCACGGCTTGTAAAAATGTTTCTGGATCATTTTCAACTCCAATGTTATAGTCCAATTCTTGTAAATACACTATATAATCGGTAGGAATTCTTGTTCCTAACTACTTTGTAGATCTTCTTAATGTTGCTTCATCATTCTCTTGAGGAATTTGTTGATCAACTTGTTGCTCAATTGGTTGTTCAATAATTTCTAGAATTTCTTCATTTGCAACTTGATCCACAGGATCAATATTAGCAATATGTGGAACCCGGGGAAATGGTTGTCTCACACTTGGTTGTACTTGAAATTGTGAATGACAATCAATCTATCACTTGAACGAGAGGGTTGACCTTCATAATGATCCTTCTCGGCTTGATGTCCTGGCCCAGTCACTCAGTGATTAAGTCATTCTCAAGAAATTTCGCATTTCTTGATTACAAATCTAGTGATGTGAGATGGACAATAAAATCTATGCCCCTTGGACCTTTGGCATATCAGTGAAATACCCACTTGATGGTCCTTGGAGTGCTTCTTTTCTTGTGGGTTATAAATTCTTACTTGGTGGGCATCCCAAGCAGCATTATATGTCGCCAAACTCGGTTTCCAACCTTTGAATGACTCAGCGTCTTAGAGCCGACCTTGGTTGGAACTTCGATTTAATATATACCTGACCGTCTTTAGAGTTTGATCCCGCAGTATTGAGGTAGTTTTATGTATTACTTCACTCTTACTCCTTACCATGTCCATTAAGTTAGGTTTCTTCTTTACGCCACACCATTCTGGTCTAGAGAACCAAGCATGGTGTCTTGAACATAATCCCATTTTCTTGAAGAAACCGCCAAATGCACGGGAGCTTGTCCATTCTACGTATGTTCTGTAATGCTCTCACTTTCTATCGATCTCGCGATCTTAATATATTTTTCCACATTGATTCTCGCCGGCCTTAAAAACTTTAAAGGCGTCTAAAAACTCATCCTTTGAGCGAAGTAATTAGAATACATATATCGTGAATAATCATCTATGAAGGTGATAAAGTATTCGGACTATTTGCATCCATGTCGGAATTGACAAATGTCGATATGTATAATCTAATAGGTTTGTGCTCCTCTTTGCACCCTTTTAGACTTGTTGGTTTGCTTGCCCATGTCTGATTCACACAAGTCTCGAAATCTGACAAAATCAAAGTACTAAGTACCCCATCATTAACCAATTTCTTTATTCTTTCAATGGAGATGTGTCTGATCTCAGGTGCCATAACATGGGGATTATCGATTCATGCTTAGCATCTTTAATCCAGCGATATCATTAGGGTATAAGTAATATCATTTTATACTTGAATATGGAAAGACCATCGGAATGATGTACCATAACCAACTAACTTTAGATTTATTGGATAAAAATGAAACGAATGCGAAAAGCTAAGGAAAATCCTAAGGTCTGAGTCTTGAAATTGAAATTGATTCCTAGAAACTTGGAACTATAAAATGTCTTTTTGATTCTAAAATGAAACATTTAACTTAATATAAAGTGCAGTGCCAATAGCTCTACGTGAACTCATCTTGCTACTGAATAGATGCATTGTTCCGCTGGCTTCCTTAGGTTTTGCATACCATAAAGACATTTGAAACATGGATTGTGGGAGCAGGAATCAATCCACCATGTGTTCCATGATTAACATTAACCATATTAGATTCATAACATACAAAAGAAAATTGAGTACCTTTCTTATCAAGCGGATCTTAGAATTCGAAGCTAGATCCTTCTTCATGTGTCCTTTCTTCTTCTGAAAAACGCTTTTGACTCCTTCTTTATGGCTGATTGAATAAGAATCTTTTACTTTCTTTTAGCTTGATCCTTTCTTTTCTTTCAAAAGGTGGTCGAGTGCTTTGTTCGCCCTCTTCCATCATTAACCTTATCTTCTTGCACACATAGTCAACAATTCATTGATGACCATTTATCATATGTGTGTTGTAGGGTTACGAAGGAATTTGTATTGTTGAGAGCGAGAGTGTTGATATATAATGAAACGAGGAAAGTGTAAGACATAGTAACTTCGATAATGCGAGAGTTGGGCATTTATATCCCTGTCATGATATGATCACGCGCACTCCTCTTGTCCTGTGAGCTTGGTGGATGAAAGTGCGTAATTAAGGTCACTTGCAAAAAAGCTTTGTCGAAGTTTCATTTGCTCGTCGATGGCTTTGCAGTTGTTTGGCTTTAATGTTCTTCGATGGAGCCACGAATCTCACAGCCAGGAGATATCTTAGTCTTTATGAACATCATGGAGAGCAATTAGGACCTCTCAGCAATATAAGACAAAGCGAAGCACAGCGAGTCTTTGGTTTGGTAATGGGATCGGGTTCCTCTTTTCTTACAAGTGTAGTCAATATCCATCCATAAATGCGAGAAAAACACTTTCTTCATTACCTTATAGTTATCGTGCAATTTGGGAATGTCGCCAAAATCATAAATATTCGCCGGGTTGAATAAGCGCAAATATTAAATACACATGTTTAATAATCAAATATTAGAGCAAAGATACAATGTTATGTTTACCAATGTAAATCATGCTTTGAAAAAATATAAACCTAGTGACATAAAACTTGCACATTAGGCTAAGTCTTACTAATTAGGTTTAATTGAATTTTTATGACAAGACTACCAAACCATGTTCCTTTTTCTAATCTGTCGAGTAAATTAGAAAATATGATTTGATATTTAAATCGCAATTAATCTAAATCACAATGTAATAAAAATTCAGGTAAGGATAGAGATTTATCATTCCATATGATTAATTACAATTAATGTAATCAAATGTGATCTTAAAACTTAATATATAATTTTAAGCCAGTGGGATGTTGTGGTATTGTAATTAATTAGCAAATTATATCGTCGCTAAACATTATTCGCAAAACTTTAAGCAATTTAAACAATAAGATTATCATTTAATTAATTTTGTATGTAAAACTATACACATACAAATAATCACAATGACAATAAATTTAATATATAGGAAATTTAATTCCCATATTCTAAACAAAAATCAATTGACATATATCCAGCCATAAATTTCTATAAGAAAAACCAATGTAAAAAGAGCCAGCAAATTACACTATAGGCTTGGTGGTAGAGCACTTATGCTTACATGTGATGGTCACGGGTTCAAAACCCATGGAATCCGTGTGTTTTTTTTTTTTTTTTTTTTTTTTTTAAATTTTTAAGGCGAAATTCTTGTTTTTGGCCCAATATTATTAAGTGGCGGCCGTCAGCATGGGCGCAGGGTGAGGCCCGAATTCTATGTATGGTCAACTGCCCAATATTAATAAGGCCAAGCCAGGTCCAGTGATGATAAATTAAGTTTCTTGATTAAACTAATTTAAGTTATAAAGTAGTGAAATCGTAGAACAAATTGTGTTGTCTTCCAACGCCGACCTCTGGTAAAACTCGGTTTTGATACCCAGAAAAACTAGTTTTTTTTTTTTTTTTTAAGTCATCTTCTTCGTACTACCATGAGAGCGCCATTGAAGACCTTACATCAGAAACAGGCGTAGATTCCACGTGTAGTTTGATATCATTTAAAAACACAAAACACATCAAAAATTATTATAAAATAGTTTTAATGTATTTAAAACCAAGTAAAAATGTCAAACCAAAATATCTAGCATTACGGAAAATTAACCTTTGCATTGCAAATTTTCAGAATATAAAATTCTGCAAACACGTATAAAGGCGGGGGAATATAGTGTGGCTCAAGTGCAAATGTAAAACAAAAATGATTGAACAACCTAATCAATCAAATTATATCACGGAGCGAAAATGCAAAGGAAATTCACGTACCTCAAACCATTGTTAAGCAGAAAGCGGAACAACGGAAAAGCTGGAAATATTTGGTTCTTCTAATATACCAACAACGATGGTGATTTTCACGTATTCTGAGTAGGAGCAGGGATACGAAAATTGTGCGGTATCTGTAACATATGAAAGAATGGGGCCAATCGCGAGGTTTCGCGAAGAGTTCACGAGGTTAAGGGAAAGGTGTTATGGGAGATTGATATTTGAATTTAAAATTCAAAATTTATATGGACCATTCTAACATTTGTGTCATGTCATTTTTTGTTTTCTTTGCTAATTTGGACCAATTCGGATCCATGAAGTCTTGGAGAGAGAAGGGTAATTTTGATCCAGAATCTGGGCAAGGCATGGGAGTTTCTCTCACTGCTCTCTCTTCCTCATCCTTACCGCACTTTCTTTGAGCAGCACACTTTAATTTTTATCCTAATTTATTAGAGTATTTAATTTTCTCTCTTCCTCATCCCTCCACCATACTTTCTTTGAACAAGCACACTTTAGTTTCTTTTATATATTTTACTATCTCAACCTAATTTATTAGGGTATTTAATTTCCTAATTTATTCTCATACATTTCAGCATCTCTCATATTTGTTGTATATATTTTATGTGTACTTTAATTCTTCATTATTTGATCATATTTAACTCTTTCTTCTATTTTATTATTATTATTAAATTTTAAGTAGTCTTTTGGCCAAACTCGCTATCTTGGCCCGCCTTCCTTTAGAGTCCCAACCTACTTATCTCATTTCATTAGGCTTTTTTATCCTCTAGCTTATTAGAGACCATAAACTAAATCAACTAAGTCAAACCCATTAATTCATCAAGCCCGGTTGATTGGACCCATTAACCAAGTCTATCAGGCCCATTATCATGTCACCGCCACCTCATCGATGACCCACTACAACGTCACTTACGGCACTCACCTTCAAAATAAGATCTGAAATACAACATGAAGTTTTAAACCCATGACTTCTATGTTTAATATAAGCCCCTTAATCACTTTATCAGCACCAACATTTGACATGCTCATACTCACCCAACTATATTACAATTTCAGCATCTTTAAAAATAAAATTTCAAATTCAAATTTATACAGAGTTTGAAATTTATATTTATCTTCATTTTCTCAATTTCACAAAATCTCATATTTTTCATTAAATTCTTTTTCCAAATTATCAATTTCTTAAAAAAATCTTTTTTTTTTTTTTTTGCAAAATTCTCTATTTGTAATTTCGATACGTCGAAACCTTAATTTATAAAATTCAAATCTCAATCTTCGCGAGTACGCATTGCACCCTATTTAAATTTGTTGTTTATCAATTTACTTAGTTATTTACGATATGCTTGATGTGCTCTCATGTATTGTCGATGTTTATTTTTTAGTATCCAAAATTAATTAATTGATTGACACATTTTACTAAACTTGCTTAGTAGAGACGGTTTTTGTCACGTAATGATTTAAATGGGTCTTCCTGACTGTTATCGTGCAGCGATTTGTTACATGCGCTGAATTTGAACTGTTTTAGTAAATTTGTCTTTTCTAAAAAAATTGAGTTAGAGTTTTTATTTCTTTATTTTATTTATTTTATACTTAAAAAGCAAAGTAAGTTTGTATTTCCGACCGCTTTTCTAAGTGTTTTAAAATATAAAATGAGTATCGATGCTTTTAGTGGGAAACACTGTCGTAGACAAAGTGGGTGTGCGCTGTTGATATGATTTTACTTTTAAATATTATAGAATAGTAGTTAGAAACTGTTATAGAAATTATTTTTTATTATTGTTTTCAAATTTGTTACCAAACATATTTTTTATTTTAAATACATAATTTGTTACTCACTCAAACACCATTTTTATCTATGAAAACATAAAAATAAAAAAAATAAAAATATTTTGTTACTAAAAAATTATTTTGAAACTACTTTCAATCATTAGAGTTTATTTTGAAACACTTTTTTGAAATATAAACTGATCAAAATAAAAATTTATTGAAAATTAGGTATCAAACCAACATCTATTTGAGAAATTAGAATATGTTCATAATCATCCTTCGTGTTTTAAAATATCTCTTAAAAATAATATCATCAATAATATTTTGTTTTACATAATTCTCAATATTTATATAAAATTTAAAATAATTATAAAATCATCATCAAAACAATAAAAAAATATGTTCTAAAATATCATAAATTCTCAAAACAAGTTATTAAAAAATTGAAAAAAAATACCAATATGTTAAAATTCTTAACAAATATAAATTAATAATTCATAAATTAACAATCTTACATAAAAAAAATCAGATCTTCAACCTTACATTTTAAAATTTCCAACTCATCGTTCTCCAATCTCTAATTTTTTTAGAACAACAATATATTCAAAACTACAACATGAATAAAATATTAATTTTAAAGTTATACCCTTACTTTAAAAAAAATATTTTAAACCCTAAATCCTCAACTTTCAGCCTTAGGTTCTTTAAAGCTCTACGAAAAATGTTATTTCATAGATAAGAACAAGAAAATTAACTAATTGGTGTTACAACCTCAACTCATATGAAAAAAAATATAATGAAGTGCCTACTTAAATACCAATTTTGTATAATTCTACAAACAAATAAATTATAATTTTATTAGTTTCATATAGTTTCTCTTTAAGTCATGGCTTCTCTTCAAGGTTGGCTTCGATCCTTGTTCATCTCATTGTAGCTGGCTTGACTTGATCAAGAAATATTTTCAAATCTTTCAAGAAATCGAGAGGAAAATTTTAAAGGGTGAGTATTTTGTGCTTTTCTTAGAAAAGTCATCAATGATAATTAAAGTCTAATCACGTGTCTATAAAGTCAGCCAGCTTTTGTGTCGATTATAAAGTTGTAATTGAAGAAGCAGCGCGATTTTATAGCAAAATGTTATTGGATACCACATCATTTTTATAAAATTTTTTTTTTAGATTTTGAAAAATTAACATTGAATGCAGTAACCCATAGACTCTTTTAAAAGTTATGTACGTCTTTCACCGGGCTTTCTGATTCAGCCAAAAGTGAATTAATGTTTTGTCTAATCACGCCACCCTAAGAGTTAATGGCAATATGAAAGCTCATAATTATTCAAAATAAAATAATAACTAATAAATCAACAATCCTAATAAATAGGACTATAAAGTTAATTATTCAAAATTTTAAAATTAACTTCTCGAGTCTAATAAACAAATTAAGCTTGTGAACTTAGGATTTTCTAAGCAGTATGTCCACCAATTTGTCCAAATTCAGGTATGAGGTACCACATGGGTCTGTGGCTTCTTCTGCCTTCGTCCTCCACTCCATTGCTGCCTTCTTCATATTCTTGCCTTTCTCTCCTTCCATCATCTCTCCACAAGCTTCTCTACTTCTCCTCTCGACATTATTGTCGTCTCATTCAATTCCCCATTCTGTGCAATACCTGCAATTGTGGTTTGTTGTCGGCAAGAACGGCCAACAAACCATGGGAACACCAGCACAAATACTTTCAATGGTTGAATTCCATCCGCAATGCGTTAAGAACCCTCCGACCGATGGGTGGTTGAGCACTTTCTCTTGTGGACACCAGCTCACCATTAGGCCTCTTTGTTTGGTTTCAGTGACAAACTCCGGTGGCAGAATGGCCGAAGCCCCGACCACTAGGTCAGGCCTTATGATCCACAAAAAGGGTTGGCCTGTGTTAGCTAGTCCCCAAGCAAATTCAACCAGTTGTTCAGGTGTCATGACTGTGATGCTTCCGAAATTCACATAAACAACTGAGCTGGGTTGCTGGGAATCAAGCCATTGAAGGCACTCAAGCTCTTCTCTCCACAGATTAGATCCAATTGAATTGTCATCTGGAATCTGATTGAGAAGCAATGAAAGAGGACCAATTGTGCAAATTGGAGGAAGCATTGACGATAAGTTGTCGAGAACATCTTGCTCCAAGGCATCAAAAGTGTTGAAAATCAGGCCAGAAGCTCTATAAGCACTCTCCATTGCTTCCATGGTGAAGTATAACAAAAAGTGATCAGCTGGATACCTGGTTCTGATAAAGCTCGGGAAATCTCTTAGCCGCATATTTTTCATTCCTGGAACCCAGTCCACTATGGTCTCCAAATACCCATCTATGAGATAGCTCAAATATGGAAAACACAATATGTCAACCAAAATATACATGTATTTTTAATAGAGCCAAAGGTGTGTTCGGCTCTATGAAATATGGTATAGTAACTGAAGATCTTGTCCTTTTAGATCTATCTATCAAATACGTGGGAATCAATCCCAATAATTTTATGTTGTGTTTGCTTTCAGAAAATACAAAGAAAAGAAAAAAAAAATGTTTAGAAAAATGATTTTATAATTATGTTGGATTGTGTAATGAAAAATCTTAAAGAAAAACAATATAAATAAAATTACTTAAGAAAACTTACATGTTTTTAAATTATTTAATATCTATATTGATTGTTTAAAATAAATAAAATGGGTTTGAAATGATAAATAAAAATAATATAAGGAATTAACTCTATTTTTATTATCTTTCATTTTTTTTTTCTATTTCTTTTACTTTTCCTTTCTATTTTCTTCTCCTTTTGTTTTCTCTCAAATTTTATAGGAACCAAACCTTAAAGTCAAGAGATGAAGATAATATATAGCAACATACCTTTTATTGGGACAAGACCTCTATCAATAAGAGGGCGAAACTGGGCGTAGGCCATGAAGCCGCAGGAACTAGTAGTCCAGAAAAATACATTCGGGATTCCAAGTTCTTCTGATGCTTTGAGAGTGAAGAACATCATCCCATCAGAAACAATACAAGTCACTGGTGGAACATTGAAGGAGGAGGAAGTAGCATTGAGCTTGCCAAGAAGTTTCCGAAACGGGATCGAACAGTTTTTGTGGATCGATTCACAGAGTGCAGGGATGTCCTGAGTGGCATCAGCATCAACAGGAGGGAGACCATCAGGGATGGATTCAAAGCAAAAGCCCGGCATGCCGTCAAGAGCATTAGGACCTCTTGATCTCAACAACCGCTTATGATTGAACTCAGAATTGACAAAGGTTATGTGAAAGCCTCTGAAGTGAAGCAATTTCGCTACTTTCAGCATTGGGTTAATGTGGCCCTGAGCTGGATATGGGATACAGACAGCATGAGGCTTCTCACCTTCAACTTCTTTTTTCATGGCAGCCATACTTTTCTTTTCTCCCGTTCTCTCCTTGCACTGGGGAAAAATCAACAAAATAATTCCCACTTTTATGATAAGGGAGGTAGTTATCCTTCTAATAATTGAACACTCTCTTTAAGCTGCCTTAATTGGAGAGTCATACCAATTAATGGGGATTCAAATTGAAGAGAAGTGGTTGGAAGGGGATTTAAATTGAAGAGAGGTGGCTCAAATCGAGAACCTCCCGCCAAACCAGGCTCTTATACTATATTTAATGACCAACTTTCCCTAAACCTCAAACTTTTATGATTTTGGTTTAGTATGAATCTCATGTTTCTTAACACCATTCCTCGTGTGCACCCTCATCAATAAAATATCCTTATTATATTCTTTATGTATTCAATATCACTAATGTGTTATTTAAAGGATCAATCTTCTCCTAACTTCACCATAGGGTTGGCAAGGTCTAAGGCTTTGCCCTGATTTATCAAGACACTAGAAGAGTAGTAGGCAGCTATGAAGGTTAAAGGACAAGGTAAAAACTTGCAAAAACATTCCTTAACTTCAATCCAGTGTCGTATATAATCTTTCTTGATCATGATAAAAAAAAAAAGAAAAAAATCTTTCTTGATCACGATAATAGCAGCACAAAAAAATTAAAA
The DNA here is from genome assembly GCA_016808115.1 of Tetrastigma voinierianum. Lineage (NCBI taxonomy): Eukaryota > Viridiplantae > Streptophyta > Magnoliopsida > Vitales > Vitaceae > Tetrastigma > Tetrastigma voinierianum. Next base: position 1,124,979 of record JAEQBH010000582.1, read on the forward strand.
TTAATTTCGTTACTTAAAATTAACACAAAATAATCTGATTTTAGTGGTTTGGGAATTTTTTTTACCAAAATTAGTTTTGCTTAAATAGTTTATTGCGTTCTGCAGTTAAAATATTAAATATTTGTAAGAATTTTATTTGTGCATGTGTTGGTAGAATTTATGTCTTGAAAACGATTGATCATTTCAAATAATTAGAAAAGTTGGCAGTATATAGAAAAATTTTCACGTGGGTAGAACAGTCATGGGGACAAAAACACGTGCCCATGCAAACAATTAATTAAGTCAATCGACCAAAATACCAAACATTACATGGGGCAAACATTATCTCCTAATCAAGGGTCTGTTCGGTTCACCTAATAACAGTTAACTGGTAGCAGGTGCTTTGGCTGATAATGGATTATAAATTATTTTTTAGTAAAGTAGTTTGATAATAAGTAGTGGGACTAAAGGTTGATTTACATATATAGATATAATAGATAAATAAAGAAAAAACAATAAATCTATATATAGAAAAAAAAATTACATAATATTATTTCATAAATAAATAAATAAAATTTTGATTAATAATTTATAGAAATTTTTATGGTTATTTTTGCAATAATGCAATAAATGTATGAAATAAATTTTGATATTTATGATTGTTTATAATTTCATGAAAATTTTATCTATGATTATATATGAATAAAATATGTATTTATAACCATAAAAAATATCATTTATTTCATATATTATTTTTATGGTATTAATTTTCATATTATTTCATATGACCTCAAATAAAATTTATAAATTTAAAACCATATAATTAAACTATTTTATATTATTTACCAATTTATGAATAAATATATAATATTATTTCATAAATAAAATAATAATATAAATAATAAAATTAACCATAAATAATATTTTTTTCATAAAAAAAATTATTTATAGTTATAATATTTATAATTTATATTATTTTTATAAATGTATTATGAAATAAATTTATAACCATAAGATTCATATTATTTCATATCATTTATAAAATATAAAATTTATAAATGGCAAAATTATGCTATGATTTACCAATATGATTCTATTTATAAAAAAATATATGAGAAATGGGAAATCAAGGGCAAGTTACCTCATTTAAAAATAATTCTTATTAGGTGTTACCATTATAGGAATTCTTGTTTCAAAATGTCATTTTTAACCGCGTAACAAAATCCTTTTCAAATAAAAAAAGAAAATCCAAGAAAACAAAGAAAAAGAAACAGTTTTTTAAATAACATATTTTGAAAGATTCAAAAAAGGAAAGTAAAGTGTATTAAAAAAATATATATACAATATGTTTGTGCATAAAATTACAAATATAAAAATTTGAAATAACTGTTATTTTAATTTTTGTATTTATCTTTTATATTTTGATTTATTTTGAATGTTTTTATTTTAAAATATTAAGATTATAAATTTGTAAAAATTCTAAGTATAAATATTTATAATTTATTTAATAAAATATTAAGAACTTCATTAATTTTTCACATACTTTAGATTTTTTCCTAATTTATATTTTTAATATTTTGAAATAAACATTCAAAATAAATCAAAATATAAAAGATAAATATAAAAAAATTAAAATTAAAATAATAGTAATTTAAAATTTTATATTTTTAATTTATACTGAAACATATTATATATATATATATATATATATTATTATTACTATTATTTAATTTTGAACCACTTTAATTTCCTTTTTCTGGAATTTTTGACAGTTGTTAAAAATAATATTTCTAGAACAAGAACTCTTATACTAAAGTAACAACAACCTAATATGAATTATTTTTAAATGAGTTAATTTACACTTAGTTTCTCATTCCTCATAAACTTTTTTTTAAATAGAATCATATTGATAAACCAGAACATAATTTTCCCTTTATAAAAATCCTAAGTAAATAATGAGAGAATAATTTGCTTTCCCATAAGAAACTGTTTACCCCTAGTTATCAGTATCTCAACCAAGCAACGTTTAAGACCCACAAAATATCAATGCATGATTTTAATTCTATGATATAGTTTGGCTAACAGACTCCAGATGCGCGCTAACTTTTCAGTATCTGTTCTCTCAATGCAAGCCAATAATTATGACCAAAAAAGAAAAAACGCTATTACCCCGAAGAATTGGCATGGGTGATTGTTTGACTTTGTGTTTATATTCCTTAAATCATAGAAACACAAAATAAATGTTAGTATTTTAATAAGATATTATGAAATTAAACATAATTATTTTATTTTTATAGAAAATAAAATTGATTTGAATATTTATAAATAAAGTTTGTTCATATGACCACATACATGAACCTAAAAACCTAATGAATAGGAATGAATGATCGTATAAATAAAGCCAATTCGTTGAAGGTTTTCGTAGATTCATTTATGAACCTCATTTATATGGTTCATATATAAGGGAATTAGGTAAGCCTATAAAATGATCTCCCCTCTTTGTACAATGGCATCCCTTTGTGAGAAAGAAAAAATGAAGAAAGAAATAAAGAAGTTATCTCCCTCCATTTATCTCTTTCTCTTGCTCATTTCTAAGCTCCCTCTCTTTTCCTCTATCTCTTTCTTGTTATGTACAAAAAGGGAATAATAGACTTCATTAATTTTTTATACTTTAGATTTTTTTTTTTGCTAATTTATATTTTTAACATTTTAAAATAAAAACATTCAAAATGAAATCAAATATAAAAGATAAATTATAACGCCTCAAAAATACCCTAAAATTTTATAATAAAATTCTTTATATTCGGGTATAAAGGAGCCAACTTAGGTATTTTCTGGAAATTTTAGATGAATATTGATTAAATGATTATTGAATCTGAAATAAAACTGAGTGAAAAAGAAAATATGGAAATTGTAAAATGGGGACCTAGGGTCAATTGTAAATAAGTTTAGATGTCTAAGTGAATTTTGAGAAATAAATAAGTAAGGGGAAAATAATAGGAGACTTAAATGAAGAATAATAGAGAAATGGAGGGATCTAAATACAAAATGAAATAAAGGAAAAAAAAAATCAAGGAAATGACATGTGGCATGTAGGAAAGGAAAATACGATTAAGAGTGATCAAAAAAAAGAAAAATAGAAAGGGAAAGTTAGAGAGGCTCCACGCTTCTCCTACAGATTCAAACGGTAGACCGTAGGTCTCCGTGGCTCTGAAGGGAAGTCCTTGCTAGTGACAAGAGCTACAAGTAGAGGCTAGGAGCAGGGGGCTTCGACAAACTCCATGAGGTAGGTCTTCTCCTACTTGGTCTTCTTCTCTACCTAAGGATTGTTGGGTGGTTATACGCGCTTAGGGAAAGTTTTGTTGCATTTTTAAACCATGGGAAGGCATACGACATTGTGGTAAGTCTTGACTAACCGAACCTTAGAGCTGATTTTGGGTAGAAGTGAAGGGAATTTGGCAGTAAGTCCTTCTGTGAAGTGGCCACATCAATAGAACTTGATGTTAGGCTGCAATTTCTTAATTCAGTTTTGTAGACCAAAGTTATGGTCCTTTTACTCAGAAACAGTCAAATGGGTCGGTGGTCGTCAAGCGGTGGTCGTCCAACGTTAATTAGATCCAACGATGTTAGATCCAAACAATGTCGTCAAGCGATTAATTAGATCAAGCGGTGAATTAAGTACTTGATGGTAGATCAAGCGATGGTCGTCAACGGTGGTCGATCAAGCGATTATGCTCGTCGAAATAGTGCTTTCGTCCCGCCCGAAGCGATTAACGTCAAGATTGGTAGATCGGCGGTGGTGTTAGATCGGCGGTGGTGGAATCAAGCGGTGCTTTCGTCAAATAGTGCTCGTCCAAGCGGTGCACCGTCCAGCGGTGCTTTCGTCCAACGGTGGTCGTCCGAGCGGTCTTTCGTCAAGCGGTCTTTCGTCAAGCGGTGCTTTCGTCAAGCGGTGCAAACCGGTTCTAGTCACGACTCGTCAAAGTTGACTATGTATGACCTCGACCGGAAGGTCATATCTCCTACCGTTTGAACTTCAGATTTGGGTGTTCTTGGACTCTATGGAAAGCCCATGGAGTCGGGAATACGTTCATATGCCTGAGGAGGATGTTTGATGTCAGACTAGGTGTTTGAATGGGCTCGTCACTTGGTGCGGCTCGTCGAGTTGAGTCGGCTCGTCGGGGGTTGACTACGCGCCCGACCTCCACGGCCCGAGTCATGTCTCACTTGGTTTGAACTCAGATTTGGGTGTTCTTTAGGCTACATGGAAAGCCCATTAAGTCAAGAATCCATCCATATACCTCAGGAGGATATTAGATGTCAGACCGAGGTGATAGATAGAGCTCGTCCATGTCAGGTCAGCTCGTCCAGTTCAAGATTTGACTATGTATGACCTCCAACTTCGAAAGGTCATAACTCTTTCGTCCGAACTCTGATTCGGGTATTCTTGGACTCTATGGAAAGCCCATTGAGTCAAGAATCCATCTATATATAGCCTGTTTAAAGTGGAACTCATAATTACCTCCAAAAAATCAATCCTAACCAAAACTACTAGTACACATGAATAATATTGTTCTTTAATGGTTTTGGAATAGGGACTGACGAGGAGGAAAAGCCAAACTGAGATTGAGATTCCAAGGATTGGAATAAAAGTAAGAAAAGATTTTTGGGTTTGTTCTACCTTTCTTATTCCTCGTTTCAAGTTTTCTTTGCATGTTTGTTCTTCTAAATCCTATTCTCATTTCAAGTTTGAAATGTTTGTTCAACTGAATCCTATTCTTGATTCAAGTTTTTGCATGTTTGTTCTCTGACTCTATTCTTATGTTAAGTATTTTGGTAGTTTACCAAGCATATGAAATAGGTACTAATGAGTATATGAAATAGGTAATAATGAATGTGTATATGAAATGAGTACATAGATTAGTATATCCTTGAAGAGAATACGAAAGTGAATATGGAATTGAGCTGTGATATCGGCCCAGATGAATGGGATTGATCATCGGAAATGTAAATGAATCGGACAATTCGACATCTTGAATTGCATGTGCACCGAATGAGCCAGCGGCGGGATGCACCAATCTCGTCATCCGTCACGAAGGCACCGAAATTGTCAATGTCTGCGGCGGGATGCCAATCGGCATCGATCATGATGGCGTATGGCATTGAGAAGAAATGTACTTGGCGGGATGCACCAATGCGGCATCCCGTCATGATCAACATATGGCATTGTGATATTACCACATCGAGGGTGCACCAAGCGGCATACATCATGATGGAGCCCGAATTGTTAAATGTGTAAGCACATTCTGGGAATAAAAATAAGGCGGGATTCATCGAAAGCCGGAATGGAGTCGAGTGTAAATTGAATGAGTCAGTGGAAATAACCAACATTGGCGAGTGTAAATGAGATTTTTATGTATATGCTTAAAATCTCATAAATTAAATTATTGAAATGACTTGTTGCATGAAATTGCATGATGTGATTTGGTAGAATTATTTAGAAATTGAAAGCATGTGAAAATAAATAGCATGAGTATTTGTTGAATTAATAGGCATGGTTTAATGTTAAATTCATGCGAGTTACAGAGCTGAATATTGGAATCTGTTGTATAAAACCCTTAAGCATGAAAATGCTTAGCGTATGAATTTTATCTATGCGCGGGTTTCGGTAGACGGGAAGGAAGACAAGATCGTGCGGTAGCGCGAGTCGTAGGCAGTACGGCGTATAGAGTATACTCCGTCATTTGCATATCATCTTTTTGGAACAATTGGTATTTATTTTTTTAAAAACAAAAGGGTTAAACCCCGAACCTTGATTTTGTATATCATTTTGAAAAGGCATGAATTCCTTCTTTGTAAATGTATTTTGTAAATGTTTAAGGGCCTATCGAATTGCTTGAAATTGTAAATGATTGTGGAAGCACTTAGCTAAGCCTTCATAACTAAACAAATTAAATTAAACGTTTTAATAAGATAAATAAAAGTCGAAGATCGCGGGCTCAGTTCGGATCCATATTCGGTCGGGCGAGTTAGTCGCGGCAACGAAAAATAAAACTTAATAAAATGTAAAATGAAAGAATTAAACGGGCGTCCCTGGGGTTTTGGTTCGGACTCGCCTTTCGGGTCGGTAGAGGCTGTGAGATAGATCACATTTTAGTGGTATCGAGAGCCTAGGTTTAGCGCCGAAAAAGGCCCTAAACGGTTTTGAAAAGGATTTTTTAAATGGTATTCGACTACATCGCATTTGCATTTAAAGGATGATATGACTCGACGCCGATCTTCGCTGATCTTAATAGGTAAACATGGATAGTTCAAAATTCAAAGGGTCAAAGGTGACTGTAACGCCCCGATAAATTCGCTTAGTGATAGGTGGACAAGCATCTCATGCCCCACCAATGAATGAACCGGAACAAGTGGTAGGAGGTACTATGGGTATCCTCCAACAAGAATTGTGCTTTGCAAAGAGTCTAGCAAACTACCGCAAATGTTCCTTATATCGACACCATTAAGAGAATGGCAAGGTATCGACCGATAGACTTTCTTGGAAAGAAAGAAGATGAGCCCCAATGGCGTAGAATCGCTCAGATGACCGAGCGAATGCTTGTACAAATGCATCAGTACACCGGGCAGCAGTCGAATGTGCAACCTCATTACTACAGGATGAGGCTTATCACAGGTCTCGCGACTGGTGATCCGCACCACCGTAAAGAGTTGGCATGGAGGTTCTTGATGAGTTTAAGAAGATTATGGGTCGTGATCTATTTAAACAATATGCGACGAGAGTTTCCATAATTCAAACAAAGGCAATTAAGCGTGAACCAATATGTGAGAGAATTCACACCACAGCAAGTATGCTCCCTGTAGATGTTAGTAAGTGAAGAAGAGAAGGCGGCCTAAGCGACCGCGTTCGGGCCCATGTCACGAGTTTTCCATGAAGATTTCTGCCAAAAATCCGACATGCGCTCTAAATGGAGCAGTTAGAGAAAATGAAAGAAATGACAGAAAGACGAGGAAGAAAAATCTCGGTCGGTCAAGTGCTCATCGGCAAGCGAGAGGAAGGGTGAGGGACCCGCAGATCCCCAGACAACCTCGGCTTCATTGCCGGTAGAATACTATTCTGCTTAGGCGCCGTCGATTGCAAGATGCAGGAGGTGCCTCTAGAGGACAAAAGGCGTGCCTCGTTATTCCATTGTGGAAGAAAGCTTTGGGAGATTGTTGGAAAGTGGCCCGGTGCTTGCTTTGGTTGTGGATCCATGGAGCACAAAATACGAAGGTGTAATAGGGGCAGTCCCTTCAAAGCACTAAGCGGGGCAATGTTTTATCAGTTCAAAAAGGCAGTAAAAGTGTTGCATCATCGAGTGTTCCGAGACAAGGGACACAGACTTTGGCTAGGCAAGATGGCCGTGCTCCAACTTGAGCATATGCGATGAAAGCAGTGGAAGATCTACAGGCACCGGATACGATAGTCGGTAATTTCATCTTTATACTAATGTGCATGCATTGATAAACCTAGGGTCAACCCATTCATATGTGTTTACTAACATACCCAACTTAAGGAGAAAATTTACCGAGGTGACATAGTATGACATCTTAATTGTTGTAGCTTAAGCTCGGACGTAGTGTTATCGTGAGCAAGTGTATAGAGATTGTCCCATCAAAGCAATCATGAATTTTGGGAGATTTGATTGAGTTATCTTGAAATTTGATGTGATGTGGAGATGGTAAGAAAAACCAAGTTTGAGGTAAGGATGATGGATCCTTGTTTATAAGGATAGAGGTTTGTGTGCGATGATTATGAATTAAAAGAAAGCCATTTTGGAAGATATGTTAAGGTTGTGTGATCGACTATGGCAGGGTGGATTGGGATAGACACATGCACAATTTAAGTGTTACATATGAGTTCCAATCAGAATTGGAATGGCGCCTTACGAGGCTTTATAGGGAAATGTAGAACACTTATTGTGTTGGATGAAATTTAGTGAAAAGAAAGTGAAATTATTTAGATTTGGTACAAGAGGCGAAGAAAGTGAAAATGATTAGATAAAGATTGAAAGTGACCCTTAGATAGATAGAAATCATATGACTTGAAGAGAAGAGCCCGTGAAGATTTTTGGCTGTGAGGGGGTGAAAAAATTACGAAACAAGAAGATTCCGCTAGTGTTGTGGAGAGACCACAAGACCGAATAAGCCACTTGGGAGAGTGAGGGGGGAAGCGATCAGAGCGCCCGTATCATAGTTGTTTGACTAAGGTAATTTCGAGGACGAAATTTTTATTAAGTGGGGGAGGATTGTAACGCCCCAAAAATACCCTAAAATTTTTATAATAAAATTCTTTATATATTCCGGGTATAAAGGAGCCAACGAATATTCCACATTTTTAGATGAATAAATTAAGTGATTATTGAATCGAGAAATAAACCAGTGAAAAGAAAATATGAAGTGTAAGAAATGGGGACCTAGGGTCAATTGTAAATAAGTTTAGATGTCTAAGTGAATTTTGAGAAATAAATAAGTAAGGGGGAAAATAATAGGAGCTTAAATGAAGAATAATAATGGAATCTAATACAAAATGAAATAAAGGAAAAAAATCAAGGAAATGACATGTGGTATGTAGGAAAGAGGGAGGAAGCTTCCTCCTTTTTAAAAATACGATTAAGAGTGATCCAAAAAAAAAAAAAAAAAAAAGAAAAGGGAAAGTTAGAGAGAGAGGCTCCACCTTCTCTACAGGTACCTAAACGATCCGAACCATAGGTCCGGCGAAGCACGAAGGGAAGTCCTTCCTAATGACAAGAGTACAAAGTAGAGGCGGGAGCAGGGACTTCGACAAACTCCATGAGGTAGGTCTTCTCCTACTTGGTCTTCTTCTACCCTAAGGATTGTTGGGTAGTTATCTGGCCTTAGGGGAAAGTTTGGTTGCATTTTAAACCATGGGAAGCTGCCACATTGTGGTAGTGCGCAGCTAGCCGAACCTTAGAGCTGATTTTTGGGTACAAAGTGAAGGGAATTTGGCAGTAAGTCCTTCTGTGAAATTGTAGCCACATTAATGAACTTGATTTTAGGCTTTTGAATTTCTTAATTTGGACTTATGTAGACCAAGTTATGGTCTTTCGAAGAACGATCAAATGGGTCGGTGGTCGTCAAAGCGGTGGTTGTCAAGCGATTGGTGGGTCCAACAGGGTGGGTCAAGCGGTGTGATCAAGCGGTGTGTCGTCAAGCGATTGATTAGATCAAACGGTGGTGGAGTCAACGGTGGTCATCAAGCGGTGGTGGATCAATAGTGGTTGTCCAACCGGTGCGTCAAAGCGATTGCTCCGTTAAATAGTGCTATTCAAGCGATTGCTTTCGTCAACGGTGGTGGAGTCCAACGATGGTCGTCAACCGATTGGTAGATCAAGCGATTCTTTCGTCAAATAGTGCTTTCGTCAAAACGTCTTTCGTCAAGCATTGGTCGTCAACGGTGCTTTCGTTCTTGATGGTCATCAAGCGGTGCTTTCGTCAAATAGTGCTCGTCAAGCGATTGCCGTCAAAGCGGTGCTGCGTCGGTTACGGTCGGCTCGTCAAAAGTTGACTATGTATGACCTCCAACTTCGGAAGGTCATATCTCCTTCGTTTGAACTCCGATTTGCGTGTTCTTGGACTCTATGGAAAGCCCATGGAGTCAAGAATACATTCATATGCCTAAGGAGGATGTTAGATGTTAGATCGAGGTGTTTGAATGAGCTCGTCACTTCGGTGCGGCTCGTCGATTCGGGTCGGCTACGTCGGGTTGACCGCGTAATTCTCAAACCGAGAAGGTCATATCTCCTTCGTCTGAGGCCAATTTGGGTGTTCTTGGACTCTATGGAAAGCCCATTAAGTCAAGAATCCATCCATATTCTTGAGGAGGATATTAGATGTCAGACCAAGGTGACCAGATAGAACTTAAGTCATGTCGAGGTCAGCTCAGTCCAGTTAGTTGATACGTATGACCTCGACTTCGGAAGGTCATAACTCTTTAGATCCGAACTACGATTCGGGTATTCTTGGACTCTATGGAAGCCCATTGAGTCAGAATCATCTATATATATTGTTTAAATTGGAACTCATAATTACCTCCGAAAAATCAATCCTAACCAAAACTACTAGTACACACGAATAATATTGTTCTTTAATGGTTTTGGAATAGGGACAGCAGAGGAAAAATAACAAATTGAATTCCAAAGTTGGAATAAAAGTGCAAGATTTTTAGGTTTGTTCCTGCCTTTCTTATTCCTCGTTTCAAGTTTTCTTTTTTTGTTTGTTCTTCTAAATCCTATTCTCATTTCAAGTTTGAAATGTTTGTTCAACTAAATCCTATTCTTGATTCAAGTTTTTGCATGTTTGTTCTCTGACTCTATTCTTATGTTAAGTATTTTTGGTAGTTTACCAAGCATATGAAATGAGTGCATAAATGAGTATATGAAATGAGTATGTGAATGTGTATATGAAATGAGTATGAATTGGTACCTATCCTTGAAAGAGAATACGAAAGTGAATATGGAATTGAATTGTGATATCACGAAAACGAATGAATGGGATTGATAAATCGAAATGTAAATGAATCGGACAATTCGGCAATGTTGATTTGCATCGATATCTGGAATGAACCACGACGGGATGCAGTAGGCATCGTCATGATGAGCGTATGGCATTGAGAAATGTCCCCGCGGCGGGATGCACCCGATCTGACATCAGTCGCGTGGCATATGGCATTTAAGTGATACCACGTGTCGAGTGCGCAAAGCGGCATCGTCATGATGGGAGACCCGAATTGTTAAATGTGTAAGCACATTACCAGAATAAAGTAAGAGTGGGATTCATCAAAAGCGGGAATCAAAATTCAGAGTGTAAATTGAATAGTCAAGTGAAATAACCAACATTGAAGTGTAAATGAAATTTTTATGTATATGCTTAAATCTAATAAATTAGAATAATGAAATGAATTGTTGCATTGAAATTGCATGATGTGATTTGGTAAATTATTTAGAAATTGAAAGCATGTGAAAATAAATAGCATGAGTATTTGTTGAATTAATAGGCATGGTTTAATGTTAAATTCATGTTGAGTTACATTGAATATTGGAATATAACTGTATAGAACCACTAAGCATGAAAATGCTTAGCGTATAGTTTTATCTATGCGCGAGGTTTCAATGAACGGGAAGGAAGACAAGGTCGTGCAGGCGCGAGTCATAGGCAGTGCGGCGTATAAGTATATACTCAAAGTCATTTGCATATCATCTCTTTGGAGCTATTGGTATTTATTTTTTTAAAAACAAAGGGTTAACCCAGACCTTGATTTTGTATATCATTTTGAAAAGGCATGAACCCGCTAACTGTATCTTATTTTGTAAATGTTTAAGGGCTACTTAGGATTGCTTGAAATTGTAAATGATTGTGGGATTGCCCAAAACTAAAACCGTTTCCGCAACTAAAAAAAAATTTAATTAAACGTTTTAATAAGATAAATAAAAGCGTCCCTCGGAATTAAGCTAGGGCTCAGGTTCGGATCCATCGATCGGGTCTGGCCGAGGGGATTGGTCGCGACACTTTTGAAAAATAAAACTTAGTAAAATGTAAAATGAAAGAATTAAACGGGCGTCCCTGGGGTTTTGGTTCGGACTCGCCTTTCGGGTCGAGCCGGGCTCGGGGGTCGTCACATAAATATAAAAATTAAAATTAAAATAATAGTAATTTAAAATTTTATATTTTTAATTTTATACACAAACATATTATATATATATATATATATATATATATATTATTTTAATTTTGAATACACTTTAATTTCCTTTTCTGAAATTTTTTTTTTTGGCAGTTGTTAAAAATAATATTTCTAGAACAGAACTCTTTCCCATCTTAGTAACAACAACCTAATATGAGATTATTTTAAATGAGTTAACTTGCACTTATTTTCTCATTCCTCATAAACTTTTTTTTAAATAGAATCTAATGATGCCTTTTTCAATAGGAGCGAAATTTGGAGTGTGTTGGGATCGTTGGGCCGGACACGGGCTATTTGGAGAAATTTGATGCGAGCTACGGGCGTGGCACTCCTGCGCAAAAACAAGAAGGAAGGGGTCGAGCGAGGGCTTCGCCAGAGTAGCCGCTCCGATGATCGAGTTTCTTTACGAGAGAAGATAGGCGCTTAGAGGGGGCAAATGTGTTGCCTATGTTTGCGTACCTTTCACCGATGGGGTGGCCTTGTATTTATAGTAGATGTTTTACTAGTTGGATGGTGATTAGGATTCTTTCCTATTGGACGGGATATTTTCTTGATATCGGATTTGATTATGGATATAGAAAGTGCAGCTCTATTCGGAATTATTTCTTTCCCTTATTGGTGGGATCCCGTTTGATGAGCTGTAATATTGTGAATTATCTTACTTTCCTAACTGGTAAGATTTAGCTTGATTTGCTGGATAATCTATTATTGGGGATTATTCTATTTCCCTTATCTATGATATTTGACTTGATTTGCAGAACATGGGCTTTCTTGATTACCCATAATCGACCTTTGGGCCGAGCGGATTAGGCCTTCATCCTTTATCTGAGTACGGCGTCAAAGGCCTGTCTTGAATGGGCATGCCAGTAGTTACTGGATGCTTCAATGGGCATGCCTCTCCTTTGGAGTTTAGCTCAATGGGCATGCCTCTCCTTTGAAGGTTTGTGAAGTGGGCACGCAAGCCCGTTTTCAAGCTCCCTGTGGGTTGCCCACGACCACATTGTGTATGGCGTGCGTGGGCAAGGGCTGTAACGTTTCTCGTATCGGATGCAATTTCCACGTGTCTGCTTGGGGCTGGGTTAGTTAAGGCTTGATCGCCGTCATACGTCTTGCGATAATGATGACTCTTTGGTTTTCGCGCTTATTTCTCCTACTCTTTTCAGTTTCCTTCTGTTTCTTTCGCATACCTCCTCTGTCTTGTGTGCCTCTGATCCTACAACCTCTTCTTTACTCTCAGCGATTTCGTACTTCATTTTCCCTTAGTTCTCCTTTGACCCTTTTGGTAGTGGAGTCTTTTCGGCATTTTAAAGATAGCTTCTTAGTTTTATTCACGGGACGGCTAACGTCTTTGTCTATTTGGTTTCTTCCCGATTGGTATGACGAGGCGCTTAGGGTTAAATTGACAGGATTTCATTTTCATTGTTTGCTTTCATCATGGGTCCGAGTAGCTCTTCTTCTTTGCGTATTGGCGGTGACTCTTCGACTATTTCCAGTTCTGGGCGGACTAGGGGTGCCTCCGACTGTTCGGTCGCGGTTAAACTCCGAAACGCCCCTGGGGCGCTTCCTCTAACCTTGGAAAAGGGTAAGGGGAGAGTAAACCTGATTAAATATCCTAGGGGATTAGAATACCTCAAATCCGGCCAGATCCGGCGTAACTGCTTGTCGGGCCTAGCAAAATTAGGTCCCTCATATGGGGCTACCTTTGCTAGGCGTTCTTGACACCATTTGGTGTTCGCGTGTGGTCCCCCGATGTTTTGACCTTTTATGTAGTTTCCGTACCAAAGATGGTGTGCTTCTTTGAAGTGGCGCCGATAATGACGCCTTCGTTTTCCTTTGCATCCCTTCATAAAAGGGGTTTTACAACATTTCAATGTTTGTCTGCTCCAACTCGCAAATGGTTGGGGTATTTTGGTTGTGTGGCTTTCTTTAGGGACGAGGGGCTCGGTGTCCCGGTGTAGCTTTGCTCCTTTATCTTTGCTTGAAGGAGGCCAGCGAGGGAGCACCCTCAGCCTTTCGGGCTGCGGCGCTCCCTGCAGTGATTTCCTATCTTCCCTCTTCCCACAGGCTTTGGAAGGGACGTTACTTCTTTGTTAGCGGCCGCAATTAGGAATATGACCCCCTTGACAAGGACGACACCCTGGGCGTTCCAGTTGCTTGGGGCACCCCCGAGAATCTACGTAAGAGTTTGCTTTGTTTTTGGGTATATTCTTTATGGGGTCATTGGGTATTTATGATACTGTACTGTCTACTTGCCTTTCAGGCGGTCGAATCAATCTCAGCGCCGAGGATAACGTCATAGCACTAGCGTTGGCTGAATGCCCTCCTCGTCCTTACGCGGAGTTGATCAAGTCAGATATTCTTAGCCCTTCGAGCTCGAGTGCACTCGCTCTTTGCTGAGATTTCGCCTCCTTCCACCATGAGTCGTCTCATTGGGCCCTCGACCAAACCAGGGAGACTTTTGGCTCAATTAGGCAGCTGTCTGAGCGATCGTGAAGCGGAAAACCAGAGACTCCGTGAGAAAAAAGATCGGCCGACTTTGGGACAGGTTCCGAAATTGGGGGCTTCTTCCTCTTCTTCGTCTATCCCTGTCCGAAAGCCGGAGCAAGCGTTATTACTGCGGCGAGGTTCCATAGTCTTGGTGTTTTGTAGTCTGGTGCGGGTGCAGCTGCGAGGCGAGAGGTCCACCGGTGCGGAGCCGTTGAGCGGCGCGGATTGCGATCCATGCCCATCAGCATGCAGGTCGCCAGCGAAGAGTGTTAGGTCGCCTTCTTCGAAGGCGGAAGGAGTGAGAAGAAGGACTACGAAAGTGGCGGGGATGGCCGTCTTTGCTTCTCGATGTAATTTGCGGCGGGTCTTTGTCTCGTCTATTTCTTAAGGATGTCGACCTGAGAGGTCGGCCCAGCATTTTGCGTCGGCCAGGCTTTGGTACGTATCCCTCAAGGGTTGCCTCTGTAAGTTCTCATATCTTGTCGTATCTGATTTCATTCTGAGTTGAGGGCTGACCTTGTGTTGGGCACTGATTTTGCGTTGGATGTGGAAGGTGGCTACCCATTTGAAGGGTTTGGCTAGAAAAGCCAAACTAAACGAAGGTCATGTTAAAGCCACCCGGGTTTACAAGGCGAGGGTGGCTTCCCTTACATCTGAGCGGACTGAGCTGCGAGATCGGGTGCAGCGTATGACCGAGGAGGCAGAGAGGCTCAAATCTGATTTGAAGCACACCATGTCGACTCTTGCTCGGGCAGAAGGTAGAGAAGATGAAGTTTGAAACATCTTGGCGGCTGACCAGAAGGCGAGCCCGGAGGGGTTCGGGATGTTTGTGGGTTGCGTGGGAATGACGACGGAGGCCGGGGGACGGGCGTGATGCGGTATGAGCTTTAGATGGTTAGGGATGAGAGCTCATTACATCCAGTGAGGTCCGAGGAGTCTAAAGAGGGCTACGTGAGGCGATGATGGTGATAAGATGATCTTCTTTGGGTGGGGCTCGTCGTGAGGCCTCCGAGGCGTAAGCTCGGTGGAAACGCTGGCCAGGAGTGTCGTGGGCTAGCGTGAGGAGCCTTCATGGTAAAATAACTTTGTTTGCTCAGCGGGATGAAGTTATAGGAAGATTGAGGGACCAAGCCAGTACTTAGTGGGCTTCTGGGTGGCTCGCTTTTCAACAGAAGGCTACTAACGTTTACCCCGGTTTGGATTTCAACTTCAACCTCCCTAGCGACAAGGAGGCAAAGGAGTCTTTCTCACCGGACCATTACGGAGGAAGCCGGGTTCACCCTTAGGCCCCTCCCCTTCTTCTGATGTATAATCTTCTGCGTATAGACATATGTAACCTTTTTCTTAATGAATATTTTTTATTTCATCACTTTCGTCTTCTCTTGAGCACTCCGCGCTATTTTTCATGATCCGCATCAGTTTCTTGGCTGCATGGCCTAACTTGAGTGTTTGAGTTGGATAGCAGATGGGATGTAGAGTTGAGCAGTTGAGCTTTTCGAACTGGGCCGTTGAGGCCTCATGGGCTGCTAAAAAGACTGTTAGGTTGCATGGCCTGAGTAGAATAGTCGAGGTTGTCAAAGCGGCTGTTGAGCTCTGGCGGCGAGGCCTTGCGAAATTTGGATAGCTTGGCGTCGACTCTTAGGTTGTATGGCTGATGAGTAGTCGAGTGCGTCAATGAGCTGGCGGAGCTCTTAGTATTTGAAGACCTCTGTGGCTGGATAGTCTGAGCGACTGACTCTTGGGTTGCATGGCACGAGTAAGTAGTCGGTCGTCAAGCGGCTGGGCTCCTGGCGGCGGCGAGGCCTTCTTGGCGATATAACTGGTGTCGACTCTAGGCTACGTGGCACGTGTAGAGTAGTCGAACTTCGTCAAAGTGGTTCTTGAGCTCCGAGGCGGCGAGGCACTTGTTGGCTGATATAACTGGCGTCGACTCCTAGGTTGCATGACACGTGCGAGTGGTCGAACTTCGTCAAAGTGGCTGGCGAGCTCCGGCGAGCCTTGTTGGCGGATATAACTGTTGTCGACTCTGGGTTCTGCGTGACGCACGGTAGAGTAAGCATTTCGTCGAAGTGAGCTCTTTGGGCTCTGGCGGCGAGGCCTTGGTGCGATCGGTTTGTGATCGACTCCCAGAGGCTGCGTGGCACGTGCGAGTGAACGAACTGCGTCAAGTGAGCTGCGGGCTCAGGAGGCTAAGGCGAAACCCCGAGTGGCGATCTGCTGAGGTTGATGCGACTCTGAGGCTGCGTCGCACGTGTGGGAGTAGGCGAACTGGTGAGTCAAGGCTCTTTGACTCAAGGTGCGAGGGCCTTGGTGCGATCCGGCGTAGGTTGATCGACTCCTGAAAATTTGCCGAACTTCGTCAAAGTGAGCTCTTGGAAGCTCGGCTGAGGCCTTGGTGGCGATCCAGCATGAGCTGATCGACTCACCCCAGGAGGCTGCGTGGCTGTGTAGAGTGGGGCAATGAACTTCGTCCAAGTGAGCTGCAGGCTCGGGCGGCGAGGCGCGGTGGCGATCCGGCCCCCCAGGCGTCGACTCTAGGCGTGGCACGTGTAGAGTAAACGAACTCATCAAAGTGAGCTGCTGGGCTCCTAGCGCTAAGGCCTTGTTGGCGATATAACTGGCGATCGACTCTGACTGCGTGGCTGTGTAGAGTAAACGGGCACTTTCGTCGAGTGAGCTGCGAGCTCCGGCCCGAGGCCTTGTTGGCGATATAACTGGGCGATCGACTCCTGCCGTGGGCTGATGCAAATGCCAGCTTCGTCAAAGTGACTCTTGCAGGCTCGAGTATTGAGGCCTTGTTGGTGATATAACTTTGGCCCGATCGACTCTTTAGGTTGCATGACTGTCTGAGTATCTGAGCTTCGTCAAAGTGAGCTACTATGAGCTCGAGGCGCGAGGCCTTGGTGGCGATCGGCTGAGTTGATCGACTCCTAGGCTTTGTGGCACGTGTGGGTAAACGAACTGCGTCAAAGTGACTCTTGCGGGCTCCGGCGAGGCCTTATTGGCGATGCGAGTTGATCGACTCCCAGGGCTGCGTGGCCTATGTAAATAGGCGAACTTGTCAAAGTGAGCTACTAGGCTTCCGGCGGCGGGCCTTGGTGGCGTCCAGCACGAGGTTGATCGACTCTTAGGGCTGCGTGGCTTTGTGTAGAGTAGACGAACTCGTCGAGTGAATGCGGGCTCCGGCGAGGCGCTTGGTGGCGATCCGGCTGACGTCGACTCAGGAAACTGCGTGGCTGTCGCGAGGAGTAGGCGAACTCGTCAAAGTGAATGCGGGCTCGGCGGCGAGGCCTTGGTGGCGATCCAGCTGAGCGTCGACTCTAGGCTGGCGTGGCACGATGTGGGAGTGAGGCGAACTCGTCAAAGTGAGTCGTTCTTGTGGCGGCCATTCGGGTCGATTTTCTTGGAAAGGTGTGGCGTCTTTTAATGCGTTTATGGAGAATTTGAAGCGTTTACTTGGCAATTTCGAGTGCTTTGGCCTCTTGCAAATGTTGGCTTTATTTGCTGTGGGTTATACTTTGGATGTGCCTTTCCCGGTGCGTAAGCGAAATACAGCAGAGATGAGTCGAGTTTGATAGATAGTAGGAGATCATAGGAAGATTGCAGTTGGATTTTAATTTGAGACCCACCTTGTGGGAGTTGTGTTTTTCCTAGTCTCCCTTTTATGAGTCGTGTGATTCCTAGCCGTGCTGAGAATGTCGTGTCTGAGGGGAGGCGGTACGACTGTGCTGCCCTTTCTCTATTTTATAGTTCTTCTTTCTCTTCCTCTCCTTCGATGCTCTTTCTCCTTCTGTTCATTCTCTCATACCTTCCTTTCTTCTTTTCTTCCATCTCATTCTCCCCTTTTTTATTTCTTCTTTTCTTCCACATCTGATTCTCCCTCTTTCGCACAAACTCTTTCCATCCCTTTTTTCTTCTTCCCCTCTTTTCCACCTCTTTCCTTTTCTTCTCTTTTTGTTTTTTTGTTTTTTTGTTTTTTTGTTTTTTTGTTTTTTTTAAGGGAACTGCTTGTACTGTGTGCTTCCAAGATGTAATCGATGACACCACTGATTATAACTGAATGCAACCTGATTGGAATAAAGAGAGACTTTTTCTTTTATGACTATGAACTTTCTCATTCAGTTGTATGTAATTCTTCTAAGCATTGTGTATGTTTGGCTGGATTCCCAACAAGCCTTGATAAATGCTCAACTCGTCATCCCGAAAATTGATAATACTTTTATTTAAGATTACAAACGATGTTTATTGGTAAAGCTTACTTAAAATTCGCTCCATATTCATACATGTTGTAAGTACCCTACTCTGTTTTGGAGCTTATACATTTTTGGTTTACAACGAAGCTGAGAATATGATGTGGGCGCTTGCGGTCAGGACTAGCTTCCCATGGCTGGATTCTTCACTCTTTGGCGGGAGCTTCTTCGAATAAATCACGGTATAGCCTGGGTTTGACTTTTTGGTTGTAGTACCTCGCCGTCTTCCTTTGATAGTCTTCCGTACGCCTTAGAACCTGCTCACGTTTTTCATCTAGGAGATCCAAATTTAGACGAAGAGCCTCGTCATTGTGTTCCACTGTTGCTAACTCGATCCTTGGGGACTTTAATCCGACCTCGACAGGGGCTACTGCTTCAGTGCCAAAGGCTAAGGCGAATGGGGTTTCTAGGTTCTTGACACAGCGTTGTCTTGTAGGCCCATAGCACCTCGGGAGTGTTACCCATTTTCCTTTAGATCTTCAATTTGGTCTTCAAGCGGCCTTAATGGTTACGATGGTGACTTCGGCTTGACCATTGGAAGCAGCGAGGATGTCTTCGGAGGCAGTAATAGTGCTTAATTAGAGCTCTGCAGAGAAATCTCGAGGAAACTTGGCATTGTCAAATTGTTTTCCGTTGTATTCGATACCAGGGCTCTTGGGATACCAAACCTGCATATGATGGCTGTACACAAAATTGTGTATCTTACGTTACGTGATTATGGCAAGGTTAGAACTGACCCACTGGTGAAGCCAATCACGCGGCGATGATGGTACGCATTAGCCCTTCCCGATGGGCGAGAGGTCGATATGTCAAACCCACATTGTTGGAAAGGCCCGGGGCTTGTGATTGATGTCGAGGAACGATTGGGAGAGGCGTGAGATCTTGGCATGCTGGCCGAGATCTTGCATTTCACGACCCGGTCGATTGCGTCCCCGGTATTGTGGAGCGATGGTATCCTGTCTTAAGACGCTCACCTTTAATGCACGAGCTCAGATATGATTTACTTTACTCTGCCTTCAATGTAACCGCTTCCCATATACGTGTGGTGTCTCTTTTTCCACAGGTGCATTGGGATGGGTGTGAAGAAACCTACCGGCTTGTACAAAGCTTCCGCATGATTAGTGAATTAGGCGACCTAGATCCACGATTTTGTTTGCTTCTTTGGATTAGTCGGGTGAAGTCGAGTCTATTATATAATCCCAAATGGGGTCCATCCAACTTCCATTTCCGGACCAGGCACCGCTGGAACCTTCCACGTCACGAGAGATGCATGGGGAATGCACGGTATTGACGGTGTTAGGCTGGCGAGGTCTTCTGGCAAAAATTTGGCTCGGTAACACAGCGTCGGCAGGAGTTCACCTGCTACGGGGACACATGTGGAGCCCTGAAGCCCGGCTAAATTTTTCAACTTTTGGCGTCGTAGGTGTCTTCTGTTGTCTTACTATCGGTGGGGTCGGCGCGGAGACTTCTAGGCTGGTCAACTTTCCGATGAATGGGTGAGGTTGAGGCTGTATGACGGCCTCATGCTGGAGCCACGTTGGGCTTGGAATCAGAATGCGAGTGCGTGCTCAAGTGGCTCATTCATACGGAGGTCGGGATTAAGACACTGCTCCATCCTTGTGCATTTGAGGCTCCATCTACAGAGAGTTTCCAGATGGGGTGGTCAATCATTGTTTGAGCGTTCTCAATTGGTTCCGCTGAGGTGAATTCCATGACGAAGTCGGCTAAGACCTGCCCTTTTATTGCAGTTTTCGGCTTGTATCTGATGTCGAACTCGCTCGGCTCTATGGCCCATTTCATCGACCTTAGGAGTCTGCGGTTATGTAGCACTTGCTTAAGTCGGATATTACGTTGGAACTTCTATGGTATGAGCACAGGCAGTAAGGCGGAGCCGGCTGCGGTTACCCGATACTTGAGTGAATTTCTCCATCCTTGGGTACCTCCATCCTCTCGGAGCTAGGCTGCAATGATGGCTGGGTCTTGCACTGGGTTCTTTGTCTCGGCAGAGGGACGCGGTCGAGAGTGCGATGACTAAGGTATGGGGTGAGGAGCTCCCCTTGATAGGACTTACTAGAGCGGGAGGGGCTCAAATATCATTTTCAATCTTTGAGAATGCTTCTTAAACGCCATTATCCCATTGAAGGCCTTCTTCGGACTTGGAAGAAGGCATTTATCACTTGCCACGGATACGAACCGGCAAAGCGACAATCCTTCTGTGATGGCTGGACCCTTTATACTGATGGCGATGGCATGTTGAGCACAACCTTTATTTTGTCTGGATTTGCTTCAATTCCTCGGTGGTTGACTATGAAACCCAGGAATTTTTCGGTTGACACTCCGAAGGCACACTTGGCTGGATTTAGTTTCATGTTGTAATTTCTCAGGATTTGGAGCATACCGGACCCGGATGAAGTATGTGGAGCTTCGGCGTGGTGGATTTTACCCGGCATGTCATCTATGTACACCTCATGGTTCCTATGCGCTACGGAACATCGTTTTACCCGACTAACGATGGTGGCTCTGCAGTTTCTTGAGCCCAAGCGGCATCACCGCGATAACAATAAGGTCCCCTGCTTATTTGTGACGAACAGGAATCCTTCTTGGTCATCTAGGTCCATCTTGTCGATTGTAGCAGGAGAAGGCATCCATAAAGCGAGGAGTTCATGGCGGTACGTGCATCTGATGAGGTCGATCCTCGGCAAAGTATCCCAGGGCGCGCTACGTTGATGTCAGTGAAGTCGATACAGAGTCGCCACTTGCGGTTTGCTTTTTTGACAAGTACGACGTTGGCCAACCATTCAGGATATTCCACCTCTTTGATTGCTCCTGCTTGGAGGAGTTTGCCGACCTCCTCGTTGATGGCCTTTTGTCTTTCTGGAGTGAAATGCTATAACTGTTTGATTAGCTTGAATGATGGGCTGACGTTCGACTATGAGTGATGCTATGGTCGATCCACTCTGTGTGGCTGCTTCCATGCGAAAGGCGTCTTTGTTCTATCTCAAAACTGGTGAGGCTTTGAGGTCCTCTACTAGCTCGGAGCCGATATAGGCGGGTGTTGAGGTGGATCATCGGCGATACCGATTCAAGTTCTTCGATGGGCTCAGGTCGGGTGAGCACCTCGTCGAGCATGTCGAGCTCTTCCAAGTATATGTTGTCGATAAACTGCTTCATGGATCTTGAAGTAGCATTCCACGGCCCTCGTTGATCTCCTCGAACCATTCATACTCTATTACGGTAGGAAACTTGATCATCATGGTATCACGGAGGGGATGAAAGCTTTTATTGCGGTGAGAGAGGGTCGCTGGCACCGCAACATATTGGAGATGGGGCGTCTGATGGGAATCTTGCGTCGTCATTACGGCAAGTTCTCCCAAGGTGAGTATTGGTTGTATTGAGCTCAAGGTAATACCTTTTCCCACAGGAGAACCCAGCAGTGCGTGTTGACGGGTTCCGGTCTCTCTCACCGGATGCCCGTCTTGCTCGAGGCGTGCGAAGATGATGTCAGCTGAACTCCAGTTGTCAACTAAGGATGATGAGCTGTTTTGTTGGCCTAGCTGGCATGGCGAACCACCAATGGGTCGTCATGGGGGGTGCTGGCATCCCTCGGATACGAGTCGAGAATGTGATGAACGTGTCGAGCTGCGGCAGTTTGGACATCGCTTATATTTCCCCTATCTCTAGCTGACCTAATGCTGCGCAGATGGGCCTTCCGAGCTGAACTGGATTCCCCTCCTCCTGCGAATCCTCCTGAGTTCACATGGATTTCTCCTAGAGGTTATTGGTGCTGAGTTGTCGTCTGCCGAGGTGGTGGTTGCTGAGCCAGGGCCTGGTTCTGAGCTTGATTATGAGACTGATTTTCAGGGGCTATGAAGCGTCGAGTACCGCCTTGCGTATTAAATACTCTATTCCCTCTTGAGTTGTATCACGGTGTCGTCCGTCTGCGGTGCCGTAGTCCCTATGGAACTCGCGTGCACGGTGTTGTCTCTTGTGGTGGTGTCGGCTGTTTGAGTTACCTCGGGAAGCTGATGCGTTCGTGCCGGCGCGGGACGCGTCTTGAGGTGTTGGGGAGTGAGCCGTTGAGGGGCGAAGGTGCGTCGTCGTTTTTCGAGTTGCGGTGGGCCCAGACGATCTCTGAGGTTCCCACGACTTTTTGGGGACCATTCTCCATCCTTCTTTGGAGACTTTTCTCGATCATTTTGTCTTTTGGGGCTTCGTCCTGCGATAAACATGCGTCTGCTTTTTTCTTTATGGGTGGAAAGGCTCTCTTTCTTGGATATGAGGGCTTCTTCACCGGATTAACCTGCACTTCTCTTTGCGAGCACTTCAGCCATTGCCCTCTTGGGGGATTTTTGAGATGGAAAACATCGAAGTCTTTCAAGCGAACCCCTAAAGCTGCGGCGGAATGTAGTGATCGCGGGGAGCTTTCGTCGGGTATATCTACTTTCGGAGACTGGCATTGAATCTCTGGACATAGGACCCCTCAGGCTTTCTTACTGAGCTCGCGATGGTCGGCCAGATGATGGCGGCTATACGTCACGGCCCCAATGAAGTGAGAGGCGAACCGCGATGGATGGCGCTCTGCGAGATGAGGAGATTGATGATGGTGGAAGCGCCTATTAAACCGAGGCGAGGTTGGGCCTTTTAATGTGATGGCAAAAGCTACGCATCTCCCGCCGGGGATCTTGATACCCATGCAGCTCCATTTGGTTTTTGTAAGTGTTGAGATGATCGACTGGATCCCTGGCACCATCGAATGTTTCCACTTGAGGCATCTTGAATTTTGCTGGAAGAGGGAAGTGAAGCACCTCGGCTGTGAAGGGTGATTTAGTTTGTTGTACCAAGGTGTCCATAGTGTCAGGAGCGCGTCCTCTTACCACCTCCTTCACACAGCGGAGGCTCTTCTTTGGAGGCTCTGGAGACACCTCACAGCCATGATAGTTCTCCTGCTCCTTGTTGGGGGGTGCGTGGTTCTTCATTCGAGCCGTCTTGGGTGTTGCTTGTGTTTCCTTCTCCCGGGAGCTATTGTGGTCCGTGCTTGGCTGTTTGGACTGCTGCTTACGTTTCGAGCGCCTCGGGAATGTCGGTGTGTTCACTTCATGAGGAGGAAAGTCATGACCTTCGTGTTTGACGTGTATCGGTGGTATCACTGGTGAGTTGTTCTAACTCTCTATCGGGCGTTGATTGGTGAGCGAGGGCGCCTCTACCTCGTTAGTGTTGGCTTTGCATCGCTTCTATGGATTGCCGGGAGGTGCAGCGTCTCACGTCGCACGGCGGATCTGCATCCTTGGCGGGTGGCGTTGCTCTTGCTTGTGTTTGAGTTGATACCATCATCGGTACTAAATGAAGTGATTGGTTTTATTTGTAAAGAGGCATCGTTCCCACAGACGGCGCCCTTGATGATGCCTTTTCAACCGGGCGGGCTGGGCGTGTTGGGTCGTTGGGCCCGGGCACAGCGGGCTGGCGGCGGGCGAGTGCTGCGGGCTCGGGCGTGATCCCTCTGCAAGAAAAACAAGAAGAAGGAAGGGGTCGACGGGGGCTTTTTCAGTAGCCGAAGCTCCGTCCCGGTTCTTTACGAGAAAATATAGGCGCTTGCAGAGGGGCGAATGTGTTGCCTATGTTTGCGTACCTTTCACCGATGGGATGGCCTTGTATTTATAATAGATGTTTTACTAGTTGGATGGTGATTAGGATTCTTTCCTATTGGACGGGATATTTTCTTGATATCGTATTTGATTATGGATATAGAAAGTGCAGCTCTATTCGGTGCTTTCCCTTGTGGTAGGATCCGTTTGATGGCGTAATATTGTGAATTATCTTACTTTCCCTAGCGGTAAGATTTAGCTTGTTCTTCGAGATAATATATATTATTGGGGATTATTCTATTTCCCTTATCTATGGGATTTGGCTTGATTAAAAGGCTATAAGGCTTTGATTTTATAATCGACGGAAGTTTGGCGGATTGGGCCTTCATCCTTCATCCTGGGCTGGCATCAAAAAGGCCTGAATGCTTGAATGGGCATACCCAGCCAGTTAGGCGCCATCACGGGTGGGCGTCGGGGCATGGATGCTTGATGGGCATGCCTGCTCCCGCTTTAGGGTTTAGCTCAATGGGCATGCCTACTCCTTTGGGGTTTATGGTGATTTGAGCCATTTTCCAAACTCAACATCGAGAATCATGTGTCATAGAGACCATGGCATACACTTTACATAAAAATCCCTAAGTAAATAATGGAAATAATTATAACTTTTCCCATAAGAAAGCTGTTTACCCAGTTATCATTCTCTCAACCAAGCTTAGCGATTTAAGACCACAAGGCAGCCCCGTTTAGTTCCACGAAAATTTTCCTTTCTATCCCAAAATTCCAGAATATGAAAATTTTCAGTATTCTGTCTTTGGACTTTCATTTTTGAAAATACGTTTAGTACTTGAATTTGGTTGAAAAATAAAGAATAAAGAGAAAATCCGTTTTGTAAAACCATTTTCTTGAAAATGAAGTTAATGAACAATAAAAATGTGTATTTAAAATACGGGGTTACTATTCACAATCCCGTGTTTTTCGTGAGCGATGAGGAAAGAAAATCGAGGAGGTGGAAGGCGAAAGGGGGAAGAAAAGAAGAAAATAGCCCTGATAAAGTGTTTTTCTGTTTATCCCGATACGACCAAATCCCATGTTTTCGATTTAATTCGAAAATAAGGAAAACAACACAAAACAGTTTTCTGATTCATATATAAAATGTTGAAAATAGTGAATTCATTTTCTTTGTTTTCAAAATTTGTTTTGTCTGATTCTCGTAACTAAACGTGTTTTCCTTGTTTTCGAAAAGTTTGAATAGAGAAAACAGAAAATTTTCTCCTAACTACTTGAGGCTTTAAGAAATATCGATGCATGATTTTAATTCTATGATATAGTTTGGCTATATATGCATAGAATCAAGAACTAACTTGGTATCTGTTCTCTCCAATGCCAAGCCAATAATTATGACCAAGAAAAACTATTTTGGAAAAGATTGGCATGGGTGATTGTTTGACTTTTGTTTTATATTCCTTATTTCATAGAAACACAATAAATGTTAGTATTTAATAAGATATTATGAAATTAAGCTTATAATTATTTTTATTTTTTTATAGAAAATAAAAATTGATTTGAATATTATAAATAAGGGATTTGTTCATATACCTTTATGAACCCTAAAAACCTAATGAATAGGAATGTGAATGATCATATAAATAAAACTCCAATTTATGAAGGTTTTCATGAATTCATTTATGAACCTCATTTATATATGGTTCATATATAAAGAAGTGATGAAACTATAAAACCAACTCTCCCTCTTGCTGTGTCACTTTGTAGAAAAATGAAGAAAGAAAGAAGTTCCTCCTCTCATTTATCCTGCCTCATATGAGCTCACAAGCTCCCTCTCAACTTACTAACTCTGCTTTTATTTAATATTTTAAAGGGAGTCAACCAGTTCAGAAAAAACTAATTTTTATACTTTTGATTTTTTTATCAATTCTGTTTTTATTATTTTGAAATAAAACTGTTCAGAATAAATCAAAAAATATAAGGAAAATATAAACAAACATCAAAGTATAATAATAATTCAAGGCCACTATATTATTTTATTTGCCTATTTATATTTTATATATATATATCTACTACATATATCTCATATACATATATCTTTATATCCATATATATATATCTCTCTCCTCTCATCACATCATTATGATATTAATTTTCATTTTTTGAATTACTTTATTTGTATATGAGATAGTTGGGTAAAAATAATGCATTTCTGAATTTACAAGACATGCAGTAGCAACAACCTAATATATGGATTATTTTTAAATGAGTTAAACTTTGCACTTAGTTTCTCATTCCTCATAAACTTTTTTTTAAATAGAATCATTTTGATAAACCAGAACATAATTTTCCCTTTATAAAAATCCTAAGTAAATAATGAGAGAATAATTTATAACTTTTTCCCATAAGAAGCTGTTTACCCCTAGTTATCAGTATCTCAACCAAGCAACGTTTAAGACCTAAAATATCAATGCATGATTTTAATTCTATGATATAGTTTGGCTAACGGACTCAAAGGCACTAACACGAACATCTGTTCTCTTAAATGCCAAGCCAATAGTATGACCAAAAAAGAAAAAAACTATTTTGAAGGAGTGGCATGGGTGATTGTTTGACTTTTGTTTTATATTCCTTATTTCATAGAAACACAAAATAAATGTTAGTATTTTAATAAGATATTATGAAATTAAACATAATTATTTTTATTTTTATAGAAAGAAACAAAATTGATTTGAATGTTATAAATAAGGATTGTTCATATCACCACATACATGAACCTAAAGCCTAATGAGTCAGGAATGAATGATCATATAAATAAAACCAATTTATGAAGGTTTTCATGAATTCATTTTATGAACCTCATTTATATGGTTCATATATAAGGAAATTAGGTAAGCCTATAAAATGCTCTCCCCTCTTTGTACAATGACATCCCTTTGTAAGAAAGAAAAAATGAAGAAAGAAAGAAGTTATCTCCCTCCATTTATCTCTTTCTCTTGCTCATTTCTAAGCTCCCTCTCTTTTCCTCTATCTCTTTCCTGTTATGTACAAAAAGGGAATAATAGAGTTCATTAATTTTTTATACTTTAGATTTTTTTTTTGCTAATTTATATTTTTAATATTTTGAAATAAAAACATTCAAAATAAATCAAAATATAAGAATAAAACTATAAACCAAGGTAAAATAATAGTAATTTAAAATTTATATTTTTAATTTATGCCTAAACATATTTTATATATATATATATATATATATATATATATATATATATATATATATATATATATATATATATATATATATATATATATATATAATATTATTATTATTTTAATTTTGATTACACTTTAATTTTCCTTTTTATGAAGGCAGTTGTTAAAAATAATATTTCTAGAGCTGAGCTTTCCCCATACTAGTAACAACAACCTAATATGAATTATTTTTAAATGAGGTTAGCATAGTTTCTCATTCCTCATAAACTTTTTAAATAGAATCATATTGATAAGCAGAACATAATTTTCCCTTTATAAAAATCTAAGTAAATAATGAGAGAATAATTTATAACTTTCCCATAAGAAGCTCTTTACCCTATTAGTTATCAGTATCTCAACAAAGAAGCAACGTTTAAGACCTAAATATCAATGCATGATTTTAATTCTGTGATATGATTTGGCTAACAGACTCAGGGCTCTTTTCGGTATCTACCATTCTCCAGTACCAAGAAGCTAATAATTATATGACAAGAAGAAACTATTTTGAAGAGGTATGGGTGATTGTTTGACTTTTGTTTTTATATTCCTTATTTCATAGAAACACAAAATAAATGTTAGTATTTTAATAAGATATTATGAAATTAAACATAGTACATTTTTATTTTTTATAGAAAGTAAAGTTGATTTGAATGTTATAAAATAAGGATTTGTTCATATCACCAGCACATGAGCCTAAAAGCCTAATGAATAGGAATGAATGATCATATAAATAAACCCATTTGCGAAGGTTTTCATGAATTCATTTATAGATACCTCATTTATATGGTTCATATATAAGGAAGTAGGTAAGCCTATAAAAAATGCTCTCCCTCTTTTGTACAATGACATCCCTTTGTAGAAGAAAAATGAAAAGGAAAGAAAGAACCCATCTCCCTCCATTTATCTCTTTCTCTTGCTCATTTCTAAGCTTCCTCTCTTTTCCTCTATCTCTTTCATGTTATGTACAAAAAGGGAATAATAGAGTTCATTAATTTTTTATACTTTAGATTTTTTTTTTGCTAATTTATATTTTTAATATTTTGAAATAAAAACATTCAAAATAAATCAAAATATAAAGGATAAATATAAAAATTAAAATTAAAATAATAATGAAATTTAAAAAATTTATATTTTAATTTTATGCACAAACATATTTTATAATATATATATATATATATATATATAACATATATATATATTTTATTATTATTATTATTATTTTAATTTTTTGAGTACACTTTAATTTCCTTTTTCTGAAGACAGTTGTTAAAAATAATATTTCTAGAACAAGAACTTTTTCCCATACTAGTAACAACAACCTAATATGAATTATTTTTAAATGAGTTAACTTGCACTTAGTTTCTCATTCCTCATAAACTTTTTTTTAAATAGAATCATATTGATAAACCAGAACATAATTTTCCCTTTATAAAAATCCTAAGTAAATAATGAGAGAATAATTTATAACTTTTTCCCATAAGAAGCTGTTTACCCCTAGTTATCAGTATCTCAACCAAGCAACGTTTAAGACCTAAAATATCAATGCATGATTTTAATTCTATGATATAGTTTGGCTAACAGACTCAAAGGCCTCACTTTTCGGTATCTGTTCTCTCCAATGCCAAGCCAATAATTATGACCAAAAGGAAAAACTATTTTGAAGGAGTGGCATGGGTGATTGTTTGACTTTTGTTTTATATTCCTTATTTCATAGAAACACAAAATAAATGTTAGTATTTTAATAAGATATTATGAAATTAAACATAATTATTTTATTTTTATAGAAAAATAAAATTAAGATTTGGAGGAATGTTATAAATAAAGGATTTGTTCATATGACCACATACATGAACCTAAAAACCTAATGAATAGGAATGAATGATCATATAAAAAAAACCAATTTATGAAGGTTTTCATGAATTCATTTTATGAACCTCATTTATATGGTTCATATATAAGGGAATTAGGTAAGCCTATAAAATGCTCTCCCCTCTTTGTACAATGACATCCCTTTGTGAGAAATAAAAAATGAAGAAAGAAAGAAGTTATCTCCTTCAGTTATCTCTTTCTCTTGCTCATTTCTAAGCTATCTCTTTCTTATTATGTACAAAAAGGGAATAATAGACTTCTTTTTAGCTTTGCACTTTATAATAATTTGTAACACACATTATCAACCTGAAATTTCTCTAATCCTAAACTTAAAGTTATTTTAAGTTTGCATATATATCAATTAATATCTTATTTTTATTAGAAACAAAAAGTTATATTATTGTTAGCAATTTATTATATGCTTTATTCATATTATTTTGTCATATATCAAAAGTTTGTCAATAATGTCAAAAACTCAAGTTAATGACATTTAACATTTTATAAAGGAATTATCTATCTTGGATCCTTGGTGCTAAGTAAACTATTGAACTTTTGATGAAAAATTATGAATCTAGTCTAATTGGGTTTGAACGATTCTTTGAAGTGAATCAATATTATCCCAAACTTGTGGACATGAATGGGGATTGGTCATGGAAGAAATTTCCAATACCATATTGATGATCCTCGAATCCTTGGAAAAATAAAAATCTCACCACTAGAAGTGGGTTAATATTGAGGTAAAATGGACAATACATATGCGATAAAACCTTCCAAGGCCTATGGGAATAATTGTCATAGATATGGTATGAAAGGGCATTGATCGCATACTTGTTGTACGCCTAAACATTTTGGCCGACCTCTATCAAGCATCAATAAAAAAAAAGGAAAAGAAATAGAAATAAACTTTATTGATAGAAATGGACTAGACTTAACTTACTATGATACTGATTTCTTTGGAGGTCCAAGTGAAAATATGGACTATTTGATGAATGATGAAAATACTGCTACTGAATGATGTTTCTTATATCAAAATCAAATAAAATATCATTTTGTTATTACATCTATTACATTGCTATTTATATTATCTATAATGTTTATTAGTTTTATCTGAAATCTATGTGTTATTGATCTCAAGATAAATGAGGGTGATGTATATCTTGCTGACTGTGCAACCACAAACACAATTCTTCAAGATAAAATATACTTTATAGATTTGACATTAACAAATGCCAATGTGAGTACCATATATGGTACTACAAACTTAATTGAAGGCTCCGGAAGAGCAAACATAATGCTACTAAATGGAACTAGGTTTCATATCAATTATGCATTATGTTATATCAAATCCACAAGGAATTTGCTCAGCTTTAAAGATATCCACATAAATGGACATCATGTTGAAACTATGAATGAAGGTAATACAAAATGTCTTTATATTACCTCTATTGTTTATGGCAAGAAACTTACAATGGAAAAACTCTTAGCATTCTCCTCTAGGTTATATCATACAAATATAAAGCCGGTCTTGGAGCTGCGATCTGATTGCCGCGCGCCACGACACGGTCGGCTTTGGGCGCCGGTCTTGTAGCGGCGTGCGTGATGTGTCGCGACTGTCTTGTAGCGGCTGGAGCGGGGTGTGCACTTGGTACATTAAACCCAGTTTTGACTCAATGCACTATTTTAAGTCACTGTTTGGGACACTGTTCATGAACACCGTTCATGAGCACTGTTCACGAGGTTTTCAAAAAATAAAAATAAAATAAAAATAAAATAAAATCAACTAAAATAAAATAAATTTTTTTTTGAAAAAAATTTTTTTTTGTTAAAAATGATTTATTATATTGACTTATTGTCTTGCATTACCTATGAATGCATGGACATAGTGTATGAAATGTTTTCTTTATATGAATAGTGTCTCGAGGCCGTGTTTACGCCTTAGAGACACTGCATTGAAATTAACTTGTCATTTGACATGTGTAGATGGCTAGTCGAGGGGCGAGGGCGTGGGCGTCCACGAGAGTGCGAGTCCACGCAATCCCTTTGTTGAATTGTAGGATGCGGCTGCTTTGTAATATGACTGGTGCGGCCGGTAGCGGGGAGAGTCGAGCCTCCGGGTTTAGGGCACATCATCCTCCGACATTCACAGGGGGAGGAGATCCGATGGTGGCAGACCATTGGTTCATGCAGATTGAGAAGGTGTTAGAGGCTATGGAGATTACCTCTGACACGACCAGGATTAGATGATTCGTGCCACGGTAGGGTGATCCAGATTCAACAAAATTTGTTTCCTATTTTCCTCCTACTGCCGTAGTTAAACTACTGCAGTATAGCGGTCTAGGGTCGAACACAGGGATGGGTTTTCTTCATACAAATTATTTAAGTGAAGTCAAAACTGGTGAATTAAATTTGGATTTTGGGGTTTGGGTAAAAACAGAGGATTGGTTGTTCCACAGGGCTGAAAATAAATAAGAAAAAAAATGTAAATCAGAGCCAACAGTTTCGGACCACTAGTTTAGGGTTTA
Organism: Tetrastigma voinierianum; assembly: GCA_016808115.1. NCBI lineage: Eukaryota > Viridiplantae > Streptophyta > Magnoliopsida > Vitales > Vitaceae > Tetrastigma > Tetrastigma voinierianum. Next base: position 1,156,666 of record JAEQBH010000582.1, read on the forward strand.
AGGCAATAACATGTCCTGGGGTCTTTCCTTGCATTGGGGAGCATGACATATAGTAATTTCGAGCAGGGTCTTCATTTTAACTTTAAAACCTAGACCATGATTTTCCCTTTTTTGAAACATAGCATTTAGCGGGCAAAAATATTATTCCTAAGCTGTGATATCGCCAGCTCGAAAACCTACCTGCGGTAACTAATGAGCTTGACTAAGCTGGATAGCAGGGGGATCTAGTGATAAGCATCCATTGTAACCAAAAGCTTGCTAAATACACGTTAGTGAGGTGTGCTGAAAGTTTTAACCTAAGGTGAGAAATAGAACATAAATACCCATAAATGCGTGCGTTAAAAACAGAGGACCATCAGTTTACCTCAAATCCTAGCCAGCAACCCTCCTCTTCAAGGAGGAAGAGGTCTAGACAAGCATCCTCTGAGTTGTCATCCTTAGAGGAGTGTTTGGTAGCCGAGAAAATGGAAAAGAAAGGGAAAGAAAATGAAGCCGGCGGAGAAGCGAAAACTTCTCAATTTATTATTGAAGTGATTGATGTCCATTTATTCTGACTGAGGCTTATATATGCTCGAGAAAAGGAAATTACAAAACAATATGAAGCGACAAAATTATAGTGAGGGTAGAAAGGAGAAAAAACCAAAGCGGTTCGTTTAAACACAAAAAACGGGAAGCGACGATTTTCGCTATCATAGCGAAAATTGTATGATAGCGAAAAATACGGGCATAGAAAGTGAAATTTTCGCTATGCACGAGTACTTTCGCTATGATGCGAAGGCCACGACCTTGTTCTGCTCTTGTTTCCATTAGCTACTGCGGCTACTATTCCCCTTTGCACTATTCCATTTCTAGCTTTTGATATTCTTCATTCTGAAACTGGCGAAATTGATAGAAAACCATATGAAATTGATGGAAATCGGCGGAGCTTTGGTTATGATTGGATTAAACGATAATTTGGCTTTCAATTCCTACAAAAACTACAAAAATAGCCTCGGAATCTGTCAAGGAAATTGCAATAGGGACAGGGCTATGTCGGTGGGTTAATGCCCTTGCAAGGTGGCTAGCACAAAAGCGCTTCAAAACCTATTAAAAATAGGGTTCAAAATAACTTTTTGGTACTAATCTATTAGACTAAGGCTGCGTTCTAGGCCCCAGAAGGTGAGGCCAGTATGGTGGGCGGGCGAACCTCTAGAGACTGAGGTAATGACACGGGGAAGAAGTTCGAATTTGTTCATGGGTAAGTATTTTTCGGATACTGCTCGTCACGCGAAGGCTCAGGAGTTCCTAGAGCTGAAGCAGGGGACGATGACTATGATGGATTACGTGGCTAGATTCACGGAGCTAGCCCGTTTTGCTAATGACTACATGGCCATGGACATGGCCAAGGTCAAGAGATTCGAGAATGGGCTGAAGTTGTCCATTCGGGGCAGGATTGTAGGCATTCGCCTATAGGACATTGACTTTATGGTTGGGGCGCCACGACCGTAGAAGATCGAGGATGCCGGGCACTCGGGATCTCGCGGTGTTAATAGCAAGAGGAAGAGTCAGTCTTGCTGGTTCGGGAGAAAAAAGCGAGAGGGCTTCCTAGTTCGCGAGGGTTCAAAGCGTGGCCATCTAGGCGGACATATCGGGAGTTCTTTGGCCATTTGGGCGAGATGGTGTCTTTACCATTGCCGGCGGCCAGTATATGAGAGGATTGCCCCGAGAGGCAGGGATCGGGGTTTCGGGATAGCCAGTCCAGTCAACGGTAGGACGGGGAGAGGAGATACAATATATTCCTCCACGGCCGGTGCAGGCGGAAGGGAGGCGGTTCGGTCTCGGGGGAGCTTCACGGCACCTTTCAGTTACGGTAGGCAGAGGCGAGACATGGGCCGAGAGAGGGCGGAGCCACGGTAGGGTCGGGGGGTTGGGCGTGTCTACGCCATCACACCCACGGTTGAGTCGGCCAGTCGATAGTTATACAAAGATTACGTTTTTCATCCTACTTTATCGGCGAGTGTTATTTGATTCTGGTCGCGTCGCACTCATTCATTCTTTGCATCAGTTGTGATAGAGTTGGGCTTAGAGGTTGAGGCCTTGGAGGAAGCCCTTGTATGTGAGTTCTCCCTTAGGGATTAGGGCGAGGATAGGGATGATATGTCGTGGTTGCAAGTTAGAGATCTCGGGGATTCTACTCACAGTGGACCTGAGGGTCATGGACATGTCAGAGTTTGATGTCATCCTTGGGATGGATTAGGCGGCGACGAGTCGTTATCGATTGTGGCGTCGGGCGTTCTCCTGGCTTACACGCGAGGGCCGATACTCATGTTGTATTTCGGGGACAAGCATGATGTTTTGCCACAGAGCGGTGTACGAGTCCAGTGTCGGGGGCCGGTTGCGGGTTACTAGCGAGCCTGCACAGAGAGACGGTGAGACCGGACTTAGATCTACCTCTAGTAGTCTGAGGTATGAGGATGTTTTTCTGGATGAGCTAGGGTTGCCTCCCGCAGAGGGTTGTTGATGAGTCTAAATACTCATTTGATTTTTAATCCATTTTTCTGAGTATATTACTAGATAATTGTTGATTCATATGCAGAAACCTGGGTAATTAACTCAAAATTAATTTTGCAGAAAAATACAGCAGAAGCGAAAATCCCAGCAAAAACTGGAAGAATTCAGCCTGAGAACAGAAAGGAGGTCGCAACTTGAAAATGGAAGTCGCGACAAGGAGCTCGTTTGTTCAATTATTTCTAGGTCACAACATCACCAAGACCAGTTAATGAGGTTGCGACCAAGAAAGTGTGGTTGATACGAAAGAAATTATTCAAGGCGGCGGGAATTCGCGGCGCCAATGCGAGTGTGACTTTGATTTGTTGATGAAGCCACAAAGGAAGTTGCTGTAGAGAAATGAGGTTGCAACTAGTGCTTCAATGAAAACATTATTCTAGGTCACGACAGGAAACCTCAAGCTGAGCCAAGCGAAGTCCCAGTTAGGGAAATTGAAGTTGCAACCACTTTGTTATTCAAGGACCCCAAGGGAGGTCGCGACCAATCACTGAGGTTGCGACCTAAAGAAACACTGAACATTACAAAGCCATGTCGCAACCTAATATTGAGGTCGTAACATGAAACCTCGCCAACGGAGTCCTTACCAAGCAAATAGAAGTTACGACCGCCCAATCAGTCAAGAACACCGAAAGTCGACCAGCTAATCAGTCGCGACGAATACACAGCGACATCAACATCCGGTCGCAATTATGTTTAAAAACAGCGAGACAGCACCGTGAAATGAGTAACGTGAGGTCGCGGCGTCATATTGAGGAGTCCGCGATAGGTTCAAAAGACGAGGCTATCAAAAGCGATCGCGACCAATTATTGGTCGCGACCTAAGTATGAATTATATCAAGGCGAGGAAGACCAAAAGGAGGTTGCAACACGAAAGAAAGTCACGACCTGAGGTGAAGCAGTAGAAACATAAATGTGGTCACAACATAAAAATGAGGTCGCGACGTGCAGTGCAGCAAGGAAAGGAAGTCCTAACTCAGAACTAAAGTGGTGACAACTAAAAGGAGGTTGCAACCTAAAATTGAAGTCGAGTGACTCGAGTGCGGCCCGAGCGACGACACGAGGTTGCGAGGGTGAGACTAAGGTCGCGACATCAATTCTTGAGGCTCAGCTGACCAAGGTCGCGACCAAGTGAGAGAGCCGAGCGGGTAATCAGAGTGGCTTACAGTCACAATTGAAGAAACACGGTCACAATAAGCGGAAGCGAGATAAGGAATCAGTCGCGACATCAACCCGAGGTTGCGACATGAGGCATATCTAGACTTTTCTTTTGAAATTCTACTTAGATCTTTGTGCATTCGGCCCATTTTCTTTTTGACATATATAAATAGGCAGGTGTCGAGAATAGTAAATCAACCTCTAACTTTTCACTCTCGACAGAAGGCGGGAGAGAAGAAGGGGGTTCATTGTATAGTTTAAGTAGATTTTCTTTCTTTTCCTTTATTTTATTTTCTTTATTTTATTTTCTTTTCTAGATGCGAATCGACGTGTAGAAAGCGATTAATTTGGATCTTTATTTATGTTATTTTCTTCTAAAAATTCTTTGCTTGAAAATTGTGAGAAATCTAGACAAATTTATGGAATTCATTTCTTCTCGGTTAATTGCGATTACCGGTGGATGTATGATCGTGCTCCATTGTTAGTGGCAGTGCGATAATTAAACCTTATTCGGCTGGATTAAATTCTGGATTAGTTACGACCTTTTACGCAAAAATCTGGAGAGAATTATTTGGATTGTGATTTATTTACTTCGTGTTGTTTTTGTATCTATAAGTTCCCAATGGTAGTACCGAATACCAGTTTAAGGAGTGTATCTTGCTCTGATTTCTAGGATGCCCTCTGCGTGATACAGAGTTGGAGATTCCTGAGAGCTGAGAGCATTCACTTATGGGTATGTTAGACTACCATTGATGAACTGCTGAGCTCTGAAAGTTCATTTTGATAAATCCCGTTAAAGCTCCATAATTGAAGTTGGAGAGCGTGTTAACAATATAAATAATCGAGAGAGTTCACCTTAATCTAAGGAAGCTCCCGACCACATGTTATTTGAGATCTAATCGAGGAAAGGAAGAACTTGACTAGATCTGAAGGATGACCCACCAATTAAGTGGTAGAACTTGAAAAAAATCTTGAGAAGGAAAGCAAAAGACTGTAGTCATCAGAAATGGGTGTATTGAAAGAAAATACTCCGAATCTTGCAAGAAGATCAAAAATCACCAGGTAGGCTGGTTCGATCTTGACTTCAAGAGAAACGGGGCTTCCTAACCGTGAATATGGAGAAATCAAATGCAACATTTGACAATCTTGGACAAATCGAGATCCATTAATAAAACGGAAGAAATGTACTCGTGTAGGAATTGGCTTGTCTCATTGTAATTCTTTGATAGTTTCGTTTCTCACGGGGAGCGATTGAGATCAAGTATTTTGTTCTTTATTTTATTGGTTATTTTCATGTTATTTTCGGGTTTATATTTTTAGACAATAGTCTAGGATCTTTATTTTTTCTAGATAAAACTTTCATCAGTTTTTAGTCCAAATAGCATAAATTTATTAGTTGGGGTAGTTGATTTCAAATTCTTGTCAATCTACATTGGGAATGATACACGGACACATTCGGATTTTACTACTTGTATGATCACATTACTTGCGGTCAATCATAGACTAGACTTATTTTAAAATCATGAACACGAGAAAAGATTTATTAATCAAAAACAAGTTTATCCAAAGTGACATGGCTGCAAGAGAAGTGTAAGGCTCTTGTAACTATGTGAATTTGAGGGGTTTTTAGTCTATATGGAAAAAGGCAAACAAGTTTTATGGCGCCGTTGCCGGGGATTGAAAGGATTGAATAGATCAATATTCTAACAAAAGAGGGAAATGCTAATTTGGACATTTTTCTAAAATTTTATAAAAGAAAAGACCAAAAACAACTTTACACGCAGTGGCTGTATAAACAACTGATCTTTAACAAGCCATGTTGAAAATAATTTTTTAGTCTTACTAATCCTATTAATATGAGTGTGTTTCAATTTCAGGAGATCCTTTAATGCATAGAAAGCGAGTTCGAGACTTGTTGCTGCAGGACATTGAATTGGAAGAACACTTTCAGAGAAGTTTAAGAAGACTAAAGAAGACGAAGACGCGGCCATGACCGGATGAAAGACATGACCGGACAGAGAGGAGCAAGGGTGACATCGAAGGCCTCCTATGACTAACATAATGGAGGATTTCTAGAGGCCCATCATGCAGGAAGAATATTCTGATCAGGCGATATTGTGGATGCAAACAACTTCGAACTGAGAAGCCGGCTTTGATATGATAGTTGCAACAACATCGATTCAGCGTACACGAAGACCTAACGAACATCTGGGTAGATTTCTCGGGATGGAAAATCTGATTGGCGAGATGGAATGAGGCCAGAGGTGATAAAGCCACATCTCTTCCCCATTTTCCTTAAGAGATATAACCCCACATGGTACATGAGTCATTACCATATAGTTCGGTTGATACTTGGAAGAGGCGGGTGGAAGCATACTTGGGCGGGTTCTTTCCCATCTCACCTCCCGAGAGAAGAAGAGATCGTATTGTGTTCTTGGGGGGAAGATGAGAGCCTATACATAGCTGAGAATTGAGGTTCTTGAAGAGGTGCCCGATGCATGGAATTGATTTAAAAACTCAGATGGATATAGTGTATCATGCTTTAAATGATACATCTAAGGGCATCATTGATGCTTCATGCTATGGAGCATTCAAAAGAAAAAGTGCTAAAGAGGCTAGGGATATGATAGAAGACCTGGCTAAGTGCAATATAAAGGCTCCATCTGAGTTTTCATGGGGTAACAGTAGAGGAAAAGGGGTCATGGAGCTGAGTAAAATGACAGCTATGGAAGCAAAGTTAGATGCCATCATGCACGGGATGGACAAACGAGGAAAGAAAAAATGCACCACTTTGCTCATGAGATAGGGCGGAGTGGAAGAACAATGAGAAGAAGTGCTGAAGTACCAACAGAAGAGGACTCTTATGGGGTTGAGGAGGCTAAGTACGTGAATGAACCAAGAAGTTACCATTTCAAGCCAAATCCTAACCTGCCCACACACTACAATCCAGCACTGAGGAACCATGAGAATTTCTCATATGGTGGAGAGACGCTACAAGGCCCAAAACATGGACCAGAATCCTCAACAAGGATATCGGCAGCCACCGAGGTTCAGCCGGCGGCATCGGGGGGTGAAGCGGAATGACTATCAGGGTCATAGGAGGACCCAACCATTTGAAGAACAAATTGTAACGCCCCAAAAATACCCTAGAATTTTTATAATAACTTTATTATATGTTTAGGGTACGAATTGAGTCAAACTTGGGTTTTTCCGGGAAATTCGATAAATTGATAAATTGTAAAATGCAAATTGAAAGATTGAGCACTTAAATTCTGATTGGCTTGAGAAAGATATTATATGCTAAATTAAAAATTATTTGAACAGGAAAATAAACCAAGTGAAAAGGAAAGGAAAAATGTGGAAATTTGTAAAATGAGGACCTAAGGGGTCAAATAGATAGCTTAAATGCTAATGTGAAATAAATGATAAATTACCAAGAATGAAATAAGGAATTTAGAATACCAAAAATGGAAAATGGGATTTATTAGGTGAAACGAGCAAGGCCTTATATAGATAAGTGACTTAAGACAAAATGGAAATGAGAAATGGGTGTAGGCCAAACATGGCATTACACTTAAGAGAGATTTAAAAGACCAAACTTGGTCTTAGATGCTCATTGAGAAAATCACGTTTTTGAGGAAGAAGAGAGGAGAAAAAGGGGGAAAAGCTAGGGTTTGGCAAGAGATCAAGTTTTGGTGGGCTTTGCTTCCCATTTCTTGCTCTTATGAGACCAAGCAACATACAAGAGGAGATTTCAAGAGGTAAGGTGAGAAAAATCAAAACCCTAACCTCATTCTTTTTTATTTGTATTTGGGTGAAAAGCCCTAACTTGAGGAAAATGGATTTTTATTGAGTCTAAACCACTTTTGGAGTTGTTTTGAGTGGATTCCATGGTGGATTTTTGATATGGGACGAATTGGAGAAGATTGGTGGATGAAAAATGAGTGAAAAATGCAAAATCCCGCACTTTTCTGAGCAAAAACCGTAGGCGGTACACCGGTACGGTTAGTGGGGTACCGTGCACCGGGATGTAGTCGGAAATCGGTGCAGGTCTTGCTCAAGCCGTGCTGGTCGGTAGCGGAGTGGGTAACCGGTACCAGTACCGGTCAAAGTGGTACCGGTACCACTACTTCCAATAGCCCTATTTTGACGTATTTTTGCACCGTTAAGTCCCGTCTTCGTGTACCGATGTTTATGGACCTTAAGAAATGAATAATGGGGGTTCAAATAAGGATATAACTAAGTGAAAAACGTACCGTACCTCGCCACCTCGGTGATATTCGTTTAGTATGATTATTTGCTTAACCACTAAGAGTGAAGAATTTGTATTTGACTAGGTGCGGGTGAAGACAACAACCTGACCTAGGATTGATATCGAAAAAGAAAAAGGAATCGATAATTGGTTTGTTCTTTGTTCCCTATTTGTTCTCAGTTGTTCTCTATTTGTGAAATATACATATATACATTGATTTGAATTATTAGTATTTGAAATGCTTGTCAAATATCTGCATGTATGCGTGTATTTGAACTATAAGTGAATTCATTGCATAAAAGTAAATTGATTTGAAATGTATCATTGAATGACCGACATGACGGGATTCACCAACTGCATTCGTCATGAAGGTAATCGTAAATATTGAATGTGAAATCACATTTTTATTGAATGACCAATATGAAGGGATTCACCAACTGAATTCGTCATGAAGGTAACCGTAATTGCTGAATGTGAGATCACATTGCTACTAAATGACAAGGGACGGGGATTCACCAAGCGAGATACGTCATGAATGTCGACTTCTATAGCCATATGTGAGATGGTAATATTGAATGTGAAATCACATTGCTACTGAATGACAAACAGGACAGGATTCACCAACTGAATCTGTCATGAATGTTGACTTCTATAGCCATATGTGAGATGGTAATATTGAATGTGAAATCACATTGCTACTGAATGACAAACAGGACAGGATTCACCAATTGAATTTGTCGTGAATGTCGACTTCTATAGCCATATGTGAGATGGTAATATTGAATGTGAGAGTCACATTACTTTCTTGGATGACAAACGGGACAAGATTCTGGCGAATACGTAAATTGAATGTTGACTCTATAGCTATATGTGAAATCACAAACCGAAGCGAAAAATGATATAAAAGTGTATTTAATATGGTATCTTTTACATTACACTTGAACATTGCATAAATTATTTAGATAAATACATGATATATATTGAACTAAAATGGAATGAAAGTATAGAACCATATAAGCATGAAAATGCTTAGCGTATTTTCATCAATGCGTGGGAGTACCGGAGTGAATAGATAGTGAAGCAAGACCCAAGATCGGAGCTCGAGTCATAGAGAAGAAGTGCGGGTGCTCCGTCATATGCGTCACTTCATTTCTTTTCGGTTATTGATATTTTGTAAAAACAATTTGAACTCACGAACTTATTTTGTAATGCATTTTGTTAAATGTAAATGTTATGGGTCTTTTGAATTTGTAAATGTTTATGGGCTTGCCCAAATGAAGTGCTTCCGCGTAATTAAAAAGTCTAAAATGGAATAACACAAACAAAATGTTTTGAGAAGATAATTGAAAATGTCGAATGGCAGAGCTCAGGTTTGGATCATGACTTGGTCGATGGGGATTCGGGTCGCGACACTTTTGAAAATAAAAATTTAATAAAATGATAATTGAAAGAATTAAACGGGCGTCCCCGGATCATGAAATGTAATTGCTAAAGGGATTTGATTAATGGCTTCGGCCGGGCGTCCTCGGGCTTTCGGTTCGGATTCTCTAACCGGGTCGGGTCGGGCTCGGGGGTTGCTACACAAATGCTGCAGTTCATAGGGGACAACAAGAGGCTACTACACTTCCTTGAACAGAAATTGTCTGACTTGGAAGCTTTCAAGTCTGATACTCAAGTGTTTCAGAAGAATACAAGTGCCTCACTGAAGAACTTGGAGACACAAGTAGGGAGCGGTTGGCCCTTAGTGTGCCCAAATCGAGCAAATTTTCACTGGTGACACTCGGAAGAATCAAGAGTACATGGCGGAGTTCAGGTTAAGAAGTGGGAAAGAAATTGGGCAACAACGACAAGAAGAAAGGAAATAAGAGACTAATCTTAGGAATGGAAGCGGAAGGGAAGAAGAAAAGCATGCACGAGAGACTAGAAGCAAGGAAGAAGATCTGAGGCGAACAACCTGAAGGAAGTGGTAGAGGCAAAAGCTTGAGAAGGAGAAGGTGCCGGCTTATACACCCTCGGTGCCATTCCCAGAGGAGGCAGAAAGAAAAAGGGAAGAAGCGTTTTCTAGATTCTTGGACATCTTCAAGAAGATAGAAATCAATATCCCCTTTGCGGTGTCGACCAAATGCCTAACTATGCAAAATTTCTGAAGGAAATGCGAAGCGAGAAAAGGAAAATAGTGAGAGAATAGTGAACTGACTTCTACTGCCGGTGCGGGTTAATCAGCAAAGCTCCCAATAAAAATGAAGGACCGGGCGGTTTCACCGTCCACACACTCCATAGGAAATATGAATTAAAGAGAATTGTGTGATTACGGTGCTAGTATAAATTTGATGCCTACATTGATGGTGCAAAGGCGGAAAGTTTGGGGAACACCCGACAACAATCACATTGCATATGTCTGACAGTCAATGGCACAACCAGAAGGTGTTCTTGAAGATGTGCTTGTCAAGGTGGGAAAATTCATCTTCCTAACCTAGTTTTGTGATTATGAAGATGGAGGAGAGACACGAGTTCCTTTGGCTGCTAGGAAGACCCTTCTTGCTGCTGGGTTGCCCTTGATAGATGTCTTGAGAAGGTGAAGGCCTGACTTTTAAGGGTGAGGAATGAAGCAGTGCTTTTAATCTTGACGGAGTTTGGAACACCTTGAAGTAGATGCAAAAAGTTGTATGGGTGTGTAGAAAACAATAGTCTTCTCGGTGTTGAATTGAATTTTATTTTGTACTCTTGACATTATCAATGAAATTGAGATGAATTTTCCGATTATCTTGAGAGTATTGATTGTGAAATGTTGCCTTCCAGTTTATATAACAAAGAAACAGTATCAAACATGAATGAAAACAGTCAAGATGATGTATGCGACAGGGGAGGTGAGAAAACTACTGCGGAAACTAGTGCGAAGGGTTAATATTGAAGGGAATTACCCGGTCGTTTGAAATATGATTTCTTAGAACCCGAGAAGAAAGCAGTCATCATATCGGCTGACATTGGCGAATCGAAGAGCGAGAAGGCTGGCTGGAAATTCTAAAAGTATAAGGGAAGCTATTGCTTGGTCAATTGAGATCGAAGAGTATCGATCCCTCCATTTGCATGCACAAAATATTGCTGAATGATAATGTAAAAACTTCTATAGAGCATCAAAGGAGGTTGAACCCTGTGATGAAAGAAGTTGTCAGAAAAGAGTTCTAAAATGGTTGAACGCATGTTTTATATATGTTATATCATATAGTTCTTGGGTGAGCCCAGTACATGTGGTTCCCAAGAAAGGTGGATTCACGGTGATCAGAAATGAAAAGAATGAGGCCGGATTCCTACGAAGCGTGGTGACAAGATGGAGGTGTGTGACCTACGACTAAATCTGCAACCCGAGAAAATTATTTTCCCCTGCCTTTCATTGATCAGATGCTGGATAGGTTGGCAGGACACCCTCACTTATGTTTTCTCGATGGATACTCTGGATATAACCAAATTTCCATTGCACCTGAGGATCAAGAGAAATCCACCTTTACATGCCCATTTGGTACTTTTTATTTTAGAAGAATGCAATTTAGTTTGTGTAATGCTCCTGGTACATTCCAAAGGTGCATGATGTCTATATTTTCTGATTTAACAGAAGAAGTTATGGAGATCTTCATGTGGATGATTTCACGATGTATGGATCCGGTTTTGAGCAGTGCATAACTTGGGGGACGATACTTGAAAGGTTCAGGGACGAGAATCTAGCTTTGAATTGGGAGGAAAAATGCCCACTTTGTAATTGTGAGAAGAGAATTGTCCTAGGGCACATGATTTCTGCAGCAGGGCTAGAAGTGGACCAAGTAAAAGTTTCAATTATAAGAAATCAGATGCCACCCACAACAGTCAAGGGAATTAGAAGTTTCTTAGGACATGCTGGATTTTACAGAAGATTTATCAAAGATTTCTCAAAAATTGCTAGACCACTATGCAGATTGCTAGAAAAAGATACTAAGTTCAATTTTGATGAATCCTGCCAGAATTCTTTTGAAGAGATCAAATCCATACTAGTTGAAGCTCCCATCATGGCAAAACCATATTGGAACAGAGAATTTGAAATCATGTGTGATGCCAGTGATTTTCAATGGGTTTGTATTGGGGCGAAAGAAAAAGTGTTCAAGGCCATATACTATGCTAGCAAAACCCAATGACTCGGGAAAATTACTTTCGACTACGAAAAGGAGATGCTGACAATAGTATTTGCATGTGAAAAATTTAGGCCATACATTTTGGGGTCCCATGTTATTATATACACTAATCATGTAGCAATTAAATATTTAATGGCAAAAAAATAAGCAAAGCCAAGACTGATCAGGTGGGTATTGTTATTACAGGATTTTGATCTAGAAATAAAAGACAAGAAAGGTTGTGACAATGTGATAGCTGATCACTTGTCAAGAGTGGAAAAAACCCCTTTGTACAAGAAGAAGAAAGGAAATGGCGAAGAAATTTTCGGATGAGGCGGTTATTCCAGGTTGTCCTCCGATCACCTTGGTATCAAGCGATGTGTGAACTTCTTAGCATGTGGAATTATGCCACCAGAATTCAGCTACCAGCAAAAAAAAAAGCTAAGGACTGACAGTAGGTACTACATCTGGGATGACCCATTGCTGTTTAGAAGAGATGATCGATCATCATAAGATGTACAGAGAAGGTGAGCAAAAGCAAAGATTTTCTGAGGAATATGTGCATCACCATATGGAGGACATTTTGCAGGAGATAAAATAGCGCACAAAATTCTCTAGTCCTAGATTTTGATGGCCTACTATTTTCAAGGAATGTTTTGAATGGAATTGAAGAATTTGTGTGATCAATACGAAGAATGGGAAATATCAACAAAAGGCATGAAATGCCCACCAAAATTATCTGAGGTGGTGCAACTATTTGATGTATGGGAATAGATTTATGGGGCATTTCAGCTTCATTTGGAAATATATACCATACTCCCTATATCTAGATTATGTATCCAAATGGGTTGGGGTTGTCCCAAAAATGATATACTAACAGTTTGTGGGATTTTTTATAAAGAAATATTCTCGATTTAGGCACCAGGCTATAATCGGTGATGGAGGAAGCCACTTTGCAAATAAGGTGTTTGACAAACTCATGGGTAGATATGGTATCAAACACATTATGAGCGGCTTATCATCCTCAAACAAATGTGTTTGAGAAATTTCCAACGAGGGGAGATAAAGAAAATTCTTGAAAAGACTGTAAGCTCAAGCAGAAGAGATTGGTCTTTGAAACTTGATGATGCACTGCGGGCCTCTGGAATTAACTTTAAACTCCATTGGAATGTCCCCTTACAGGCTTGTCTTTGGAAAACCTTGCCACCTTCCTCTTGAGCTAGAATATAAAGCTATGTGGGCCATCAAGAAGCTAAATTTTGATTTCAAAGCTACTAAAGAAGAGAGGCTACTCCAGCTAAATGAATTGGAAGAGTTGAGGAATGAAGCTTATGATAGTGCTAGAATCTACAAGGATAAAACAAATAGCATGATCAAAAAATTTTGTGGAGAGAATTTAAAGCGAGGAGATCAGATCACATTTGTTTTAACTCCAGACTAAAACTCTTTCCAGGAAAGCTTAAATCAACATGGAGTGGACCCTATACAGTAGTGTCAAGTACAACCTTTGGGGCAGTGACACTTAGAACCAACAATCATGAGGAATTCAAAGTTAATGGTCAGAGACTAAAGCACTACCTGGGAGGAATGCAAATGGAAGAATGACTCCTAGTTCTGAATGAGAAAATTTGAAGAAAGCAAATATAGTAGCGAAGCAAAGTCCGACTAAAGACTAAAAATTGAAGCGACTTTGTGGAAGGTAATCACATCGGTTTGTTTAAGTTATCCACTTATTCTTTTTGTGTGAAAGTTTTTAATAGCTTTGTGTAATTTATTCATTATTGCTTGAAGATTGAGTAAATTTTTTTTAGTTTTGCAGGATAATAAGAATGTGCAAAGGAGGAACATCTACAATCAAACTTCCAATCTGCAAAAGAGACAAAAATGGGAAGTATACTCTTCTTGAATTTATTTAAATTTTGTCTCCGATATAGCATGATTGAAAGTTTGGGGGAATTTTTTTTTATTTTATTTTTGTGCTTCAATTTTGAATCTGATGCATAGTGAATGGATTCGTTGAATATTTGAATGATAAATATGAATTGAATTGTATTTTTTTTGATTGGATTTGGTGAATTGAAATTGTTGTGAATTGAATTGTTCAAGTAGACCTGGAAATTTTCTTGGTCGCAATAGACTGTTTAAGTCGCAACCAGGCTAGAAATGAATATAATTATGATGAGAAAATTTCAGGTCGCAACATAGATTTTTGGAGCTTATACAAATTTCTGGTCGCAACATCAATTCATAGGTCGCTACCAAGAAGCTGGACATTGAAGCAATAAGTAAGAGAAACAAGTCGCAACAGTGAGATTGAGGTTTTGACCACATCGCAGGTCGCGACAAAACTTTTTAGGTTGCGACCAGAATTGTCCAAATCTCAATAAAAATAGGTTTTAAACCTTTCATTTGGGCGTCCTAGCATTAAAGATAGAATTTATTGAAAATCATTAATTAAGAGGCTCGAAATTTAATCGCGACCCATGCTCATAATCATGACATTAAAGCCCAACTTCCATTCAATTTCCATTCATCTTCCAATTCATTCCAAATTTTCCATACGCATCCATTGTTTTAGTCTTAAAACCCTAAAACCCGGAGAAGCGAGCAGTGCCCTCTCACAAATCTTCCTCATGGCGACCAAATCAAGGCGACATCACAAATCTTAATAAAAGCCCGATTAAGCGAAGTATGTGTGAAAGTGTCGGTGAGTGGAAAGAGGTTCATTTGGAACCTCAGCACAGGGAAAGAAAGTCAATCGAACAAGGAACCCAGCCAGAAGAAGAAGAGCAGGCGGTTACACAAGGGGCTACAAAGAAACAAAGGATAAATGAGCACGCAGAGAAAGAAGCAACAGAAGACAATAAAGACTTCATTTGAGCTCGAGGTATTGGAACAGATCTTGTTTAACAAGGAATTAGTGTGTGAAAGGGGTTTTGGGAAACTGATTTCCCCTTTTTTGGAGGTAATAGAGAAAAGAGGTTGGGGATTCTTCTATGAACACAAGGTGCCAGGATTTTCTGCTCTTGCCAGGGAGTTTTATGCAAATATGGTGGGCATGAAGGAGGATTCAGTCTATGTGAGGGGTGTTTGGGTACCTTTCGGGCATAGACGGATCAATGAAATGTTTAAATTGAGGGATCTCAAGCACGGGTCGAAGTATAAGAAGTTGGTAGAAAATCCCAACTATGAAAAGATACTGAACCTGTTAACTGCAGGAAAAGGAAAATGGGAGGCCACGAAGAAGAACCCCATGCAGCGATCAGAGCCCTGTTGAAGAAGCAGGTCTTGTTCTACTTCATCACCTTTCTGAGAGTGATTCCTACTAAACATCTTTGCTCGATCGAGAACGAGGAGGCCATCATTTATATGCCTTTTTGAAAGGATATAAAATGAACAAAGAATCTGATTGAAGAGTGTCGAGGCTACCACCACGGTAACAATAGAAGCTGAGTCTCACCCACACCTACCATCACCCAGACTTTGTCTCTTAGGGGTGAAGAAATGTGGGAGGAAGAGAAATGCCCTCGGGTCTCCCTCTAACCCCTACTTGGGTGACAAGGGGTTAAAGGAAAAAACGAAAGAAATAATGGAGGTGGATCTTTGAAGCGAGAAGCTTGGTGCGGTGAGAAAATGAGATAAGAGAGATGGAGGCAATACCAGAAGATATCCATCCAGCAGTGGCAGAGGAAGCACATTTCAGGATGAGCCCTTTAAGCCATTCCTATCTGGAATTTTCAAGAGCACTTGCCTTACATGACGAAGAAGGATCAGGAGCCGAGAAGATAACATAGAAATTATGAAAATGCTTTCGATTAATGAAGGAGATGGAAGAAGGAAGTGGAAGAAGCGAGAAATGGGAAGGCAGCGACTGTCAGAGAAGATTTTTAGAAAGCTGCGGCTGAAGAGGAGAACGGATGTGAGCAAGGTGGAAGCTCGGGAGAGGAAAGAGTGGAAAGAGGAGCTGTAGAGAAGAAGAAGAAAAAATGCTTGGAAAAATGAATGCAAAAATGGAGGCATTTTACAACAATCAATTCAAGAGAGATGCAGATCTTCTGACATGCGAAGAAAGGAAGTAGAAAATGGGGCTAACATGCTCGGGAAGATTGAGAGAACTGAATATCTCTATAGAGAACAGTTCGAAGAATTTGAGAAATTAATGAAGGATAGAGATCAGCATTTGGAGGACAATGATGAGTATAGAAGAAAAATCTTGTTGGAGAGCTTGGACTTGATCAATCAGAATTTGTCAAAATTGCTAGAGTGTATTTCTGAGTTAGAAGGGACAGTGAATCAGGTGGGGAAGAAGCAAGACACACTCATCGGTGCGGTGCGGCCTAAGCGGTGAGATATATGCAAAAACCAATCCCCTTGCATTTGAGAGACAAAAATACGAGGATGAAATTTCTAAGTTTGATCCCAGCTTTGACCGGATTTTGATGTGAACCCTCTTAACATTATACCTCCAAAAGCCTACAAGAAGAAAAAGAAACCTGAAAATTTTTATAGCATGTTCTCAATCTATACATTCCCAAATTTTAATAGAAATCATTTGTGTTAAATCAAATTGTCACGTGTTTATTGCATTTTCATTTGATAGTTACCTTCTTTACTTGTTGGTTGTGTTTGCATTGTTGAATGAAAATTTGATTGTGAATAATTATGTCGTTTGTTGTGGATGAGACATATTTGGAGAAATTGTGTTTGTGTCATTTCCTGTTAATGTGCCAATTATTAGAACCTTGCCTAAATAATGAACAAATGACAATTTTTTCCAGAAATACAATGCAGGAAAAATAAGGGCATAGATTAGTAAATTGGAATCAAGAGTAGCTGCCTTATTTGAAATCCAGTTTAGATTGAAAAATTGGAAAAAGGGATAATCTTTGAAAAAGAACAAATAAAATTATTGAAAGGGTGTGTATATAAGCAGGTGAATCAGTGCAGTCTTGAAGAAACAATACACTTGGTCAACAAAACTCATGAAACTTTGAGAAGAATTAGGAACATCTTCTGGGAAATTCATGATTAAGAGTTCATGGTCCTATAACTTGTTAGATTATTGATTCAGGCGAAATCTTAGGTAAAAATAGCCAACAAGAAGTGATAGAGGCCATCCTTTGGCCGGTTTAATTTCGAGCTACCCTTAATATATGCTAAGAGCATACCCTCCCCAGTTCCATGCTTTGAGCCAAACAAGCCTTAGTTCTTCAAATGACAACAGCGAAAACTTCGAATCCCCTTCCCCTTTACAACTTAATCCTGTAGCAAGAGCCCAAATTATCCGGTTCCGGCCTGAAGGTCTACTTGTAAAGGAAGCAAGTTTGGGGGAAAAATATTTCCATTTATTACAAGGTAGGAGGGAAGCACTTGAAAGATTAGGGAAAAAGAAGCGAGAATTCGAGAAAAAGGGAATAAGTTTTGTCTTGTGAAATATCTCCTTTGAACAATTAAGCTCGTAGGGATGTTTTTAGCACCTAGTACCTAATGCCGACTGGTATGGGAGTTGCTAGCCCAAAAAGTTCTCTAAGAGATAGAAAGCCTAAGAAGACAAAAACATTACACTATTTATTCCATTCTTAGAAAAAACATAAGCAAAAGAGTTCTAGAACAAGGGAACTGGCCTGATAAGGTGCAAGTTGCAATAAAAATGCCATAAAAAGATTTCAAAAAGATAAACCAGGCTAAGATTGAGGAGGATCTACAATACAAAGAAGGAAAAGGATGAAAGCTGAAGGCAATAAGGTAAAAGAAAGAGTGGAAACTGGGTAATTTGCAACTTAAATTTTCCCATTATCTACCCAATCATCTAAGCCCAACATTACAAGCCTGAAAGACCTCTTTGATCTTGAAGGTTGAATTTACTTATATTAGTGGAGATCAATATGAAAAACAAGCCTATGGGACCTTGACCAGTTTTCTAAGGAGACTCCCAAGATTAGCTAAATTGACATGAAGATGAAAAGGATTGAGACACACACACACCTGAGA